>CAWUFW010004439.1:1172500-1543162 GCA_963921515.1 Calotriton arnoldi
CTTTACTTTTTACTCTCGAGCGCACAGCACTTTCTACTAACTTGACTACTTTCTTCTACCTAAACTGAGGTTTACAAAGTAGTTAGCTTATAAATATTTGCATGTGGCCTCTCAGACCATTCATTGGTGGAAGTATACAAACTTTGAGCCCGCAGGGGCACACATTTTCGTGATGCCTGAGTGCACGGCCCCTTCAAGACAAGAGCAGCAGACTACATATTGAAGGAGCAATTTATACATACTTCACAAATAATAGGGGATCAGTAAAATCAGCTGGACTCTATGGGAGGGCTTTAAGGCCACTCTGCAAAGTGAAATTGTTAGCTTCCAAACTGCCCGCATTCGGAAATGGCTACAAGACAACGTGGACCTAGAATTCTGCATACTGACACTGAAGTGCAAATACGTACACTTGCCATCACCTGCTGCACTCAGAGACCTGTTACATACTAAAACAACACTTCAACAATTGCTTCACGATGAGCAACAAAAACCATGGCTTGCAATGCAAAGCCACAGTTATCAGTGGGGTGACAAGGCAAGTGATAGAAATGAGGGTCTCTAGTTGGCAGAGGTTTGTACCCTGTCCAAGTAGGGTCCCTTCCTTCTAGTCAGGATAAGGGAGTTACACACCTAGATAACCCCTGCTCACCCCCTTGGCAGCTTGGCACGAGCAGACAGGCTTATCTCAAAGGCAATGTGTAAAGCATTTGTACTCAAACCACAATAACACAGTGAAAACACTATAAATGGACACCAGTTTTGAAAAAAATTAAGTATCTTTATCTAAACCAAACAAGGCCAAAATGACAAACATTCAACAAAATATTACTTTTTAAACGTTTCACAACTTCTGTCCATAGAGAACTATGGATGCATGTATTTTTCGCAAACTACCTTAGGATGTGTCAAAATTCACCAAACGAAGCAGCCGCAGATGAGCGAGGCGTGGGAAAACACAGGAATGTGGCTGCCCGCGGTCCATGCAGGGGACCCCCATAAGAGGGCGGCCGCCTTAGTGCCACATGAGGGCACACGGTGACAGCCTAGTGCTGAGGGACCCCTCTGGGTCCGCGTGCCCCGAGTCATTTCCGGGCACTGGTGGGTGGGGAGATAGGTATAAGTACCTCTCCCGCCCACCTGGTGTCCTCTTTTGGCCGAAATCCTTCACGCCATTTGGACGTGTCCTTTGGCCGGGTCCGGGAGCTGCAAGATAGTGCGGTGAGTGTGCCCACATCTCTGCCCCTCTGGGCGGGAAACCAGGTTGACCTCGCCTGGCGGGGGCAGCTTTACCCGGACCTGTGGACGGCCTGATTTAACCCCCCGCGGCATTGTGCTTTTCAGCGGTGGCACAAAGGACCGGGGAGGACCGCAAGAGCGTGTGGGCCGTCTTCCACGGGGCAGATAGGCCGCTTCCTCCCTAGCGTGCAGGCATGTGGGGGCGGCAATCGGGAATTGTGGCTGCCGCTGGGGGGGCCCGCAAAAGTCCTTGGGCCTCCAGCGGGCCCTCACATCAGTGATTAAGAGTGCGGGGGCAGCACAGTATAGTCAATTGTGCGACAGCTGGGGGGGTAGCGCGAGAGCTCGGAGGCCCTCCCAGGACAGCATGCTACTTGGTGTGAAATCATGTGCAATCTTGAGTAGTTGCTTAGAATGATGTACAGTGCTTAAATAAATGTGTGTAGCAACCTTACATTTCTTTATTTTGCCAGGATCGAAGGTCTGGGTGATTGGCCATGCGGGCGTCTTGAGAGTGGCACGGTGGGCAGAAAGCAGGAAATGGAGGCATGGGTTTTCCGCCACCGAGATAATTTGGTTGGGGTACCCAGGCATGAGCTGGAACAGCTTGCTGAAGAAGCTGCAGCACAGACTAGGGGGGGCGGGTGTCTCCCCTCCCAACATCCTGGTCATACACCTGGGAGGCAATGATCCGACTCTCTTGGGGAGGAGGGAACTGCTGCAAGATATGAAGTCCTCCATGTGTAAGTTAAGCAACCTATTGGGGGCATGTGAGTTATGGTGGTCAGAGATAACCCCACGTTTAGTGTGGCGAGGAGCCCGGTCAGGGGATGCCGTGGAAACCTCGCACAGGAGAGTTAACAGTGCCATGTGTAAATTCACTGAACAGAGTGGGTTTGGCTTTATCAGGCATGGTTTGCTGCATGCCAAGTCCACAGGGTGTTTTGAAGAAGATGGGGTTCACCTGTCTAGAGTGGGCATGGACTTGTTTTTGCTGGACCGGGGAGAGGCCCTGGAATCAGCAGGATGTAGGTAAAAATGCCTGCCTTGGTGGGGGGCCCTGGTTGTGCCGGTGGCCACACTCAGAGCTGTGGCAGTTACAGGGCGATCCAGAGGCTGAAAGGTACACAGGGGTACCCTCTTCAGGAGCACATTAAGGGTGCAAATGCCAAATATCCCCAGGAAGTCCTCGCGGTGGACCCTGGAGGAGCGACGGCGCCCCGCTAGTCCTACGAGCGGTTGTAAACCTGAGCAACCGGGGGCTGCCTGGAACGCTCCGCCCCCCCTCAGGGGGAGTGAGTAGATGGGTGAACTGGCGGTCCACAGGTGGGAGGGGGTAAACCCTCTCCCAAAATTGGTAAGCACCGATTAGCTAGGGCCACGATGCAATTTGGCTATTCAGGTGGGCAGGCGGCGAGGGGCTGCCTGCCCTTGGATCACCCGTAAGCTAACCCACCATGTTGGCATATTTTGGTATGCAAACAAACCTGCAGCAATTTTCTCCAAGAAAAAGGTGTCTTGTCTGTTTATTTCATCAGGAGATTGCTGTATGTGTGATGGGGAGTGTGTTGCCGATATTGGCACTATGTGTCATTCCTGAGTCCTTGGAGAGGTGATGCCTCGATTCTTCTACATGCAGGATAAAGGTTGCGTCGGCTCCAGACTGTAAGGGGAAGCAATGCGTCAAATTCCAGAGGCTCTGGTCTGCGGGGCTCTTGTCTGCGGGTGTCAAACTTGGTGCATACGGGTCAACCCGTGGAAAATCCAGGCGATGCATCTATTTCCACAGCAGCAGACAGGTGATGCGTCGATTCTTCCAAGCCAGTGCGGTGGTCTCAGACTTCAGAGACTGTGCGCTGGATTCGGTGTGCGGCTGTTCTTTGGGCCGCAGGCAGGTGCTGCACCAGTTTCTTCGGCCGCACAGCAGTGGTGCATGGACATTTCTCCCGCACGGCGGTGCTGCGTCATTAAAACAGGCCCTGGAAGGGAAATACGTGGATTTTCACCAGGAGAAACAGCAAAACAACCTCTAGATCCAGAAGTGTCCTACAATCCTGGGGTCAAAGCCCCAATACTTATACTAATTTTCTCTTTGAAGTAAATAGAAAAAAAGTTTCTGTTGCTCACCAGAACCAGCTCTGTCCCACCCTGGACAGGCACACTACAGGAGGTGGAGACAGCATTGTGAAAGGCAGCCACAGCCTATTCAGGTGTCAGTGACAACTCTTACCACTACTCTAGCTCAGGAAGATCCATCAGGATATGTGAGGCACACCTCAGCTCCCTTTGTGTGAGTGCCTGGAGTGAATGCACAAACAGCCCCTGGCAGACTAAACCAGAAGTTGATTCCACAGGCAGGCAGAGACACAGGATGGTTAAACAAGAAAATGCCTACTTTCTTAAAGTGGCATTTTCAAACACACAATTTAAAAAGTACCTCCACTAAAAGATGTATTTTTAAATTCTGAGTTCAGGGAACCCGAACTCCAAATCTCTGTCACTTCCCAATTGAAAGTTACACTTGTAAGGTGTACAAGGCAGCTCCAATGATAACCTATGGAAGAGAAAGCCTTTCAATAGTGAAAAACGAAATTGGCAGTATCTCATTATCAGGACATGTAAAACACACCAGCACATGTCCTACCTTTCACATACACTGCACCCTGCCCTTAGGGGTACCTTAGGCCTACCTTAGGGGTGCCTTACATGTAGTAAAAGGGAAGGGTTAGGCCTGGCAAGTGGGTGCATTTGCCAGGTCGACATGACAGTTAAAAACTGCATGCACAGACACTACAATGGCAGGTCTGAGACACATTTGAAAGGCTACTTGTGTTCGTGGCACAATCAGTGCTGCAGGCCCACTAGTAGCATTTGATTTACAGACCCTGGGCACACCCTGGGCACACACTGTGCACTTTACTAGGGACTTACCAGTAAATCACGTATGCCAATCATGGAGAACCAATCATAATCACAATTTCCACAGGGTGCACTTGCACTTTGGCACTGATCAGCAGTGGCAAAATGCATAGAGCATTTAAACCAGCAAAAATGAAATCCAGCACACTGTCAAAAATACAGGAGATAAAGGCAAAAAAGACAGGAGAAACTCCACCAAGGATGCTAGGTCTAACAGTCAGCATCTATGCCAAAGCCTACAACAACGTGAGCCAAATACACATCTCTCCGGTGACGGTGGTTTAATCAGATGCAAAAAAAACATAGCCCAACAATTTGCATAGTATTATACCCAATTGTATTCTCAGGGAGGAAACGTCAGAGCCCATCCTGGAGAACTTGGTCTCAGATTTAGTATCGAGGGCCCTGTTGGAGTTGGAAAAGGCTCTACCGGAGGAGGATCTTACAGCATTGGAATTGGGAGAGTCCCTGGCTCAGTTGCAGTTGGGGAAGACTGGGCTCAAATGGATTCCCAACGGAATATTTCCAGCTCTTGACACCCAAGGTGCTGAATCCCATGGTTTATTTGCTACACGAATCAATGGAAATGGGGCTGCTGCAAACTGACCTTAATGGGGCTGGACTTGTGGTAACCCACAAGCTGGTCCGCCCACCTGACCTCTGTTCCTCCTATCGACCCATTTTCCTTCTTAATGTGGAGGTCAAAATAGTAGCCTTAGTGCTGGCAAAACGTCTTTCAAAGTTGATATCTTCCTTAGTTTATATGCCAAAATGATCCAATAGACTTAACATAAGATGCCTCCATAATGCATTTGGCATTAGAGAAAAGACTAGATGACCCAGTGGCATTGTTGCTTGCAGACTTCAAGACACCATTTGATTCTGTACAGTGGGATACTTGTTCACCCTGCTGTACAGAATCAGCCTGGGCCCAAATTCATTAAATATATCAAAGTACTTTACACAGGTCTGTCGGCCAGGGTTAGGGTGGGGCAAGAGGCATCAGATCCATTCCCATATAAAAGGGCACCAGGAAGCTGTGCCCTCTCTCTCCAATCCTTTTCACTGTCAAACATTTGGTGGTGTGGTTGAGGATCGATGCCCAGGTGAGGAGTGGGCGTGGAGTATTTCAGATAGAATGGCACTTTAAGCAGATGATGTGCTGGTGTTCCTCATGGACCTCTAGTGGTCTGGCCCGCAAGTCCTGCAAATCTTTCAAATCTTTGGACAGGACTATGTTTAAATAAAACAAAGACAATGCTCTATCTGTTCTTTATGTTACCCAATACGCCATAGTAGCTTGGGAGAAGAACATTCACCCAATAGTAGACAAGATACAAGAGGATATGAAGAGCTGGACAAAGCTCCCATTGTCACACTTAGATAGATCCTCCATCTTTAACAGGTCGCCCATCCGCGCCTGCTGTACCACCTTCAGAATTTCCCATTTGACATTCTATGGTCCTTCTTTCAGCGGCTCAACTCTATACTGCAAAGATTCCTATGAGACCAGGGCTTCCCCCTACGATATGAAGGATGTATCGCTCCTCCAGATGTCAGGGCATATTATGGGGCCTCCCACTTACAGGCAATCAATGAATGGTGGTATGATATGAGTGGAGATCCAGCATTTGTGTCCGAAAAATAGGCAATGCAGGTGAGTACCACTTTAACATCTACTCTTTAGAGGTGAAACATTGTCGCTGAACACTCAAAAACTTTAGTTCAGATGTTGAGGTCGTGGTATCAACCGTTCTTTATTGGACCATCCAAATTATTTTCTGAACTCCGCGGATGTGTTCTAAATTATCCCCTTCCTCTGGCCCCAAAACTGGACATAAAAGTCTGGAAAGAGGCCCTCAGAGTTCGAGGCTTGGAACACAGACTTACTAAATAGATGCTGCTGTGGGTAGGAACAAGGCTATGACAGGTGGTGTTGCTGCAGGGGTTCAAACAATGAGACCTGATTTGGATTTCCACTTTGGGTGATGTAATGTTAGGAATTAACCCTAAGCCCTTCAAGGATCTACAGAGGGATGCAAGTTGCATCATAGTGAGTTTTTTCTCTATTTGCAACTGAAACACGCGCTACTTGTATATATTTCAGACTTCGAAGAATTACCAGTATTCAACCCCCTGGAGGTGAAGTTACTATTATTAGAGCTGAGCAAACACAAGAAAATGCAGATCCACGGTACCTTAGTGACTAATATGGCAGATCTGTTTGGGGTCCTGTGTCAGGTGTGGTCCCGAGACCTAGGTACACTCTCCGCTAAAGACTGAGTGTAGGCCAAGGCGTCTCCGTGGGAGGCAGTGATAGCATTTAAGAACCTACTAAATCAGCCCAAGTACTTATGTGGAGTATCTCTCACACAACATAAACTGTGGAAGATAGGGGAGGAGGCCTCCCCATGAGGTGCCCGTACAGACAGGGGACTTGCTACACACAGTATGGAGGTGTGAAGTATTTACCCCCTTTTGTGAGGGTGTTCTCTCCACCCTAGTCTCTGCATTGGGTTGGAGGCTGCATAGAGATCCCAAATTCACCATTCTTCACATTAATGCAGACTTAGATATTAACCGATACAATATGGCTTTGTTTGTGACTGGGCCTGGTGGTTGCAAAAAGGGACATTGGTCACTGACGGAAAGACAGTGTAGCTCCCCATGAGAGGCCTTTAAGTCCACTCTGCTAGGGGATATTGTTAGTTTCCAAAATGGCCCATACGGAAATGACAGTCAGGGATGGAGACAGAGTAGTCTCCATCGCTGACATAGTGACGTGCTGCCACAATAAGGAGCATAAGAGGGAGTTATCAATCAGGTCGCCCTCCACTCAAAACGAACAATATAATTAATAGACCTGATTGTGTTGGACACGCAACAACGTTTTTGGATCCTGGAGGCAGGGTATTGCTATCTCTGCCCAAATGCTGGCTTCTAACAAATGCCAATAGCGACCAATCCTGAATGTCTAAAAAAAATTTCATGTTTACCATTCCACCCCACTTGTACCCCCACTTAGTAGTGTGTACAAAAAGAAAAAATATGTGAAGGTCAGAAAGTACCTCACGTAAGCATCACCTGCTGCTGGCAGGTACTCACCAGTTTGCTCACGTTTTTCATCATTGGTGACTTTCTTGACCATAAAAAAATGAATACAGTGTCAAGCTTATTATAAGAGGTGAAGAAAAAGAAAAAGAAAGAATATTAAAAATGATATGTGAAAAGAATGCACAAGAAGTGCTTGTGTCGATCTATCTCAACTAGACCCCATGGTGAGAGGAAGGATAACCTTGTTTCTCCAAACTAAAAATGAATTATGACTCACTTGCAAATAATCCTACTTTTATTAGAAGCAGTGAGCCCACTCATAATTAAAAACGAACAGCATGTTTCAAACCACTTTAGGACCGGCCAACATGTTTCATTGCCAAAATACCTCGCGGCAATTTCATCAGGGCTTGGGCCAGTCTTCACCTCACTGGTATTCCAATTTAGGCCAAGGGTGACTGACAAACAAAGAGAAAAGAACAGAATAATAGTGCCAACCAGTCAGGACATCTTTAAAAAGTTAAAATGTCACCAGGCATGCTTGCCGTAGAGGTGACACATACAACACAGAAGTCATGGTATATTTACCAGGTGGTTGCCCTCAGAGTTCATACCAGCATCCCACCTTCTAGGGAGTGTCCTCCATTCGTAAGTTACACATCCCCTGTAGACACATGCAGTTGCCGCCCGTCAACCTGTGGATATATGCACATATATATCTCACTATTTTTATACTGCGATAATTTTTACGTGTCAAAATCTGTGCCCCAACACTAGCACTCGAGTCCAGCTGTTATTATGGGCTTAGATGTAAATACTGCGGTGAACGCTGCCAAGCACCTCAAGCACTCATTCCATATCCACCCAGGTCCGCTGTCCTCCGTTTTTAGTAAGGAAAGCCTCGACCCGTTACTCGGTCACCCCACACTCACATTCCTTCATTTAATGCGGAAAAAAAGATTTTGGAGCTCGAAGAGGCAATTAAACGAGACACTACCATCACTGACACCAAGGAACAGTTGGCACGTATTCAGGGTGATCTTACAGATTATAAAAACTATATGGTCAACCAGAAAATTAAGGGTTTGAAGCGCAACTTGGACCGGTTTGCTCAAGAGTGGGCCTTCCCTTACGTGGAAGATAAATATTATCAGTCGGGTACAGAACAAACATACCAACCGAATTATCAAAGAGGGGGACGTCGACAGACTAGGAGAACCCCACAGAACTGGACTTTTGATAATACTAGCAGTGAGGAAGAAGAGGCCAGTGAGCAACCCTCTACGTCCAACCAGAATAGAGTCAGATTCAACCCCCAGAACAGAACCAACGAAGATCTAGGGGCTTTAGTGAGGTCTTTTTTAGGCCATAACCAGAGAGGCAACAGAGGGGGAGGGCAGAGAGGAAGAGGCAGGGCACGCCAAAACCCGGAGCAAACTTGGCAGGCATACTCACCCCAGATAACTCGCAGCAGGGGCAGGACGCCCATGTGAGTGATATAGTGGTCAATTTGTCTGACCATCAACTCACATCTGGTGAGCTGCAGGTCTTGAAAAAAGGCCTGGGCTACGTGCCAACACCTAGACATGATACTTTTAAGTTTAGGATGGAGTTTCATGAACTAATGAGGAAGATCAAACTCCAAACGTTTTTTGCGAATAAGAGTCAAGATCCTCCATCTATGTTTACATAGTTGCTCGCAGTTTTGTCCAACTAGGTCCTCCGTGGGACCAGAAGTTCTGGTCTTTGAACAGCGAGTGCTCCAAGATATTACTACACTAGAGCAGTCTGAGAACCAGCATACTTTCAGTAATATGAGTCGGAATGACTGGCAAGCAATAAAATCTTTTTCTGGGCCTAGTCTGCTGTAAACCATTGATGTTTGTCTTAGTTATTCTAAATGAGTTTCCACATTCTTAGTGCTGCTATTTTGGGAGCCAGCAGAGGCCCTTCTGTGTGTATGCCAAATTTAGGGTATATTTTGTGTGATTGTTCCTGTTGGTGGAACCTCCACCCGGAGTTGAAGTTCATATAGCCAGACATTTTACTTTGTTCTCAGCCACCTTCTTCCCAATGTGATTGTCCACTATTTTGTGTGTGTGTGTATTAAGCTTGATTAGTATGCATTTTTACTGAGGTAATTGTTTCCTAGGCTTGTCAGTGTTTGGAGTATTTTTAAAGTTAGAGTTAAACAATTTTGTCAGTTTCAGTGCCATTGTGCTATTATTGTTTTTGCTCCTTATTGATTTTTATGTGGCGAATAGGCATTTGAATGGCCCAGGCACAGTTTGTGTTTATATCTGTGCAATCCTTTCCATGCAATCCTGCTAGTGTTTGTGGAGGAGGTGGGAGTGGTCGAAGCCAGAGCATGCATTCATGTTCTCTTTGTCCTCAATGCCTCCTCCTGTCTTTCCATGTGCTCATCTACCATTTTGTGAAAGCAGTGAGTGTCTCATTTGTCCTTCACATGTTGTGCCTTGCCAAGTCATGTGCCTGTCCACCACTTAGTGAAACCAGTGTTCGTTTCTAATCATTAATCAGTTAAAATTGTATGCCACTTTTTGCTCAATTTCTCTTTTTTAATACTTTCTGTTAATATATTGTGATTGTAGTTCAGTTGCAGTAGTTTGTAGTTCATGGTTAATACTTTGAATTCATTTATTCCTTTTTACTAGCCTCTCCTTGGATTTCCATGGGCCCCAAAGGAACAGTCACTAGATATTATTTTAGAATTTGTTTTTCACATTTTCTGTCACATGGATTGGACTTCTGGGCCATGGTTATTATTTTTATCTAGTTTAATCAGTTGTTGTCAACATCCTCTTGCTCACACAGGGTTGCAAGGGGCCCTGGTGGGACACCAAACATTTATTATTTATATAGCTTTTCACTGATTTTTGTCTATGTTGCGCCTGGTCTAATAAAAACAATTACTTTACACATTAGTATATTATTATGTTATGATGACTTGTGCTGCATACACAAGAAAAGCCAAGCCCTACTGTCTTCCTACTTTTTATTGTCTGCAGATAAACTAAACTGAGGCTGAAAATGAAATAAACGTAGAGAAAAATCTGTGAATTAGTTTGCACTGGACCCCAGAGACCATTCTACTAATTGCTACTGCTAGTGGAGAACAACAAGAAGTGAAGAAGATTGCACCTAGGAAACAGCAGCCAGCGAGGAGAAGAAGTCTCTTTTCACCATTGGCGCCAAGTCCTTGTGGTGTACCTACTGCATTGTCTTCTATGCAGAAACATGTTAGGAGGAACCCTGGATTACCAATGATACCACCACCAAAACCAAAGCAGCTGTCTCTCAGTGCTGCAGTGACTGAAGTCTTGCCTGAGACTAGTGAGTCCAAAATGAAATTGCCCTCATACCAAATCTTCTCAGGGAACTGAACAAGAGCAAGTCTGCTACACCAGCTCTTCCTGAGATAGGAACACAGCAGGATGTTATGACTGCTATTACAACAGACACACCATCTTTATTATCTCAGAGGAAAAAGAAAGACCATTCGCACATCTTCCCCAAGCCCCCATTTATACGAAGATGAAAAGGAATGGACCCGTGGGTATCAACAAGGGAGAGTGAGAGGCAACAGGAAGGTTCGAGTATGCCTACATGATAGTACGGAAAATACACCTTTGATTGGTTTTGTCAAGAATGGTACTGAGGAAGTGTAATCACTTCTATTTAGCCTGCTGTTATGCCACCATCACCTTATTCCATCTTCACAAAATCTTAGAAACTAGCACCAACAACTCTGACTGTAGTCCCAGTCTGCCAAAACAACCCCCACCTACATCCACAACATGTACTTCTGGTATTGGCTCTAAAAGGAAGCCCCCTTCCTTGGTTTAGGACTTCTTTACACTTTGACTGGCTGATGATTATATTGAGGACTGCACAGTTTGACGCAAATCAGTCTGTCTTGGGAAGACAGGCAGACATCTTGGTACAGGGGCCCGTTGGCCCATTATGAAAAACATCTAATCCTATGGGAACCATACCTAAAAAAGACTGGTGTCAGAGGTCTAGCAAGGTTGTCTGCCTGGGGACTACCTAGGTGAGACTGGGACAAGACTGGACAACTGGGGTTGTGTGTATTCTCTGAAGGGAATACAAGCAAGAGAATACCTGAAGGCAAAAAGGGAAGCAGGATAGAAACTGAGGACGGAAGTAGGTTGGAACAGGCTGTGAATAGGGCACTGGATGTATGCAGGGAAAACCCAAGCACACACAACAGGAATCTAAAGCAGGGAAATGGTAGACAAACTATCATGAATGATAGTTTGCTCCTCAGAAATCATCTCTCTGTGAGGGGTGAGCAGATTAATCTCACAGAGTTCTGGGAGACACCAAACATCTCCTATGTAGAAGGTGCGCTGGGGGGTTCTCTGTGCTGAAGGCACAATCCTGGGAATCTAACTGGCACCCTTGGAAGTAATGAAAATAAGGAGAACAATACAAGATAGAGAAACATGAAACAGAACAAGGAATGCCAAAACAGAAACTGGGCTCAGTAAAAAGTAGTAATACACTAGCCATCCAAAACGATTCCCTCTAAGATGGCTGTCACCGCATTCATTACAGTGCTAACACGTGTATTTCAACCTGGCGTAAGGGGCACAGTGCTCAAACGTGACCCCTTGAAGATAGCCGCTGCCCGTTCATAACATCGCTATTATCCGGATTCTAGCCTGCAGACACATGCACGACCTTTAAATGTGTACCGCAATGACAGCCCACTTGTAGACCGACAGCTCAGCTGACACATCGGGAAGGAACCTTGCCAGTTTCCCCGCCAGAGAGAAAACAAGCATTGGCATGGCCAATAGGTCTCGCTTTTGGGACCTTATAAGTATTTAGTTATGCAGCACAATATCCTTGGTGCAACAACATTAACGGTTGCATGGTTAAACACTTATAAGGTCCCAAAGGCGAGACCTATTGGCAATGCCAATGCTTGTTTTGAAGATGTTAATACATTCCCACATATAAGAACATCTATGGTATAGGCTGGGCTGTTACATATGGATTTACTTCTCATTATTGCATACTTTTGACTAGCTGTGTTAATTTATACTACAATGTACATACCTTTTTTTAAAATTGACTTAAACTTGAGTTTAATTATCTGTGTGGAACGTGTGTTTAATTTTTGGAAAAAGAAAATACAAATACAATTAAAAAGAAAACTTTGATGCCCCTAGTGACAGTCGCCGCACGTGCTCCCCCCACCACCCCGTCATCGGTCGGGATTTGCAAAGAATTTTTTCTTGTCAACTACCTGTATTTTTTTTTTACTTTACAAAAATGTATGTCTGTCAGGACGTTTGCAAGCTTTCGAAAAATAGCAGAAGAAAACGTTTCGCTAAAACTAGGCCTGCATGGTGAAATTTAACCAAGGTGCTTTTTAGGTGGTCGGTTCTGTTGCCAAAAGTTGTTTCAGAAATTTCTCTTGTAAAACTTCCTTTGTGTGGACAAGTTATATTCGGTAAAAGAAGTCGGGCGAAGTTGGTAAATGAAGTATTCCACGGTCGATTAGTTGTTCGCTTTTTTGTGCGTTAGGAACGAATTGAACCCCACGTGGTCCCGTCCAAGTCTCACAGCTCCTTCCCTGCAGCTATTTATTGAGGGCTTTTCAGCTCAGAATCCCCACACGGGTGCATGCACAGTTTGGCTCATTGTCACTAGTGACAGTATATATTTAGATATTCTATACGTTTAGTATAAATACTATATATTTTCACTCTATAAAATGTCCTTACTGTGGCTCAGCACTTCTTATAGTCCCAAAATGACGCACTCATCATGGGCTTAAAATTATGCTGCACTATTCGGCTTATTGCTGCGGGCCAGGGACACAGCACCTCCAGAAGGGGAATCAAGACAGCGGTGCTGCAGCGCCATCTAGCAGCGGTCAGTAACAGCAAAACGACTTTAAAAGGCCTTCTATTCTGGCCTCGGGAGCACTTCATAGGCAACATAAAATTTTGCATGGTGTTGTGAACTTGCCCCGTTCCTGAGGCGAGTTTTTTACGTGATTGAGCTGGCATGCTTCGAGAGTTATGAAGGGTGGGGCTGGCAAATGCCAAATTACTTCAGCTTCTTTTGAAAGTAAAAATAAATCACTGTTGTGTAGAGGAGATAAGTGTTATCGTTCGCCCCTGCCTCTAGCCAAGGCGTTCCACCCCAGGAGGGGGCAGAGGCAGCGACTGTGTGCAGACTTCTTAACACAGTACAGTGTGTCCTTCTTAGAATGTGCTTGTATTGGTTAAATTTAAAGTATCATAAACTTGGGTTTCACGTCATGAGGCGCTTCAGCGCTGGATGCTGCCAAGACCTGTGAGCAGTTGGTGTTCTGTAAAAGGGCACATCCGCCTCCCATGGGGCTTTAAAAATGTAAAAGTGAAAAAGTGGCCTGACGCTGTCTGCAGATTCAGACACAGTTCTGTGGGAAAATCGCAGCTTTCAGCCTGTGTCTTGACGCTCAGTTCAGCTCTTCTGCGTTTTTGTGAAGACCTTTTCAGCACAATTAAATGTAACCTGCTGTGGAGGGGTTCTCTGTGCAATTAACAGGCTGTGGCGGGGTTCTCTGTGTAGTCATTGAGTGAAAGGAGATGAGGATGACACCGGAGAAAGGCGGAGAGGTGTGCCAACAGTGAAAGAGTAGGAGTGAAAGGAGGAGGGAGAAGCAGTGAGAGGGGAAAGATGAGGGGAGACGGTGAAAGGTGAGCAATGGGGGAAGCAGGAAAGTAATGAAGAGGGACAACACTAGACTGGGTGGGGCTAGGAAACAACAATAAAAGGTAGAAACGTGTGGCAGAAAAAAATAAGAAAAAAAGAAAGTATCAAATGTAGAGGGCGAGAGAGGATCAGCAGTGAATGAATGAGGGGGCGGAGAGGAAGCTCTGAGGGAGAGCGACGGCTAAAGGCCGAGAGAAAAGCCAGATGGCGCAGCGCGTGAAGTGGCTGGTGTGAAAGAGCAGCAGGGAAGGGGGCGGAGAGGAGGCTCTGAGGGAGAGCGACGGCTAAAGGCCGAGAGGAAAGCCAGATGGCGGCTGCGCACGTGCACGTAACCGCAAGCTTGAGGCCAGCAAAAGCGTGTGGTAGCACTTTGAAAACCCACTTACTAAATGTCTCGCCTGAGACAGCGCTGGCTCAGGCGAGACCTAAAAAAGTCTGTACAAGGAGACTTTCTGGAGTAGGGTGCTTGGTGAGAAATGTGGATCGCTGGGCACAAGTCTGTGTTGCTTATCAACGTGTCAACTAATAGGCAGACATCAACATGCTATTTATCAAGTATCCATCTAGGAATCTGTGAGGGCGTCATTAAATGGAAGCAAAAGCTCTGATGTTCCTGGACCAGGCTGGAGAACATCTGGTAGTGCATTTGTCTTAGTCTCAATGGAGGACAGCAGGGACGTTAAATCACTATAATACCAAGGGTATCAAAAATACCACCATGTGCCACTGACCACACAAACATCAGATTTCTAGCCCTTCCCTTGGCTCGTTAACAGCCTCCTTGCTGAAATGGATTTATGGCAAGTAGAAACTGTAGAATGTAATGGCAGCCATACGACTCTGTTTACATTCTGCTCCTGAAGATGCCTTCAGAACCCCTAAGATGAAAGGGAGCAAGGGCAGTGCCCGCAGCACGGAAGCAAGCGATACCACTGGCCGATCCATATCCATGATTATGTACTAATTTGGCAGTGACCTTCTAAAAAATTAGTTTTTTGTTGATCATTTGGATAATTAATATTTGGGCTGGAATGGCGTTCTCGAACCCTAGTCGTCAAACTGAAGAGCAGCGACCTACGTGTGCTAACCTTCTCACGACTAATATTTATAACGAACGATCAAGCTACTTATAGGCTACATCTCCAAGGGTCACCAGTCTTATATTAGCCACTGTCCCAGACAAATATTTAACTGCCACATGCACTTGCGTTTTGTGGCTATGGCTCACAGCGCGGTTTCCAAGCTAACGCCGTGCTTTACAAAATGAATCTGACATAAGGACGAGGCGCGCTAATCCACGCATGGGATTCATTTATACAGCACGCACTGCATTTTCCCCGAAACATTTCAAGCTTTATCTAACGTCTAAAAATACAAATAAAGAACATTCAGGTGTGCTCTATGCAATATCCATACCCCTTAATGCACGTCTTTACAGGTCAGCAATCCGGGAAAACACACTGCAGCACTACGAGCTTAATCACGCACGTGTCCCCATGAGAGCACATTAGCAGAGCAGTGCTTCCAGTGTGGCTGCTGACAGCCAAACCTGTGTATACTGATAACAAACGCACCACCAGAATTAAACATCCAATCTCCGTGCACGCGTTGCCCCTCCCACACAGTCAACTTAAAGCTACAATTCAGCGATAGCCGAAATATTAAAAAGCCATTAACCTCACGTGAAAACTAGCCGCAACAGAACCCCCGCGGCGCCACGTGCCCCCACAAAGCGTGCACGGGCTTCGTTCGGGACCGCTTTAAAGACTTGAAAATTGACGTACAAGCCGGCCTGCAACTCTGTCCTGCTGCTGGAGAACCCTTTTGTGAAAGCAACACGCGCGATTCACCAAGCCCTGGCCCCTCCCTTTGAGTCATGTTTCACAAACAGCTGACACGGAGGGCAGACCCCGCCCCCTCCTCCACACACGCATCCACACCCTCGCATTGTGGGAGTCGGAGCGCAGCGTTAACGCAAAGATCTTTGCGCTGTTTCGGGCGATGCTATGCTCCTTCGCACGGCACGTAAAAACTTTAAGTGAATTCTAAATCCTTTCCCGACATACCAGGCGGTGATATGCCACTTTTCCACACAGTTCTGTTTACCGAGCCCCCCTTGAATCAATCGGTAGTGGTTCAGTCCTGCTGTGAATACTGAGCAGATACCATCTCTGACAGGATCTGGTGTGCTACTCGACAAAAATGCCACTGGGTGGCGCTCGAAGGCTAACGAGAATCCCTGCCACAACGTGTTATTACTTAAAGTGTGATAAAGGCGCATTTCGGACACGAGGGAAAAGAACAAGTTCAAAATCTACCCCTTCGGAGAACAACAAAGGAAAGAGGTTATTATCTGTTGTAAGACGCTTTTTAATCGGAAACCTTCTATAGAAGGTAGCTTGTAAGCCTTAGCATATGTCGCAGGCTGCTTACAGGCTGGTCATTTAAAAACAAGCGCGCGCACCTCGCGCCAAAAGTAAAAAAAAAAAGTCGGCAAAAGTGAAAGCGTTTCCCTTGCGGGAGCGAGCAGCGCCAGGAGCTATAATTGCTAACACATGGCGCCAAAGCTCGCTCCCGCAAGGGAATCGCCAAACGTGCACGCATTGCCATTGAAAGCATTGCAACGCGTGCACGTTTTTACGGCGAAAAGTGAATCGATTCCAAAAGGTCTTTTTCCTAAGCAGCGCATGCGCGCTGCGTAGGCGAGACCTAAAAACTATGGATTGATCTTTACAGCTCGAGTAACTGAAGCACTCTCAGTTCCCTCCATTCTTAAACTTGTTTCCCCTATTGGGATTCACCTAAAATGAGACTATTGTGTTTGTGGTATCAGCAGGAAATTGGAGTCGCCTTCATTCAAATCGGCTCGACGAATTACCATGAATCCGTACTGGTAAGGACAGGCTAATTATAGAGGCATGGTCACAGGGATTATATGAGCAATCCATTACATTATGGCTGCAAATTGTATATTTGTCCCTGTAGGTGACTGGGTTAACACTACACAAAGAAGGATCAGGAGTGTATCTCCTTTTTCAAAAGCATTACATCAGGTGTCTCCAAACAGTCGATGGCTACTAGTAGCTCGCAGAAACCTTCAAAGTTGCTCCCAGCCTTAAGTTCATTTATAACTAAAAACAGCAATAAATAGATGTTGTGTTTTCCTTTTAAAGTTAAGGAAAGTCCATGTTTATTTTACATTATTATCAGGCTGCAGATAGCAGAGCCTGAAAATGAACAATACTTCTCTTAGATGTAAGATCCAGCTGGGTCAAAGAAGTTCAGAACTGAAGAACTGAGGTATTTAGTTCTTAAATAAATGCCCTTCTCAACTCAATATTGGAGCATGGGAACAAACTTATGGTTCTGATTGCTTTTAAATGAGAGAAAATTAAAATGAAGAGTAAACTTAATGATTAAGTTAAATCTACATTTTAATTTTCTCCCTTTTTAAAGCATTTACAAGCAGCAGGCATCTTGCTCCCAGTGGCAGGTAGACACGGTGCCATATTTATAACTGAAAAATACAGTCATTTTCTTCTAAATTTGAGAAATGTAAAGTGAAGAAAATGTTTTTATGGACATTAATGTTTTTCTTACTTTAAATCAAGCCAATTAAGTACTAATGTTTATGTTCTTCACTTTAAATTCCTCACATTTAAACAAATTACTGTATTTTCCTATTATAAATATGGCACCATGTCGACAAGCCACAGGGAGTAAAATGCCTCCTGTTTGTAAAGAAACTTTGACATGGGAGAGAAAGAAAATGATGAGTTTTATGTAATACATAGAAACATAAAGTTAACACTTCAGTTGAATTTTCTTCCGTTTCTGAGTGTCGCTTTTACACACAGTAGGCATCTTGCTTCCAGTGGCTAGTAGACATGCTGCCATATTTAAAGCTGAAAAATAGACATTTTTTTAAAATGGGAGAAATTTAAAGTGCAGAAAAATGTTCCTTTTTAGGAAAAGATTTCTGTACTTTAAATTTCTCCCATTTTAAAAACAAAAATGGTTTATTGTTTGTGTTGTACATGTAAGGGTGCCACATATGGCGAAAGGTATGTCCTGTGCCACAAGTACATACAACACAGGCTCTGAGTTACCCATTCACATATAACCCATTCATTCACTCTCATGTTCATAGATTCACACAGACCATGCACACACTGACGCACATGGCAGCCCTAATATAGTACCCATAGTCACAGTAGTTTGTTCAAACCATAGTATTAAGCTCCATGGACATTAGGTTTAAAGTGAATCCCTTCATTGGCTGCCGATCCCCAAGAGGATCCATTTTAAAGCTTTGGTTCTGGCTTTTAAAGCCCTTCACGGTACTGGTGCTCCCTACATTAGGAAAAGAGTCCAGTACAACTTTCCGCCACGAACATTGAGGTCCTCATCGCTACAGCGGGCGCTCATCCCCAAGTTTTTCCGCACGCGTATAGGTGGACGCTCTTTTCAGGTGCAAGCAGTACACCTTTGGAACAACCTTCCTTTGGCACTCAAACAGGTGCAGGACCTCCTTACTTTTAGAAAGTTATTAAAAACATGGCTATTTCAGCAATAAATACTTGAGTCAAGCTTGAGAATGCACACTGTCAGTTCTGTCTTGAGGTCTTACAGCGCCGGGACACTCTATTGAGTAGCTGCGTGCCTTATAAGTACCCAGTTAACATAACATAACAATGAAGATGGGAGAGGGGGTGTCTGGTAACAATAAGTGAGTTACTTGGCCTTCAGTAGCTGACAACAATTTTCACTGATCAAAAGTACCTCTTATTACAGAAAAGGTTGGAGACCCCTGATATAGTATTTCTTGATTTTATAGTAATTGGTCACTTGTCAACGGCCAGTCCTGATGAGGCCTGCAATTCTCGATAGACCAAAACGCGTCGACCAATTATAACTTTGAAGGAGTCAACTTAAGATGAACGTTCATAATTTTTCATGCAGGGGAAGTGCGTAACTTGCCACAAAAGGACGCTACTTGTTTATTTCCCTTGCTACCTTCAGGTGGATTATTGACTTTTAGAAGGACATTTATAATCACCATTTAATATTTTCAAAAGTTGTGGTAAGAATATGCAAGGAATCACCACATAAATGGGTTTATGTTCTTTGTGACTATATGTTAGTTTTTGTAAACATTTATTATGCTTATTTTATGAGTGTGTATATGTATTTCTACATTTTCCTACTCCTAAAACACCCCTGAATGCATTATAAGAAAGATAAATGCACAAAGGGTTGAGTACAAGGATATATGGTATTTGCGAGTCAATTTAATTTATTTAGTTTGACACAATTTATTTTTGTGACTGGCAAACAATTAATTGTTGTTTTGCATATATAAACTAATGGTATATATTGGTTCCTGCGCCTCTCATTTTCTCATGGTCAGTTCATTAGCCCCAGGGCAGCAGAGACAAAAGGGCAACCCCTGTCTTCGAACAGTTATAGTGATATAAAGGCATGTATGTAAAGGGCCCTCATGAGTGACATCTAGTGGCAGGACAGCAGAATCCTGACAACTGGTGTATTTGAGACAGAAGAGCACACACTGAGAGAGGGAGGAGAGGATTATAAAAGAAGATTTTGTGGTCAGAACAAACAGACCTGCTTGTCATGGTGTGCATTCAGCGCCTGCAGTAACCTCTGCGTGGCACAAGGAAATTGGAGATATTATCATAGTCACCCCAAAGTATCCAGGCACAGTACCTCCATGAAAGTTACTTGCAATGGTCTCATTGTTAGCTCTGAAAAACAAAAAACAAAGCACTATCATGTCTATGTTCAGTAAGGATACTCCATCCCTCCGAACCTATAATCTAGTCCACAATGTTAGCAGTTGACCTTTTTGGTAGCAGAGGAGAGGTTTCTGGAATTTGTGGGTTCCCTCTGTCCAAAATGGAAGGTTCCAACCAGACCTATTTTAAAAGTAGAGATGTGCCATATTTGCACAGGGAAGAGCTGGTATTGTTGCTAAGGTAATGAAGAAGATCAATATACAATACACATGATCTGTCTGTCAAAAGACATGGACTGGTTGTCAAGCTATAGATTACATATGCATCACTGCACACTGGGTCACCTTGAAGGTAGTTAAGAGAAGGCTATTGCTCGGTTCCTCTAGTACTGATGCTTTTGAGGACATCTGTCAGTATGCAATAGTTTCAATGTTCTCCATGGTCCCTCGCTTTAAATGTCAGAGGCTTGGAGGCAGCTCTCTTGCCCGGAAAGCTGCAGTTGCATGGAACGCTCTTCCTTTCGCTCTTCGGAACATTCAGGACCCGTTGATTTTCAAGAAGAACCTGAAAACACATCTCTTTGTTTAATACCAGACTTTGCCCCTCATTGCCTCGCGCCGGGACAATCCTGAGTATCTGTGCGGGTTACAAATCAAAATAACATAACATGCCAATATCCTTGTAGTATTCAGTCTACGAATGGTTTCAACCCAGGAATCTCAGGATTTAATTAATTGACATTGACAATGAATTTTCAAAGCCAAGGCAGATGGAGGATACTTGAGAGTGCTCTATTTAGCCCATTGTATCAATGATATTGTGCAAGACTTCATCAAGAAGGAAGAAATTATCTCAACTTCTTGGTGACCTGTGGGACTCATCTCAGCTGCTAACTAAGTCCCTATGAAAGCCCACATACAGGAGAATACAACCCATTGGAACTCCACCTTCTATATGCCAAAAGGTCTGTTTGAGCAGTACATGTCTATAAATGATTATGTGCTACTAAGAGGGAGAGATGTTACTGCCAAAGCCATATCAATGCAAGTGGAAAAATGGGGGCTAATAGTGTGCCTGGTCAAAATACTCACACCATTTGAGATTTTCACACATGAAGTTGGAATGAAGATTGCACCATAAACCAAGCCATCAACTGTTGCAGTTACTGCAGACCCATTTGTGGAAGATGGAACAAACATTTACCAATGTTAATGAAGAAGTAGCTAGGGGCTCATTACGATGGCGGACGTACTTCAGTCCGTCCGCCATTGTCCCAGGGATAGAGACCACCCGCCTATGAGGTGGCGGTCCCACACATGGAATTAAGATGCGACCGCCACCACGCGGTCGCATCCGCAATATTTAACATTGCGGCGGGTGCTGCTGGCTGCAGCACCCGCCGCAATGTTAAAAATGCACCTTGTACATTTCCCTGCACTACGTGGCAGGCACCATGTGGTGCCTGCCACATGGTGCAGGGAAATGTAGGGGGGCACCATAGGTGCCCCCAAAGTGGAAGTTCAATGGGCCCGGGGGCATGGGGGGCCCGCTATGGCCCCCATATTCCATTCCTGCCAGCCTTTCCATGGAGGTTGAACCATCATGGAAAGACTGGCGGGGATACTGCATCCTAATCAGGGGGGCGGTGCCTGCTAGGCACCGCCACCATTCTAGGGATGCGGGTCGGTGCGACAGTCAATCGGAATGATTGCCACTGTCGGACCTGTGGCGGTTGGGCTTTCCGTCCGCCAGCACACCGCCCGCCATCTCAATCTGGTGGGCAGAAAATAGCCGCATGATGGTGGTGAGCCCGCCATTGGCAGCCTGATGGTGGAGGGTTCACCACCATCGTAATCAGCCCCCTAGTTTGGCCAGTAACTTAATCCTTCATCTGGATACAAATACAAGGCTGCAACAAGAGGTATTGGCCTCCAAAGAGTACATTTGTGCAACTATTTTGGACCCAGGTCATGGATCAGCAGGGGTGCCTACTTTCATTCCTTCTCCAGTGCTTGATGTCTCCATTTACAAAATTGGATCATCAAAAAAGCAGCTGAACTGGAAGATGAAAGATTGTACTTAAGTGTCAGTTCTGACTACAGGAAAGCCTATTTTCACGCCACCACTATAGAGCAATGCGGGGTGTTTCAAGAAGACAGTCAAGCATTGCCATCTTCACTCTGTGACCCCGTCCTCATTCTGTGGCCTTTGGTAAGATCTCAGTCCCCCAACCACCTGATATCTCAGCTCCCAAGCACCCATCACATTTTACCTATGTTTACTTACTCGAAAGATGTTATTGCTATGGAGGTTTGCTCAATGTCATTGTGGGGAGGGCGTAACAGGAACTCAATCGCCCCTGGTCTTGTTTGTTGGCTCTTGGTTCTACTGTCTATTGTGTCAGTGAGAATTACAGAGATCTTAACAAGTCTCGGTGACCATCTTGGGCATGCTCCTATTTAAACCATACCCAGAAGGCCAAGCCCTGCTTTGCCTCGAGACCTAGGTGAGGGAGCTGCCCATCGCACTACAGCTACGGAAGAAGAACTCACCTGGAATCTGGATCACTTGAATCCTGCTGCTTTCGCTCCCAGCACCCTTGCATCCTGAAACTTGTGGGCCCACAGCAACCTCTAAGACTGGCAACAAAGGGAGAAAAGATCAGATCAAACCACTAAGGTACTGTACTAGCAAACCAAGAAGCAAAAAGTATTACAAGCTAAGTCTAGCTTGCAAAAAGGTAACAGTTACAAACAATTTTACCCTTATAAGAATACCCAAGAGAACTAAGACATAGTTGGTATATTGAGGATATGTTTTGGCATACTGTGTCTTCGAGTTAAGCATATATGATGGAATATTTGCAATGATTACGGCTTCTGTAAGGCATTACTGGGTAATGAATAGAAAATAACTCTGTTAAGTTGTTAACAGTCTCATGTATGTTTCTGTAGAAATCACTGGATCTTTTGGTGTTGCATGATACAAAAGTGAGAGTAAAACACCACGGTATATAACCAACAGGAGAGTACGTAATTGCATTTCAATCCTCATATAAAATCAGTGCCGCAAACAAGAAGGCTGACTCGCAAGTACCTATTGGGACACGGGTGGGGAGGTACGCAAGCACAGAAGAAAACAAAGGGGTTAAAAGAGAGACTACGTTTTCTTCCCGCTTCTTTCAGAGTTCAACAGCTCTCATAGAATCCTCTTCTCAAGCACCATCAACAAGCAAGGCCCTCTTCCTTAATCCCAATCCACCCTTCATGGTGTAGTACAACCTCCAGTATGAGCGATAGGGCAAGAGGAGTTGGGTCTATAACGTCCCTGCAAGGCATTCAGTGCGAACTGCAAGGTAAGAGTTTGTGCCACACCCGACACAAAGAAGAACTGAAGTGTTGTCTTCACCAACCTCCAGAGAGCCTGTTGGTGGCTCAAGTAGCATGTTGTAACAGCTGGGCCTGCCACAATCACCAAACCTCACTCCCTTTGGTTCAAAACCATCACCAACAGCATCACTAGATCGATCCTCTGCACTGGATTGATTCTCTGAAATTCTGGCCTTTTACACAAGAAGAAAAACCAGAGCAGCAAATATCAGCTTTCACAATAGAGTAGTTGTGACTGGAGTACTTGAAAGACCAAACCAGGTTCCCAGAAGATCAAGACCCAGTGAATGTTTGGCCTGAGAAAAGGAGTAGCCACCAGAAATAAGTAGGCTCACAATAAAATATCTACCATGTCCTATACCTAGTGTATCCTCTGAGCAGGTTTTCAGTGTAACTGGTGTATACCTCACTGGAAGAACCCAGAGAATCTGTCTCCCACTATTCACCTCAGGACCCAAGAAGATCATATGTGGGGTCCCACAGGATCGTCACTCAGCCCCACCCTCTTCAACACATACATGACCTGTCGTGTAGTTCCAATAAGACATATATAGGATCTGCGCGTTTAGACAACATACACTGCGGGACTGGTGTCCAGACTGATTCCAGACACCCCCACCTGGTATGTTAGCCTGTGTACCAGCTAGCTCGCAATGCCACTATAACCTCCTCTTATTAAGGAGAGAATAGTTCTTGGCAACTATCGAACATGACAACCCTGATCCCCCAGTACCGTGGAAACAGTAACTTACTTTTCGCTCAGTCACTCGTGCTTACTTGTTCTCAGAGAGATACATAGAATAAGCGGTTGGGATGTTTTTCAATAAGCATTTATTGAACAATCGTTATTCGTGCGTAAAATAAGTGTACTGAAATCACCAGTAGACAGTAGCATATATAAATGAGTAGCAGCACTAAGAAAGTAAACAGATGGTAGGTTTCTACCATTTTGCTAAAATCATAACTACAGGCAAGTATATAAAATACATTGCAATAAAATGCGTACTCCTACGATGCACCCTAACTAGATGTACCTAAATGTACCTAGCATGTGAGTAGGTGTAGAGCCAAGAATCCCTCTAGGATAAAGCCAACCCCATTACGTGAAGTGAGACTGCGGGACCCCGTTCTGGTCTCGAGCTGAACACCCCGCAAGGGATGTCAGACCACTGCGAGCTGGAGTATCTGCATGCAGGAACCTCAGCGTCTTGCGTCAGTGTGTCGGCCAGGAAGTCCTGATCTCCTCTGTCTATCTCAGCAAGATGTGATGTTTATATACCCTAAGGTATCCCCAGGGGTTCTACCTTGCTGTGCCAGTGTCGGACTTAGGATGACGTCGGGAATAAACTTTATACACAGTTATTATGCAGGAGATGGTGGTCCTGCTGTGTTCCAAGAAACTAAGAATCCTCATGCATAATTTATGAGGCCAGTGTTCAGGGAAAACCCTACGTACTGTTTATAGTATTGTAACTGGGCAAAAGGTCAGTCCCTCAAATCCGTTATTTATGTAGTATAGGAGAGAATGTAGGTGAAGGGTTTTGATGTTACCTGGACCTATATCGGGGTACCTATATGAAATATAACACCCACTCCTCATCCGACTGGACGACATAACTAAATTCTAGCGGACTACCAAGGCGTCTAGAGGTTTGTATGCAACAAATAATAAAAACATTTTTAAGAGAAGTTAAAAAGCGTTAAAAAACCCTTTAAAAGTGTTCTACAAAAAATCATTCAAGTAGTGGCTCTAAAGTGTCCTTTTATATAGTCCGAACAACTACAAGCTTCTGAAAGCCATGCGTGTCAAAAGGTTTCAATTTGGAATTTAGTAAAAAGCCAACAGGCACATGCATCAAGCTAAATTGCGCTCGCAAATTTTGCGAATCGCAAAAAAAGCCTGTTTGCGAGCACAATTTAGCTAAATCCAATGCATGCACCCAAATCTGCGAAAAACCATGAAAATCGCTAAAATAACGATTCGCTAAGTTTGCGAACTCCAATTAGCGAATCCATAATTGCGAATTCCGAAATTGCGATTAACAAATAGCGAATCGCAATTAAGGACTCGCAAACACATGCATGAAAATTCGCAAATTGCGAAAACCAGGAAATTCGCAATTTTGCAAGTGCAATTTAAAGAGGATCACAATTAACCTTGGGCGTAGTTCGCGCTACGCGAAGCTACGCGAAGACGTCGGGGCGCTACGCGAGCTATGCGAGCGTGCGTAGCTGCTTGTCGCGCCCGTTCACGATGCGTTTTTCTTCTTCGGGAACGCGTTGTGCGTGTTCGGGACGCTGTTTGCGTGCTCGCGGGCGCGAACTTACCCATGCAGTCCCCTATGGGCGCGGCCATTTTGTTTTTCACTTGTCCCGCCCGTTCGCGATCCCTTATTTCCTGTTCCGGGTCGCGTATAGCGTGTTCGCGATGCGCATTCCATGTTCGAGAACGCGTTGTACGTGTTCGCGACGTTTTTGGCGTGCTCGGGGAGAAAATTCGCGCGAACTTACCCACGCGATCGCGATGGGCGCGGCCATCTTGTTTTTTCACTCTATGCTATGGTTCTGGGCCTGCTTTTCTATCCTCCCTCAATCTTTGGAATCCTTAGTTTTTTACACTGTTTTTCAATTTTTCTTTATTTCTTATCTATCTGTCTCTCTGCCTAAGTCTATATTTTGCATCTTTTTCTACTTTTTACTTTGTTTTTTTTACTTTTCGACTGTTTTATATAACTTTCTTCTTTAAGCTCCTACTTCTTCCCCTAACTTTATTTTTCCCTTCTAACTTTTCTTTTCCGCCTCGTCCTCCCACCCCAGAACCATGGCGAAGGGTAGCAGTAACGGCTCGAAGGGCAAGGCGCGTGCGCCCAATCGCCGCCTGCCTTGCGGCAGACTGCGCCCTGCAGGGGTGCAAGCCCGCCAGCTTTTTACTGAGGTGGAGGTGGCCGCCCTTGTTTTTTTTTTTCAGCGCCACCTCCCCTTGACCTTGGCAGCAGGCGGCAGGCCAGGCTCCGGGTACCCGACCCAGGAGCGTCACCGCCGGTGGGCGAAGGTGCGCCGGGCAGTGTTTCGCTGCTCAGGGGTCCGGCGCACCCATAACCAGCTGGCCCACCGGTGGTCAGACATCCTCGACCGGGAGCAGGACCTGTTGGACCTGCTAGGTGTCGAGGTCGTGGGGCTTGGTGAGTAGCTAATATATATAGTAGTATAAGTATTGTGATTTGTGTATAAATGTTTTACAAATAACAAGAATACTGCTGCTTACATTGCAGGTAAATTACGTTTCAAAATCTTCTGTGATTGTAGGACACAGGTGCTGGGCGCTACTCTTACTTGTTTGCAACTTTGCGCTCGCTTGTCCTTATTATTATGTAAGAGTTTACTTTAGAGAACTTCAGTTAGGTAATGCTATTGCTAGAGAGACTCTAGTCCTTCCTTTGTCCTCCTGTCAAATAGTGGTGGATGGATTGATAGTTTGATACTAGGTTTAGTTACTATTAGTTGATAATTTTTGAGCGGTCTGTGTGACGCATCCTCTGTCACTGAGTGCTGCTTACCCCAGTCCTTAGTAGAAACTTTTGTAGTTTGTTTAGTTAGTGGTAAGCTTAGCAGTGTCAGTCAGCTGCAGAACATCAGACTTAACCAACCAACAATTTGGTGTATGCATTATGCACCAATTTATGCATGTGTCCTCCTTCTCATCTATGCATTTTTGAGGGCTAAAAAAAATTGAAATGCAGACTTAATGAACAATTGGCCCGCCTGGAATAGGTGGGCTAGGTCAGGTAGTACTTAGGCTTAGTTAGTGTTCTGGATTTTATTTGAATCAATCAGAATGGAACACTGAATTAGTGTTCCCAAATAAGTATACTGTCCGTGAATCCCGCAAGCCAGTAGTTGATCGGATTACATAGGTCAATTGTATTGCAATTTTTGTTTCCTAAAACATTTTTTGGAGCGTTTTTTTACATAATTTATTTGTTTCACAGCAATCATTAATGTTTGTGTCTTTCTTTATTATCTCTTACATGATCACTGATCTGCAGCACCCAGGGGCAAGAATACGGGGTCCGATTCGGCGGGACAACCACCAGAGGACCGCTCCTCTACCGAGGGCCCTGCTGCTGGTCCCAGTAAGTCCTCCAGTGGTTAATATTAACATTTATATTGCCCTAACTTTTACTGCACCTTATTTTTTCAGAACTATTAATTATGGTTCCACTCCCTAATTCTATTTTTTACAAAAGATTCTTTGATCTTGACTTGACTATCTGTTTCTAAATTCTGTTTATCCCTGCCTGTAAGTTCTAACTGCCTCTGCTATGAATGTCTGTACTACTACTATTAGTCTGTCGCTAAGCTTGCCCAGTTTGCATTGCCACTCTTTATTGTACGGTTTTGAATAAAACTCAGATTGACCAATAGCTGAGTCCAGTCCTTTCGGTTGTCCTCTTCTAGGCTTCTTAATCTGGAGGCTTTGACAATTACCACAAACCAAATGCCCAACCAGATATTTGACTATTTTTGATAGGATATAGTACATACTACTACTGATGTGGGGAATGGGATTCTGCACAGCCCCATGCAGAACTATGCACAAGAAAATAGGATGTTGGTGATGGGAGTTTGGAACTTGGACCTTCCTCACACCTCAGTCAGAAGTGAACCCACAATCCCCTGAACGACTAGCTATAGTGTCTCATTAGGTCCCCGAACCCCCACCCGAAGATACCCAATGATTACACAACCCAGAACAGATAACACCCTTTCGCTCACTCACTCGTGTAAGTCCACCACCACCACCACACCAAATACCACAGAGTCTATGTGTAAGTTCAAAAGGTTTATTTTCAACTAACAAGCTCTGTATGTTGTTCTATAAAATTCAGTGTACTCCAGCCAGCTCCAACAGCAAAATGCATAAGATTAAAACAATAAACATTGTTACAACAAGTGCATGATGATATAAGACAAAAGATCTCTGCGAATTCTGGGAGACTCCTCACCGTAGAACGTAGAATTACTGGTTACATGCATCATTCATAAGCTCTGCAAATCTCTGGTTCGTAGAAGGGAATCCTCTGCCTGAGAAAAATGGTGCGTGTTATATAGTATAATGCAAGCATTTCTCAGTCCTGCCAAAAAAGTGTAACATGTTACCTATGGCTAAGCAATACGGACTAACCGAACTCCATAACAAAGTGGCTTGTTTTTCGACCTCTTGTACGCAACGCTCAGACAGTAGCTGTATGTGCTCATGTGGGCTCAAAAGGCGTCTTACTGTTACTGCACAACAAGCTGCGAGGTAACATGCGCAAAAGACATGAAGCGAAAAATGGTTGCATGGCTCAGGCTTGCAAAGAGTAGAGTATAGTATAATAATGACCCTAGGGACCATAACACTACTAGTGTCTACTGACTGTACTCTAGTACCCGATTTGGACTATTGAATGTGATTTATAATAATATGTATGTATTAACTTTTTTTTCAATCTTGCTAGTGAAAAAGAATAAATAGGGGGAGGTGTACAGGCATCTAAAAATGTGTCATGTTTTTATCTAGGCGAACTAGCGACCACCAGTGGCGGCGGGGCCACCGGCGATTCTAGCATTCCGGAGGGGGCAGGAGAAGATGCGGCACCTGCAGGAGCTACAGGGGGGGAGCCAGCAGCAGTGGCGGGCGGTGGTAAGTTATATTCATGACTTATTGACATTGCACTAGCTGGAAGGGTGTGTGGACTTCACTCACTGTACTGTTGTTGAGACTTATTAGGTATGAAGTTGTAGTGAACATTATACAATGGTTAAAGAAGATACCCTTTACTTAGCATGAGCAATGCAGTAGCAATAGCATTACCAGCGTGACTTGATTAACCAATGGCCTCTTATATCTGACTCCAACTCAGCTGTGAAAGTTTTATGGATGAGACTAAAAGTCAGATCAGATGACCTTGATGGATGTGTTGAACAAAAAGGGAAAGAAGGGTGGAAGGAGGAAGGGCGGGCGAGATTTAATATGATGACTGGCAGAGAAGGATACGTTGGAAGCATGGATAGGTGGCTGATAGGAATCAGATGCATGTGTTGTTGAAGGATGGGTGGAAGGTGAAAGAAGAATGGATGCCTGCCTGGGTGGGCGATACAGTATGGGTGGATACTGTGGATAGGAAGAATCATCAGCGGTGTTTGGGTGAAACTCAAAGCCAAGGCAAGCAACGGAGTGAGTGGACGCATGCGTTGTTGTTGGTGAAACAAAGTAAGGTTTGTGGAGAGATTAAGAAGAATGATTGACATTTACTTAGAATGGATGGATGCCTGTATGTATTCATCATAGACAGCATAGGTGGAGACTGTCACGGGATGCACAGTTTTAGTTTTAAGGGAATGTAAAAGAAACCGCGCCAGAGTAGCAAATCCGATGTGGGGAGGGGCAGGGTGGGGGGTAGTAGTAAACAATGTATTACGCAGCCAAATACAGGTAACTTTACTGTAAACATACAAATAAATAAAGCGAATTTCATTGGGCGCACTGCACCGCCAAATGCGATGCAGTGCGCACAACAAAATTAGTTTTATTTATTTATATGTTTACTTACCTGTAATTGGCCGTAATCCATAGTTTACTACCCCCCACCCTGCCCCTCCCCACGTCACCGCCCGGCAGAACTCCCCGAGTCCCACCACCGACCGCTACTGACCTTATGTCGTTGTCCCATATAAAAGCAATGATCATTGGATCAGATATATAATCTGCCTTTTTGTAGTAGCCAGGGCACTGTGAAATTGAGCAATTGCCCTCCATGTAACAGAGAGAGTATGGCCAGTGCCACCCGTAATAGAAAAATACGAGCTTCCCCACCTGCAGACAGTAGTAAATCAAACTAACGTGAGTCTGCGTCATGACTCGTATGTTTGTCTTGGGTGCAAGCATAGATGACCGAGCTGGCAATACCGGCTACAACCAGGTTATGTCATTTCGCTAAACTAGAGATAAGAAGAAGACTGGTGTACTGTGTACTGGTTGGAGTCCATAGTGCTAGTATAATGCCTGAAACTCCCACAAATGTTAGAGGCCGAGGAAGTGGGAGGATAGATAGATTATTACCACAAATGTTATGTACTGTGCTTCTTGCTAGTGCTACTGTGCCATTATGTGTTGAATTAATTTTGTGTTACTGTTTTGCTAAGAGTACTGGTTACAACAATATTTTTTTTCTTTCTTGATATAGATAGTACTCCTTCCCAAGACAAACCATCCCGGAAGGAGTTGGCAGCCAGGGCCCGGCGCCGGAAACTGGAGGCCATATGTTAGGAGTACCGGCGGCTGGTGGCTCAGGTGGAGGAGGAGGAGGAGGCGGCGGCAGCTGCAGCCTCGTCCGATGCCCCGGGCCCCAGCCAGGCCCCAACTCGAGTGGTACGGCGCCGCGGTCTGGTAGCCGCCCGCCGCCGCAATTCGCTAGCAGCCAGAACTGCTGTCCCCCATCCTGGATGCCACTGCAGGGCATTTCGCAGAAAGATTCTCCTCCGGATGTCACGGCTAGAGGAGCGGGTAAAAATACTGGTGGACATACACCTCAAAGCCCGCCGAATATAACATCTAGGACCCTGTTGCATTGCCCCTTTTTATTCCTTTTTTTGGTGGGTGGGAATTGGGCGTTGGGGCTTCGGGACATTCTTTGGACTTTTTTAGTTTTGGACATTGGTTGGGGTTAGGGAGAGGGGTGGGTCAGGTGTGGGATAGTTTATTTTTGTTAGGGTAATAAATTATATTTATACTTAAACATACAATGTTAATGTTTTGTGGGGGGTTACTGTTTTACGAATTAACGTCACATTGGTTTCCTTGCTGCTGCAGGGCCGCAGCCAGTGTTTGATTTAAATAATCTGCCGATGATGTAACACAAACAGATAGATACGGTACCCCTCACTGAGTTATTTGTCCTACTAGTACTGTCAGTCTCTCCTCCTAGTCCATTATACCTCCCACCAAACTTATCTTACCTGTGATTGATGATGATTACGTTCGGCACAGCGATGGCTGCATGGTTTCCAGAGAGAATGTAGAAGATGCCATGGTTGTGGTGGTAGTAGTAGAGTAGACACTGGCAGTAGCATTTGCTAAAAAAATAAAAAAGAGACAGTCACTTGCCTGAGAGCGACTGTGGGAGGAGTAGTAGAACGAAGTAAAATACAGTACAGAAGAAGACTGCCAAACAAACAATATTGCAGTTGCAACTGCTAAAGTCAAATTAAACATAATGGTGGCGGGGACAGCCTAGTACAAGAAGTTACAAACTGTAGTTGTGTCGAGTGAGTCACTTAACTTAACACAATCGTAATTCGTAACCTTTACTGCTGTGTGGTAGGAGTTTGATGATTAATCCAATCAATGCCGGCAATTAATTATGATGTACTACTATTAGCCGGTGTCGGCTTGCACATAGACTGAGCATGGGTGGGCAAGCAGAAGAAGCTCCTCGCCCTGCCTTGCAATTGAATTAGTGTTGCTTTCACCACATCTGCCCCAGCAAGCGTGTGATCAATTGGTGTACATTTTATGTAGTCACATCACACCTCAATATAAATCACAGCCCGGGGGAAGAGGGTTAGGGTTTGATGAATGGATGGGAAGGGGGTTTGGGGAAAGGTTTGAGAATGAAAAACAGTACGCATAGACAACAAAAGCAAAGCGCAATCTTGGCAGACGACCATGATCTTATCCAAAAAATCTATAAAGGGAGAAAAGGGAAATGCATGCATGATGATGAAGATAACTTGATGGCTAATGAGTAGTACTTAATAACTCCTACTAGACAATTAGACAGTACAGGGCAGCAGTATATTCTATGCAATTTGCCTTGCCTGTAATATGCCCTCAGAGACCCAAATTCCATGTTGTACTGGGCTTACTTGTAAAGATAGCAAAGACAATTAAAAAACTGTTGTAGGGATCAATTAGCAAACAAACAACAACACACAACACACAGTGCTAATGATTGAAGAGAAAAAAGGATTCAAATTAATTAAAAGATGAATGATGAATGATACTAAAGTTACTGTATTAGCATGGTCAAATTGTGGAGTTGAATCTCGTCCTTCCTCTTGGTCCTATCTTCCATGGACGCTCTGCACATCAATCGTGGTGGCCTTCCTGATGCCGATTGGTAAGGTAAATGTGAGTTGTGTCTCCCAGTATAGCAATTAGCACAGGGTAAAGGCCGGCCTGTAACGTCTAGATGGAAAAAGAAAAGGGGTATTGAAAAATCAATGAATAAAAAAAACATCAATTACGGTGGAGTCCAAGAAGAGAAGAGAGAACACTTTCAGACTGAGGCGGCTTGGATATATCATGTAGATTCTGTTTACAGCATTAAGCTACAACAACAACAGGACAGAACAGGCCCACCACAGCACCAGCCCGTGACCCAACCTCCATTTACCTTAATTTTTGACAGAGCCAGACAAAAGGCATACACAGCAACTTAGCATTTTCCAAATTAAGTGACAAAATCAATGCGCCGCTGTCAGTCATCATGACTACACTCGACTACACCACTACATGGACATGTAGGTCTGCTGTGCTTACTTTCTTGTTGAATTGTTGTGTTTATGTTTACCTTATGCCACTTCATGAAATGCAGTTATTCCTTGAATCATCTCCGATCCAAGTGACTGACTGCGTGCAAAGATAGTATGGTCATCATCATGGTGTGGTACATGTTGTCCAACTATAACTCAGTCTGTAGTGACTCCGATTAAGTCCATATTCCATAGTCCATATTCCATATTAAAAAATTGCAACAGATATTGGCCTGCACCTGCAGTAGTAGGAGTACAATTTGGTTATTAAACAACAAGAAGGGAAACATTGACTGTCACTGACTTGAGTCACTTTGTAGAATGTAGATTAACTAGTAGAGTAGAGTTCGACTTCATGCACAACATCAACAACAAACAACAGCAATCGCTCAGAGTCTGCAAGCATCCAATGCATTCCATCATTACCTGTCTTGCTCTTCTCTTTGGCTGTCAGATCATCAGATGGCTAGTTCTGACAGGTGTGTTTTTTTTTTTTTTACGGGGCAGTGGCCTCATCATTACTCCAGTCCACATTCATTTTGAGTGTTAGTTGCTGTTTTGGTTTTCGTCTTATTCATCTGTGGCACTTTGTCACAGTTTAAGTTGCTTCACATGGTCAGCACTGTGATGATGGGCCGCGGCCTGGGTAGGGCTCATTGCTGGTCATTTGAGTTTGCACAAATGTCAGCAAGTTTCTTCGAAGAGTCTCTTGTCTTTCTCTGTCAAGTACCTTCTGTCCTTGTGAGGACCTTTGGATGCCTGCTGAGGCTGTAGCCTTCGGACAGTGATGAGTTCACTTTTGGATGCCTGCCCAAGTTCTGACAGTGAAGAGTTGTGGACGCCTGCAGAGGCGGTAGCCTTCGGACACTGATGAGTTTCGGCTCAAAATCAAAACGGAGGATAGCTATAGTCACGTTTCACTTCTTATGGAGGGACTGGTAAAGGCAACATTTCTTGTACTAATGTCTGGCTTGATGGAAATGTACTAGGGCGAGACAGGAAGATGAAGCAGGACTCTGAAGAGTGGACAGTTAAATTCACAGACGTGCAACTCCAATAGGGAAATAAAAAGAGAAGACGGTGGTGATGGATTTGTTGTGATTTGATTTGAACCAGAAAGACAGATTCACAGACACATAAAGGAAGGAAGAAAGTAACAATTTGAAAGCCTAGTTGTCAGGGAAGAGGAGCTCGTCCTCAAACTCTGGTGGTTCGGACAGAAGTAGGTCCTGTAACGCACTATTTACGTCATCCAAGTCGCTCTCCTCTTCCTGCTGTGATTCACGTATTTTGTAATCCGGTGGTATAAAGTGCTGATTCATTTTGATCATGGTTAACCTCTCCACGCTTTTGGTCGAGAGACTGGTCCTTTTCGAAGTTACAATGGCACCAGCAGCACTGAAAACACGCTCAGAAGAGACACTTGCGACAGGGGAAGCCAGATACTTTATCGCCAGCCTGCTGAGCACTGTCCATTGGCTTCTTTTCCCATACCAATACACCAATGGGTTTTGATCCATGAAGACCTCTGTTGGGTCATCCAGATAGGCCTGGACCGTCCGCTCAATGTTCAGGGGTGCTCCGATGTGCTCGGCCTCTTTTGCCTTTGCATCAGCACTGGACTTACCATACCCCTGCCGTAGAAACCAATCAGTTGCACATTGTGCTGTGGATGATCCTGTTCTTGCTGTTGTTGATGTTATTGTTGGTGTAGGTGACTGCTGGGAGGGAAACGCACTGCCCTCAGGCTCCGAAGTAGAACTTGACTCTGGATGCCCTGTAGTACTGGTTATGGCCTTTGGGTGGGGGGCCTGTAATTAACAGCCGTTCGTTTTCGAAAATAGTGGCTTCCTTAGCTATCAAAGTTTTGTAGTTGGCAACATCCACTTCCGAAAAAGGAATTACTGCCTTGCTGTTCAGAAATACTTTGTACCGTGGATCCAAAATTGTGGCACTAATGTAATGTGGTTGTGACAAAATTTTATTTTTAATCCTTGTATTTTCCGATATGCGAGCGGCTAAGGTCTCCGCCAAATGATATGCGTCTTGTTTGTCATCCACACCTGCGTACGTTTCAGACACCTCCTTCAGCTGTTGTTCTAGCATGTGCAACAATGGGATAGCTTGGCCCATACTACAGTCCTCCCTGCTGACTTCACGTGTGAAGATCTCAAAAGGAAGTAGCATCTCAGTCAGGCATTTAATGAGGTCCCATTGACCCATCTCAACGGTCATGCCTCTCACAGTAGGTTCCCCTAATCTTTGCATGACATAAGCATTGAGTGGTATGTACAGTTCAAACAGACGATCAAGCATGTAATAAGTTGAGTTCCAACGTGTTGGCACCTCCTGGATGAGCGCTTTGACTGGCATTTTATGCTCACGTTGAATGACCCTCAGCTGCTTCCAGGCTTTAAAAGAATGGCTGAAATGTGTGCATATTCTTCTGCAGGTGACCAGTAAGTTGCTGACTTTGGATTCATTTTTCAAAAAGTCTTGAACAACAATGTTAATGCAGTGTGCCAAACACGGGACCCTGAAATAGCCACCATTGTGCATGGCCAAAACTACATTACTGCCGTTGTCCGTGGCAACAAAACCAATCGTAAGCCCTCTTGGGCGCAGCCACTCAAAGACCTTGTTGTTAAACTCTTCCAAAATGTTTGCAGCAGTATGAGATTTCTCCATGGCAAACATGGCTACAGTTGCATGTTTGCGAGTGGCATGAAAAATCTCTGCAGTATCAACACCAGCAGATATCTGTTCTCTAACCCCCGCAAAACAGATCCAGTGTGCAGTGATGCACATGTAATCTGTGGCTTGGCAACTGGTCCACATGTCTGTTGTCAGGTGGATACTGTGAACAGCACTCTGCTTCAAGGCCTTTCCTAGCAATTCCAGCACGTCGTGATGTAGTGCTGGAACTGCAACTCTGGCAAAATAGTAGCGGCTGGGAACATGCCATTTTGGGCAGATGGTTGACACAAATTCCAGAAAACCCACCCCTTCAACAAAAGAAAAAGGGAGAAGGTCCAGTGCTAACATTTTAGCCAGCTTCGCATTGTACAAACGTGCTATTGGGTGGTTGCGTTCATACTGCCCCTCACCCCCAAACATGCTGATAATGGTAGGCTGCATGGTTTTCCTTTCTCTTAGGCTCAACAACGCACTTTTTGGTAGTGCGGACCTGGTACTTCTTGGTGTCTCCGGCTGACTCTTACTCTTGTGCCACTGAGATGTTGCTGAAGATGTGTGCGACGTTAAGACTGCACTGCTGGGGTCAGGGACACCTTGTGTACCACTACCAGAGAGAATGTCTCCCTGTCCTTCCTCTTCCACCGTGATCGGATCTTCTACTCCTTTATCCCCACCAACACCAATGGTTGCAGTTTTTTTCTGCCGCGAAGGTGGTCCTCCCAGCTGATCAAGTGGTGTTTTTTCAGATGGGTCATTTGGCCTCCGGTACCATAGTTTGTACCAAGCTTACCACGACTAACAGAGCTATTACAAATGGAGCATATATGTTATGTTATGTTAACTGATTTTATAATGCGCATAGCTACCCAAAAAGGGTTTCCCAGAGCAGACCTAGAGGAACCACAACAAAATAGAAAAGAAGTAAAAACTATTGATATAGCAATGTTCTCCTCCTTTTCGCTAACCGTAAAGAAGTCCCAAACTGGGGAGCTTAACTTTGGCCTCCTGCTGGAGGTGCCACTTCCAATGCCGGATGAACTGGAGGGTAGGTGTTGAATTTGACTCTGTGCTGCTGTACCACTACCTACTCCTACTGAGGTGGTGGTTGTGCTGGATGTAGGTCGCTGCCGGGCCTTTGCTAATGCAAATATGGAAGCTGTAGGTCGTGTTGGTGTTACCTGTGGAGGTATGCGTGCTACATCCCTCGCAGCCATTTTGGATAGAGTAATAATGTTGGTCTCCATCTCCTCGTGGCCAGGAGTGATGTTCGTGATGACTGGCTCATCATCATCATCCTGCTGTTCTACATCGACCTCCATAAGTGTAAGGCTTTCTGGAACCTTCCTTTTCACTAGCTTGGTCTTGGAACGTGGCTCCCTCTCAGACTCAGTTTGTGGCTTCCAAGTGGCATCTAGATCATCAGAAGGGGGGCTTGGCGAAGAACTTGGACTACCCCTCCTTTTCCTTGCTGGAGATTTGGAAGACAATGGATCTTCTGAATGAGTGGCTTCTTCTTCTACCTCTGCATGAGGCTCAATTTCCTGAACTGCCCCTACTTCAGGAGGAACAACAACTACTATTGCGGGCGGTGGTTGCGGCTGTTGTTCTTGACCACTTATCTGCTGTGTTTCCTCCTGCGTTGATTGGGTACTACTTTGAGATAGCGATAAGTTTATCTCTGGCTCAGCATCACTGCTTTCCACCATTAGGCTGGCTACCTCTTCCACACTCATGTGCTTGGCCCTGGGTTGGTGGGTTGGGCCCACTGATGCGGAGGTGCTGCCCCCAGCTTGCCCCCCCGGACACCGCTGCTGCAGGCGTAATTTGTTTTTGACCAAAAAGGTATTGGCCGGCACACCAGACTTAAGTGTCACTTCCTTCTTCTGTTCCTTCTTCTCAATAGCAACTTTCTTTGTACTGGAGGACCTGGTACCTGCTTTCTTTGGGCCCATCTTCTTCAGATGTCAGCAGCACTCAGTTGCAGAGATGTCTGGTCAGGTCACACGTCACGTTGTGTGTACAGCAGCAGGATGTCTGTCTGGCAGTGCAACGGGCAATGATGACACACCTCCTCCTCAGTCTTTGTGCACCTAAAAGCAAAAAAGCCAGAACATCAGTCAAACATAGCACAAATCAAACAAATATAATATAGAACTTAGTGTGTGGTGGCCTCAATTATTAAATTTCAGAAACTCTGTGAACAACAACACACAGTGTAGCCATTTATGAGACGTTGACAACAAGGCCAGGGCTTTCCTGGCTACTGTGTAGTGCTAGTGTACACTCTGGAAGAATAAGAATAGTAAAGAACAAAAACTAAAATGTAGTGGAGCATGTTTGGCCTAAATTTGTGCATCACGTGGGATGTATTATATAGCAGCATCAGGGAGCTGCAGCTGGCAATGGGGATGGATTTGGAAGCAGTAAGACAAGAGGAACAATGGAAAGACACGCAGGCCTATGTGGCAAAAACAGCACACTACTAACTACCACAACAAAATGGCCCCCAGCAACATGGTGACTCACAGGCACAAGGCACGGCAAACAATGAACTCAAGCAGGCCTATATATGGGCAGACAAAGGATGCCTTATAAAACACACACAGCTTTAATGCAAAAACTAAAATCCACATGGCTAAAAACACTTTTGAAAGTTAGACAACCACTACAACAACACAATTATAATTACACAGTACACACGCAAAAAAGGCATTTATTTAACACACCCAAAAAGTGAAATAGTCAGACCCTCCAAAAAAAAACACATTTCGCAATTCAATTCAATGCCATCCATGGCCTAAATGATGTCAAAATTCCACAGACTACACAGAAACAGTTTTTATGCACCCATGGTGACTACCTCTGGGCCTACTGGCAGACTAGGCCGCAAGCTTGGAGGCCTATGGCAAAAGCACAGTGGCTGGTCCCACAAAATGGCCGCCACCACATGGCCAGGCCACCCAACAACTTCCTTCCTCGTTAAAAAAATTGTAAAACTAAAAAAAAGTGACTCCTTGCTCACCAAACTACATCTAAATGACAACCTGAGGAGTTTTTTGTGCAAAATGAACTAAATCATCATTTTCGAGAAGGTTTTATGATGCTCGAGAGATATTCTTCGCCAGATTGTAAATTCTGCGTGTTCGGCATCGCGATCGTCACAAAAAGTCGTTATCGCGCGCGCAAAACGTATATTGAGCGCGCGAAGAAGATAAAAAGTGTAAGTCCGCGTTGTCGCGCAGTGCGGAGTTGCCCAAAGTCCGCGAGCTGAATGCCCAGGGTTACCTACTGGCTGAAAAGGCCTATTTATTTAACAAACACCCAAAAACTGAAATACCACCCCAAAACCCACATTTTGCAAATCAATCCAATGCCATCCATGCATGCCCTACATGATGTTTAAATTCAACAGACACCACAGAAACATGCACCCATGGGTACCTCTGGCTCTAGTCTGGGCCTACTGGCTGAAATTCCAATCAAAGAAAAACAACTAGGCCCCTGCCAAAACTAAAGGCCACAACAATAAATTTAAAAAAAGATGGCAATCCCCCAAAAAATGTAGGTACAAACAAGCCCCAATCAAACAAACAAGTACACCAATTCTCCAACTTACTTGTAAAATCTCAAATCCAAGAGTCCTCAAATACAATCCAATGATATGATGTAGCAGACAGACACAAAAAGTGATCCTTCCAGCTCCAAATCCAAATGAAAGTGAACAGCACATGGACAAAGCACTGGGAGGAGCCTGCTGGACAGGAACAGGAAGTTTGAGAATCAGGGGCACTTCCTTCCTCTTGGAAAAAAAAGTAAAAAAAAAAAAAAGGACTCCTTGCACAAAAAACTACAGCCAAATCACAATCTGAGGCGATTTTTGGAGCAAAATCATCATTTTCGAGAATGTTTTATGATGCTCGAGAGATATTCTTCGCCAGATTGTAGTTTCTTCGTGTTCGAGATCGCGATCTTACCAACACTGCCGCCGGAAGTTAGATCGCGCGTCCGAATGACGTATTCGCGTTCGCACACTCTCGCAGGATCGTGCGGCCGGATTCCAAATCTCGTGGCGCCCGCGAACGGATAGGAAGTCGCGTCGGCGAACGCAGAATCACGGTAGGTCGTTACCGCGCGCGCGAGAACGTATATTCAGCTCGCGAAGAAGAAAAACAGCTACGCTACGCCGCAAATTGCGTAGTGTACGGTAACTTCGCGTTCTACGCGAATCGCGAAGTTACCGAGACTACGCAAGCTCCGCAGGCGTCGCATAGTTCACCGCCCAGGCTTAATCACAATCAGGTGGTAACCATGAGTAAAAAAGCCCACAGGTGCTAATCCTTAGAAACCTATTTAAACTGACCCAGGAGGCCTCAGAATCTTTCACAATGGCAGCACTCTACGTAATGGCGAGGAGGATGAGGATCCATGCAGCAGCCCAGCAAAGAAGGAGAATTCAGGAGCGCGATTTCAGAGTGCGCATCACATTGCTGGGACAAACAGATGATGAAATATACAACAAGTACAGGCTGAACGGTGCCATGATCCTAGATCTAATTGCAGAATTGCAACCCCTAATGCGGCGCCAGACTCGTAGGACCCATGCCATCCCCACTCAAGTGCAGGTCCTATGTTGCCTGCACCTACTTACGTCAGGCAGTTTCCAGGGGGTAGTAGCAGTAGCTGGAGGGGTGTCACAAAGCTACCTTTCACGTTTCTTCCAATCTTTCCTGAACGCCATGATGACAAGGATCCACACCCACATCACCTTCCCCACAACCCCACAGGAATTGAATAAGACCAAACAGGACTTCTACCAGGTAGCACAGTTCCCACATGTGATAGGTTGCATAGATGGTACGTATGTTGCCATTTGTCCACCAGCAGCGAATGAATAAATTTTTAGGAACCGTAAATCCCATCATTCAATTAATGTACAAGTAGTCTGCAATGCTAAGTATATCATAACAGACATTGTGGCTCAATACCCTGGGAGCACACATGACTCCTATATATTTCGACAAAGTGGCATACACACCTGTCTGCTCAGGGGTGATTTCGGCAAAGGACATCTGCTTGGTAAACATATATAATAATTCCTCACACACAATGGCCAAATGGCAATGCATAACTGTCGCTAACCCTTTGCTCACTACCCTGTAGGTGACAGCGCATACGCCGTGCGGAACTACATTTTGACACCATACCTCAAACCAGCAACCCCAAATCAGCAGAGGTACATGCAGCGCACATCACCACACAAAATATCATCGAACACACCTTTGGGCTGATGAAAAGTCGCTTTCGCTGCCTCCACAAGACTGGCGGAGCGTTGCAGTACCGGCCCGAGACCTGCTACAGGATTGTGGCTGCATGTGCCATGTTGCACAATAACGCGACCAGGAGAGGCATACCCATTGAACTGTCCGACAGTGAGCCTGAGTGGGACAACCAGCAAGTGCCACAACTACGACCAGCACATGGGGCAAGCTCAGCGGAAGGGCAAAGGAGACGTGCAGAAATTACACAACATTATTTCTGAGGTAAGTAATGATGAGACACGACACAAAATGTTTGAACTGTACTGTATTTACTTGCATTAAACCTTGTTGTAGTGTTACAGCACACATAGCAGGTGCTAAGTAGCACAGTGATTGCATGCAGAAAAAGAATACAATACCTAATTTTAGGACTTGGATCTCAGTCACTAGTATGGTAATGTCCATGGTTACCTCACCATGGTTAAATTGTCATGCCCAAGTCTGTCTATCTCTTCCTACCACGCACCCCCAAACGCCTTTCGTCGGCATCAGCCCCATCCCTCATGGAGGCTCCGGAAGGTGTTGTGCTCCGAGTGGTGCGCCTCCTGCAAGTGGGGACTGGCACTGACAGGCTACTGAGGCTGGACGCCTCCTCACTCCCCTCTTCCCCCGTCACATTGCTGCCCCCAGCAGTAGCAGCCTGGATTAGTTCCACTGCATTAGTTAACTGGGCCAGTGCCCTGGCCACATCCCCACAACAATGGCCCATATCTATCTGCATGGCCATGGACCGACGGGACAGCAGTGCAGTGTTGGTGCACAGGCGATTGTTAGATTTTGTATAGCCTTCTAAGCGCATCATCAACTGGCGATGCCTTCTTCTCTGTGTCTCCTGGCCCTCCTGCATCCCCCTGCTCAGCTCCTGCATGGTTGCATTGGACTGCCTGTTGCCTTCCACCACAGCTGTTGTGAGTTCTCTCACACAATCACTCATGACTGCAATGTTGGTTGCCATTCTGCTGAGTTGTTCCTGCATTGACCTCATATGTTTTGCCTGCAGGCGCTGCACCCTCAGCATCTAGCTCTCCAGCCCACCCCACACATTTGGAGTTTGGTCCTCCTGCGATGTGATGCGTGCCCTTGACCTGCACCTCCGGCTTTGGATTGTGCTGTGCCGGACCTGTGACTGGGGTGTCGTTGTGAGGGTACCTCAAGGCCGGCTTGTCACTGGAGCTGGTTCACGCTCAAGCTAAGGTTCCATGGGCTGCCGTGGTGGAACTGGGGCTCTGCGTATAGTGGGGGCAGGAGCTGTGCTTTGTGGGGCCACAGGTGTTTCCACGTCTGCCTCAGCCAGAGTCTCCTGTGTGTCTCCGCATTCACTGTCCTCAGAGTCTCCTTCTGCTGCAGCTGTGATGTTAAACAGTGCAATGTTAATTTTTTGGAGGGCTAATGTTTTATCACATTAAGCATACTTGGGTCTCATTAAATTACTAACTGTCACACAGTGTTTTCGTGTTTAACTTTCTTATAGTGTGTTTGCCTGCCAACTTGCCTAACCTGACTGTAACTCCCATAATGCATTTGGGTGTTGCCGGAAAATGTGGACTGGAGTTAGTTTCTGTACACTGGAGTTGAACTGAGGGGATGTTCACATTTTGATATGTCTCTTGATATGGACACTTGCATGCATCTTACCTTGTGAAGTACAGGCCGCTCCGGATGTATCCAACTGGGTCACTCCCACCACAGCTTCAGGCTGGAGTGTAGACTCAACCAGGTCCTCCATGGGTGTATTTCCAGGCAGTGTTGATGGCCCCCCTCCAGTCTTCTTAGCCTCCTTCAGCCTGTCTGCAATCCTCTCCTTGGCACGGCTGCGCAGGTCGTACCACCTTTTTTTCAGGCCGTCAATTGTGCGGTGGGTGACCCCCACTGCATTCACTTTGTTCTTGATCCTGAGCCATATTTTCCTCTTCTCAGCCTCCGGTACCTTGAGGCACAGTTTGCCAAAGAGCTTGTCGTGGCTCTTAACAACCTCCTCTATGAGGTTTTCAATTTCTCTCTCACTAAACTTGAGCTTGCGTTTCCTGGTTACTGCACTCTCCCCTGATGCTGATGGATCCATTTTTGTGCACTGGACAGGTCTGCAAGCCAAGTGGTTGCTTGTTCTGCTCTTCTCCTGCACTCAGCCTCCTCCTCTCACTTTCTCTGGGCACTGAATGTAGCATGGGCTGGATGACTTCCTGGTTGTGATGTCATCAGCATGCTTCAAAAGCGATGCGCTATTTGCAATTTCGCTAATTGCGAATTCGCACTTTGCGGATTTGCAAATAGCGGGATCGCAAATGGCTAAATCGGTATTTGTGATTCGCTTTTGGATTATCGCTATTTGCGATAGCGAATTTTAGCGAATCGGTAATTGTTCGCTAAAACGGTCATGCATTGCAGTTAGCGATTTCTAAATAGCGAATCCTTATAATTCGCTATTTAGGAATCGCTATTTCTACATTTGATGCATGTGCCCCCAAATCTTCCCAGCGTGCAACATGCCAAATGTTTATGTGTCCTTGCTGGTAGACGCAACATTGCGGCTGTCTGCATACGCAGCTGACGATCCCTGCAACACCTCACAAAGAATGTCAATTAAGCACAGATGATCTTCCGTACTGCCTGCAGCAGATGCCGGGGCAGCCTGTGCCACATCCAAGGCCTGAGTGTTGGAGGAGCAGGTGCCCATACCAACAGGAGCAGAAACTACCTGTGGTGGCTCGAAGAATGCTGCCAACAACATGGGAATGCGCTGAGGACACTGCAGAACATGGGCAATTATCGGGTCCAGTAAAGCATCAACGTCCGGTGGCGCAACCGATGGAAGTGTCAGACAGAGGTCCAACACGCATTCTTCTCCGCAGAACAGGCATCGGAGAACAGGTAGGACACAGTCCATCCAGACTGGTCTAAATGACAGGAACCAAGAAGCGCTCAGTTCCCGTAGGCGAGGTGTGCCCAGATGTTGTACCATGCGATCACGGTATTTGCGTTCCAGGAGTGCTATTGCTATCTCCTTGGTGGCTTGAACGTCCATTGCGTAGCAGAAAGGTAACAATCAGGATTCCTTCTATTAGAAACAGGATCAGCGGAAGCCCTCCAAAAATGCTTCCAAAGACGGAATGTATAAAGTTTGGTATAACTCCGAGGACCGTCTGAAAGGTGCTTAACATTCCTGAACCTATGGTTTTAAATAGGTGTACAATACCCGTCGTATCAGACATATTAAAGATACGACTTACCATTTCTGTGAAATGGAAGGGGCAGTTTGTACGTATAAGTGCCTGTATCTCTGCCGAGGACCTTGCGGTGTGGAGATCAAAAGTCTCCCGGGCGGAGGTTAAGGGCACGGTTTGCTGTAAAAGCATGGCTTTCATTCTGCTCAGAGTATCAAACCATATAAAGGAAACATTTAGCGAAGGCCATAAAGGCGCCTCCCTGACTGTATGTGTTGGTGGAAACAATACTTGCGTGCAGCAAGTAACCCTGGAGCTCACAGTGACTAGATATGCAATGCCCGGAAGCATCCCACAACAACTATGATCATTCAGCATCAAGTAACTCCCTTTCGAGAGAAGCCTGAACACCGGATTAATCACAGCTGCCGGGGTACCTCTTAAATGACAGGACAAGTTCGCCACAGACCCATTACATGCCCCGTGTAGCATAATATCCTGGCATATGAGAGATCCACTTAACGCGTTCTTGCAGTTAGTTCCGCTTAGAAGTACTTCCAGATCCCCAATCCTGCATCGAAATCTGTATGGTAAATCCCAGGATTCCTTTATGAATTCCTTACCCATTTTTTCATATCTGCCTGCCTGTTGCTGTTCTAGGCAATACTGAAACTGGAAAGTTGCGACCGGTAATGTTATATGGCCGTGGATTAACCACTCTGTGGACGGTGACTCTGCCACAGTTATGGGTAACCTATCCAGTTTTTCAATATGCAGCATTGTATATTTTGCTCCCCTCTGTGCCGTTTTCATCTGTTTTTCTGTTAGATTGTATGCAGAAAACAAGGACGTACTGTTGATAAAGCGCCAAGGCACATAACCTGCGCGCAATGACTGCAGCGTCTAGCTCAACAAAATAATAGAACGTAACTGTGACTGTCCGTGTTGCAATATGGACAAATCCTGTTTTAATACTTCAATAGTAGAAGATACAATGTTGCCTAGTGAATATATCCTGGCTGTTAATGTAGTCATGCCATTATCAACTACGGCTAACGCCTTTTCTAGGTTAATTCTATCTATTTCTCTTAATCTCTCTGCTGCTTCTTAATGTGAGATTTTCCAGATTTCGTTATAGACATATATAAAATGTTTTTGACGTGGTTTTCTGGTACCTATTAAAAAATCCCGTAGGTCCACATCCTCTGTGAGTAAGGACAAGTGTTGTTTCACCTGGGGTAGTGTTGAGGTCTTTAGCCAATCGAGGCATAACTTGCCAACACTATATGATGTCACTACCCATCGGATGTTCTCGTTGTACATATCGTAGGTGTTAGACCTGGTACCATTGGCGTGAGTCTCCCTTCCACTTTTTTCTGATTGCCTCCTCTGTTTTTGATCTGTTTGCTGGTTTTAGATGCTTTGTGCACTGAGCCACTGCTATTCAGTGCCACAGTGCAAGTGCTCCCTATGTTAAATTGATGTATTGATTAGTGACTCCATGATTGGATCATTTGATTTACTTGTCAGACCCTAGTATAGTGCACCAGGTGTGCCCAGGGTTAGTAAATCAAATGCTGCTGGTGGGCTTGCAGCACTGGTTGTGCCACCCACAGAAGCAGCTTGTAAAGTGTGTCTCAGGCCTGCCATTGCAGAGCATGTGTGCAGTCTGAGACTGCCATGTCGACTTGGCAAGTGCACCCAGTTGCCAGTCCCTAAACCTTCCCTTATCTTCATATCAGACACCCCTAAGGTAGGCCCAAGGGCAGGGTGCATTGTAAGTATAAGGTAGGACATGCCCTGGTGTGTGTGGTATGTCCTAATAGTGAATTACAGCCATTTTCGTTTTCACTATTGCAAGGCTACCTGTTCTCCATAGGCCAGAATGAGCAGTTTGATTATAACATCTTATAATCCTAACTGACCCAGGGAACATGGTAGAAAAGACGAATTTAGTATGCCTGAACTCAGGATGATAAAATACATCTTTTAGTAAAGTTGATTTTAACATTCTGTGTTTGAAAATACCACTTTTAGAAAGTAGGTATTTTCTTGCCTAACTGTCCAAGCCTGCCTCTCCTAGGTTGTGTATTGTGTGTCTGGCTTTGTGAGTGACAGGGGCTGGGGGATTCCAGGAGACAGGGTGAGTCAGCACAGGGCTGAATAGACCTATCTGCATGTAGAGTAGTGGGAGGAGTTGCACCTGGGTCTGAATAGGGCTGTGCCTGCCTTCCACAATGCTGGCTCCACCTCCTGTGGTGTGTCTGATGTCCCTGGCCCACTCTGTCAAAGGAAAGAAGGAGTCCTGTAAACAAAGTGCTCCAGGACTGCACAGAACTGGTTTTGACTAGGCAAAGGCCCCTCTGCCTTCAGAGGACAAAGGATTTTGCAGTATAAATATTGGGGCCCTGACCCCAGAACTTTAGATCACTTCTGGAACAACAAGACGAACCTCTGCCAAGGAGAAGAACCAAAGGAAGCTGTAGGAGTTGGACTGCCCCCCTGCCAGTGTGCTGTGTTGCTGGGTTGCCCTACAGTGGTGTCTTCAGTGCCAATGAGAGGAGAAGGAACTTTTAAAGAACTTTCATCATCTTGCAGAATATTACTCCAAGGGCTTGAACTTGTGCTTGCCTCCTGCTGAAGTCTCAGGGACAAAAGACTTCACCACCAGCTCTCCTCTGAATTTCCTTGCTGGGAATTCTGTCTGCAGAAGCCTGCGTGTCGCTGGGAGCTGGAAGCGCGACTCAACGAGAAGAAGCGTGTCGCAGTCGCAGCTGTTGCCGTCGCATCGCCGGAGAAGGGTGTCGCCGCCGCAGAGGTCGCCGCCGCATCACCAGAGAAGCAAGCCTTCATCAAAGCTGTCACCCGACGCATCACTGGAGAAGCGTGTCGCCGCCGTAGAGGTCGCCGGCGCATCACCGGAGAAGCGTGTCGCAGGGCCTGTCGCGGCTCCAAAGTTACAGAGTCGCCGCACGGCCGCCGGGCGTGCACGCATCGTCTTCACGTCGTCGCATCAAGGGCGCCATCTTATCGCATCGAACCGGATTGTCGCATCGCATCGAAGCGCCATCTTGCCGCATCGCAACCGGAACGCAGTGACAAGAACGTACGCATCACCTCCTCTCCGGTAAGGAACAAGACGCATCCCCTACTCTGCGCAAGCATTGAGGTGCGACGCATCGTCTCCCCCGAAACAAGGAACCGACGCACCTCCATCCCTGCGAACCTTTTGTTTGTTTTGCGTTATGCATCCAGGTACTTTTGTGAGAACTTTGTCGCACTTACCATCAACTTGAACTAAGTTACTTCTACCATCTTTAAGTCAATTTTGAGTACAGTATTGTGGATTTTTGTTGTTTGTGGTCTTGTGCTAAGTCTATATAAAGAACACTTATTTTTATAAAACCTGTGTGGTGTCCATCTGTAGTTTTCACTGTATTGCTGTATGTGTTCACAAATGCTTAACACACTGCCTCTGAGATAAGCCTGTCTGCTTGTGCCAAGCTACCAAGGGGGTGAGCAGGGGTTATCCAGTAGTGTAACTCCTTTGCCCTGACATAGAAGCAAGGGACCCTATTTGGTCAAAGGTACCTACCTCTGCCAACTAGAGACCCCCAGTTCTAACAGTAGGTCTGGCCTATGGATACTAAACCCTTCGGTTGTACCCCTGAATCTTTCCTGACATCTGTTTGTGTCTGTGGGCCAAACCAACCATTCCTTCCAATTGGTGTTTGATCTATTGTATTTCAATATGTCATTCATCTTAGCCCTTCTATCTGATGTAAAATTTCCCTCAGTGTTTAATGGTGTTTTAATTTGAGGCGTGTTCAAGTCCTTATTATTGGCTAGTCCAAGACAGGAAGTCTGTTGCACAGTGTCATTCAAAAAAATCATCTGCTGTGGAATGAGGCATGCTCTAAATAGTGCTTCTGTTCCCTGGACTTGCCAGTCTCTAGAACCCCAGATTGATTTTAAATCTACAGTGTCCATCCATAAGTCGAAACCCTGTTCAGACAGCTGGGTAATAAAGGAAGCAGAATTAATCTGTTTGGTGTTTGTTAACATATTTTTCTATGCAGATATAGGTACACCCTTATAATAATACGAGGTCGAGTCAGAAGTATTAACCCCTGAAAAATATGAGAACTTCTGTGCAAACGTTTTTTAACTACTTTTCGGTGGTGTAGGGCAATGTTCCCACTGGTGGTATGTGAAAACATTTCTAGGTTTGCTAGATTTATGCAAAAAATGATGACCATAATGTTGATAACAATACATTTTGTCAAAATCTGATGTGTCTTCCAACATTTCAGTGCTGGAAAATGCGGCAGATTGTTCTAAATCAGACAATAAGTTGTTAACAGTTTCAAAATCCCAATCATAAGAAAGTGTACTGGCGGTAATGATATTGTTCAATGAAATTTTAAACAAATGTGGAATCTTTAAAAGCTCGGTCGGTCCAAATATATCATAATTTACTTTGTCCCACACTATACCATCCGGTATAGGAACTGCTGAAATGTTCACGAAGGACAAGTCTCTTTGTTCACGATGAGATGAAACATGAGGTTTCAAAATTAAGTTTACTTTTGACGTTGCAGAGCTCTGTTGAAGATATGTTTCATTGAGTAAATGGAAAACAATTACTAATCCTATCCAAAAAAGAAAAAATAGTATACCAGTGATTATCCAAAGCTCTAGCCAAGGTGATACTAAATAAGTCTTTCTAAGTTAGTTAGTGTTTGATCCGTTGTTTGCCAGAAATTTGGGCTGGCGTCGTTTCAGGTTCACTTGGATCCAATGAAAAGGTATCGAAGTCGATGAAATAGCCAGATGCAGTTCGATCTATTTTTGGTAGCTCAGCAGGTTTTGTTGAACTAGTGGATTGCTCTTGTTGAGGCATGTTGACGTAGACATCCTTGTTAGCTTGAATTGAAATTTGTCTTTCATTCTGATTTGGAAAGTTTGTGTCAAGAGGAACTAGTTCCATTGCATTGTTATCGATTCCGTTTCTTTGTAAAGGTGACTCTTCAAATGTTATGAGTCTTTCTGTTTGAACTTCCTGTACTGTAGCGAGAGGAGGACGTTGGCTACTCAGGAGCCCAAGAGGCCTACTATTAAGTTTCGGCCACATAGTGTGGTTTGATCTGATCGATTGAGGCGAATCTCTTTTCTTTTCCGGCAAGAGACCGGTAGAAGTACAGTTTGTGATCCTTTAACTGCCAGGACAGGTACAGGCTTTCGATAGGAAGGCCCGAATTCTTCCTTGTCCTCAATCTTTTCTCTGACCAGATCCCCAACTTTAGGAATCCAGGCAGGTCTTGCTGTGGCTGACTTGACTTCCCCAGTGGCAATTTTCTTTGTCTCGACGTTACTTAAGGAGGCTCTGGATTCATTCAGATCCTGTAAAACAGCCAAACGTTTATTGATGTCAAACGGTTTTTCATCCGCCACTGTGCTTTCACAATCGAGATCAGGTACCCACATACTTGTCCCAAACAGGACCTCGTATGGAGTGGCACCTCCCAGAGAGCTTCTTGGCTGGTTATTAAGGGCCCGCTGGACCCCATATAGGTGACTGACCCAACTACCACCCCAGCCTAATACCCTAGCTGTTATAGATTGCTTTAAGTCCCGGTTTTTCCTCTCCACAATCAAATTTCCCACTGGATGGTACGGAGAGGAGTACCGCAATGCTACACCCAAACTTCCCATGGCTTCCTTGTAAGCCCGAGAGCTGAACGCGGGGCCACAGTCAGAATGTAATGCCCCAACTGCGTATGTCCCTATGAAGACTCGCTAAATCTTTTATAACAGTTCGAGCGTCAGCCGCAGCTGAGAGCCATACCCATAAGAATCTTGAACAGGAATCCACTGCAACCAAGATATACTTGTAAGCCCCATCAGAATATAAGGGGCCGCAGTGGTCCAGGTAAACGCACGCGAGCAGTCTGTCTGATTTTAACAAAGGTGTCTGCACTGGGCGCGCTACGGTGGACCCTTTTATCTGTTGACAGATATCGCATTTCAAGACAAAGTCTTTAGTCTGCTTTGTTAACCCTGGCCACCAATAGCGTTGTTTCAATAATGAAACTGTTGCCGTAATTCCTGCATGCGCAGAACCCAGACCCTCGTATGCAGCCAAGATTAAACCTAACCTGCGATCCATGTTTGGTATTACTCTATCCCCCACTCCAGGAATCTGAGCAAATGGAACGTTGTTTGCATCTAACTTGTAGGAGTACTTGAGTGGAAAACCTTTTGGTAGTGCTTTGCTGTTTTTGCGTGAAGCAATCATAGCTACCACTGTGCTACCGTCTACCCTCATTTTTGAACGGGTGATTGCAGCTACGGCTGCAGTGCTGGCCCCTTTGCGGCTTTATCAGCCAATGAATTCCCTTCAACGTGAACGCCATCACGTTGATGACTCAGCGTGTGTATCACGTGAGCCCTTGGTAGGTCGTTCTTCAACTCTGCTACCTGTTCCCATAGTTTCCTATGTTTGATTGTGCCACCTTTTGAATCTCTGAACCCATTTTGTCCCCAATAGTGGAGGTATTTGTTGTATGACTGGACACTGTAAAAAGAATCACACACTATCAGTGTGGGAATTCTGGATCCGTATTTATCAGTGCCAGTAGTAGTGCTTTTAATTCTGCCAACTGAACCGTGCAGTCTCCGAGAGACTGCGTTTTTGTACAGCTCGGACGGAACTTGCTGTCCTGCATCCTACCTTTTACAATAGCTCATGCTGCACTGTATTGTTGCTTACTTCCAATGGCCGGTTGAGCAGATCCCTCAGTGTAAATAATGTATTCATACCGATCTAGAGGCATTATCTCATTTGGTAGAGGATATTCTTGTTCGTATTGCAGGAATGCTTGTGTTTTTAGACTAGGGTCATATCTGTATTCTACATCTGTTGCAGTGAGAGAATTAGCCCACTGTATCCATTTTGGATGTAATGCTTTCGCATTTGGGACACTTGCCTTTGTGGCAGCCTCTAAGGCGGGTACCGGGGTTATGACAATAATTTGTTTCCCTTGAGCCAGTGCTCTTTCTCTCACTACAGCAGTCTGCACTGCTGTCAGAATTTTTTCTGTGGGTGCAAAGCGCATTTCAGCGTTAGTGTACAAATGCGATTTATATGCAATTGGTACTGCTTCGCCTTCATTGAAGGTTAAGTAAGTGTACCCTGATTGACCTGCGACTACGCGGATCACCAGGTTGCGTACGTTTACGCGTGTCTGTAAGTGTTTTGATGATATCATATCAGCTTGTAGGGAACAAAGTATATTTGTGTGTTCCTGAGTCCATTGCCTAACTGAAAAGTTTGGTCTTATGAGGTCAGTAAAAGGTTTTACTCTCTCTGCGTAATCCAAAAAGTATGTTCTGCCAAAATTTAAAAATCCCAGTATGGACTGTAAATTTTTTAATGCTTTTGGAGGTTGGAGCAATGCGCACTTTTCTAAAATGTGGTCTGCCAAGCTTTTGCCTTCACTTGAAAGCTCATATCCCAAAAATAGGACATTGAGGTGGGCTTTCTTTGATTTTTTTAAATTAAATTTGTAGCCCTCAGAGACGAAACCCAAAATTATGGTGCTCACCCTGGTCAAGTGTTCCTCTAAGTCATCATCCGTTAGATAAATGTCATCTACATAGGATAATGCTTCTTCATCCAGATTCTGTAGTAACTCTGTTACCCGTCTTGAGAATAACCCTGGGCTGTTCTTATACTCTTGGGGGAGTCGACAAAATTGACGCTGGGACTCTAGCGCTGAGAAGGCTGTCAAATATCTACTTTCAGGCGCTATGTTTTGGCAGAAAAATCCATTTGAGATATCTAATGTTGTTTTGTATTTTTTCCGCACAATGTTATTCATCAATGCGGCACTGTGTGCATTCTGAACTGCAAATGTTTTTGTGCATGAGTTTAGGTGTCTATAATCTAAAACTAGACGATATGAATTGTCAGGTTTCATTACGGGAAACAAAGGATTATTCATTGATGAGGTGCATGGTTCAATTACACCTTGGTATTCAAGTTCATCTAAGATCTCCCTGACCTGTTTTTTAGCTTCCTGTTTTATAGGATACTGTCTTTGTGGAGTTGGGTTTGTTTTAATTGGAATTACGTGGTGGGGTGACTCCTCATCCCGCCCAACGTGGTTGCAGTATAATGCTGGAGCAAGGGCTACTGCCCACTCCTGTGCATATGTATGTCTTAGGTGTGTGGGGACTAGGTCGGAGAAAGCTGGTAAAATCACAGTTTCTCCCTTTGGGCATTCCATAACAATAGTAGGCGGCCAGACTTTTTCTGCTAATAGGATGTCGAAGCCAGAAGTCAGGTTCTCCCAAAAGAGACCCTTCACTAGTCTGGGCTTGTCCCCCTCCATTTGGAATGCTATTTCATGTAGCTTGTGTGGGACACTCACCCTAGTATCAGGTGTTTTCACCGTTATATACTCACTCAACTCCGCTGTCAGCAGAAATTCCATCAGGTTCCGGTGAGCTATTGTTACTTCTGCTGCGCTGTCTAGCATCGTCAGAGCCCATTCCCCATTCAGAAGTTGAGTCCTCAGTATCCTTGGCATGTCTAACTTTGAGACCTGCTACCTTCTTCTTCTTAAATTGAGTTTTTACTTTGGGCTTTTCTTCTTTCTTTGAAGCGTAGTCCGATGTGTGTTGCCTGTCTCTGGGCTTTGTACGCTCTTCTTGTCTTTGTTCTGACCGTCCTTCCCTCTCAGAGTTTTTTGATGAACCCTGAAAGGAACGAGAGGAACATGTATCAGTGTCCTGATACTTGTCAGGTTTTTTAATGTTATCTCTATTCCTAAGATTATATCTCCTTTCTGGGGGCTCCTGTTGAGGAGACCTTCCCCTGGAGTGAGATCTGTTCTTTTGCTGTTTATTATTGTCCCATTTCTTCTTTGAAGAAACCGGTGTTTGCTTTGCCTGTTCTTTATCCGTACCTCCCACTAGTTGAGGTTTTACAGGTCTAGCTCCCAGACTGTCTCTATCTAATTCCTCATAAGCAGTTTCAATTATTTTAGGTAGCTCTGTCTCCTGTTGTAATGGAGTGAAATCTCTCAGACATTGGCGTATTGCCACTGATGCTGCTTCCCCTTTAATATTTGCTAATATTATCGCAGATACCTAGGCAAAGTTATTTAACAACTTCATCCCTAAGTTTAGAGCAGGTTCTGCTCCATACTCGTTCTGTATTTGTCTTAATACATCTGGTATTACTGCTAAAGAAGGGATACCATGAGTCCTGGTATATATTGCAGCGAAAACTGTACCCCAAGAAGTACAATCTTCTATAGAGGGAGCTATCCCCATTGGCAAGCAAATCGTCAGTATTCTATGCTTCTCCTTAGGACCAGTGTGTGGAAACACTGCCTCCAGCTGTGTTATTTTTTGTGCTATCCAGAAGGGCATTTGTTCACGTTTAGTGGGCATTTTACCCATCACTGCGTGCAGTGTTTGTGGTGTTATTTTTGATGTATTATTTTGGACTGGTCCTGGTTGTGTAGCCGGTGTTGGCTGAAGTGTGAGTGTTCTCATCACAAACTGTGTCATGTTTCTGTAAAGTCTTATTAATTCTTTATGCTGTACGAGTAAGTCTCCTCCTGGCATTGTATCAATGTCAGGATGTGGTGTGTAGGCCGCTAGTACTGGTTATGTTGCTCCGTCTCGTCTGAGCGGACCGAGTCTTACTCTATTTCTTGTATGGGGGAGGGCGCCTTTAAACCAGTAAAAATTTTCATGGTAAGTGAGTGGAATTTCAATGTCCTCATATGGACTGTATTAGTTCGGTATGACATCTTCGACATAGTAGTGAAATGTTCTTGTCAAAGCATTTGCCTGCGGGAATCTAATCCATGAATAGAATACCTCTGTTCTATATGATTTGTGTGCCTCAATCACAAAGGTCACTTGCCTACCCCTAATTGTAACACCATATGCTACTAGTTTTAGGGTGACGGCATTTCTAACATTTTCTGCAATGTGTATTGCATCTGCATCATCTTCCTCTGTTGTGAAGTTTAGTGCATTCCCTTCATCTACGTCTCCCTGCTCAGTCATTTTTTTTTAGAAAGGAGAGCGTTTCAAGGGAACTGAGATAAGGTGTTATGCACAATTAAGAACACTGTATCCTTCAAGCTTTATTAAACCAACAGCCAATACATAGAAATTTTCCTACTCAGCTGTGGCGGATTTTGTTCCCTCCCACTCCAGACGTCTCTGGGGAAATGTGAAAAGGGGTCTCTGAGAATAGCACGACTGAACTACTCAGATTTGACTGTTAAATAAGTGCCAATACCAACGTTGGCGGCGCCATGTCGTGTAGTTCCTATAAGACCTACATAGGATCTGCGCGTTTAGACAACATACACTGTGGGATTGGTGTCCAGACTGATTCCAGACACCCCCACCTGGTATGTTAGCCTGTGTACCAGCTAGCTCGCAATGCCACTATAACCTCCTCTTACTAAGGACAGAATCATTCTTGGCAACTATCGAACATGACAACCCTGATCCCCCAGGACCGTGGAAACAGTAACTTACTTTTCGCTCAGTCACTCGTGCTTACTTGTTCTCAGAGAGATACACAGAATAAACGGTTGGGACGTTTTTCAATAAGCATTTATTGAACAGTCGTTATTCGTGCGTAAAATAAGTGTACTGAAATCACCAGTAAACAGTAGCATATATAAATGAATAGCAGCACTAAGAAAGTAAACAGATGGTAGGTTTCTACCATTTTGCTAAAATCATAACTACAGGCAAGTATACAAAATACATGGCAATAAAATGCGTACCCCTACGATGCACCCTAACTAGATGTACCTAAATGTACCTAGCATGTGAGTAGGTGTAGAACCAAGAATCCCGCTAGGATAAAGCCAACCCCATTACCTGATGTGAGACTGCGGTACCCCGTTCTGTTCTCGAGCTGAACACCCCGCAAGGGATGTCAGACCACTGGGAGCTGGAGTATCTGCATGCAGGAACCTCAACGTCTTGCGTCAGTGTGTCGGCCAGGAAGTCCTGATCTCCTCTGTCTATCTCAGCAAGATGTGATGTTTATATACCCTAAGGTATCCCCAGGGGTTCTACCTTGCTGTGCCAGTGTCGGACTTAGGATGACGTCTGGAATTAACTTTATACATAGTTATTATGCAGGAGATGGTGGTCCTGCTGTCTTCCAAGAAACTAAGAATCCTCATGCATAATTTATGAGGCCAGTGTTCAGGGAAACGCACTGTGTATAGTATTGTAACTGGGCAAAAGGTCAGTCCCTCAAATCCGTTATGTATGTAGTATAGGAGAGAATGTAGGTGAAGGGTTATGATGTTACCTGGACCTATATCGGGGTACCTATATGAAATATAACAGACCCTCCTGGCAAACACCGTCAGATCACACATCATCTCCTACTCCGATGACACCCAGCTCATCCTCTCGCTGTCAGAAGACACCTCCTCCACCACAGCCAACTTCCACAGTTGCATGATGAACGTTGCAGACTGGATGAAAGTCAACTGTCTCAAGCTTAACTTGGACAAGATGGAAATCCTCATCTTTGGGAACAAAACCTCGACGCATGGTGGCCAGCTGAACTCGACCCATCCCTCGCCCCGACAAACCACGCCCACAACGTCAGCTTCATCTTGGACAGTAAGCTGTCTACGAAGAAACAGGTCAATGCTGTCTTATCCTCCTGCTTCCAGTGCCTAAGAATGATCCACAAGATCTTCAGGTGACTCCCGGTCAACACTAGAAGAACCATCACGCAGACCCTCATCCCCAGCAGGCTGGACTACGGGTACACAGTATACATAGGAATCACCGCACGCCTCCTGAAGATACTACAGACAATACAAAACTCAGTGGCAAGACATTCTCGACCTCCCGAGATGAACCCACATCACATCACACCACAGCACAAGCAGCTACACTGACTCCCGATCGAGAAGTGATGCCAGTTCAAGATGCTGACCCACGCATACAAAAGCCCTGCACAACGAAGGACCAGCATATATCAACAAACGCATGACCTTCCACCAACCAACCAGACACCTGCGGTCCACCTCCCTCTACCGCGCAGACACCCCCCGGATCCGCTGAGGCAACAGCAGAGGATACTCCTTCTCACACCTGGCGGCCAAAGCTTGAAACAACCTTCCCCTGCACATCAGAACCGCCTCATCGCTCTGGGAATTCAGGAACGAACTCAAAACCTGACTGTTCGACTGAACAGAGCCCCACAAAGCAGCTAGCCACCCGAGCACCTTGAGGCCTTCACAGGTAATTTGCCGTGCTCTATAAATGACTGATTGATCCACTGATTGATTGCTTGATTTATGTACTTATCACATTCAGAAGGACCAGTTTCTCCTCAAAACACCGAGGAACTCACAATGATTAAAACGAATAAGCAAGTAATCCCCAAAAATTATCAGGCTCCACAAAACACAATAGTGCATAAGGGTGATTTCTCAGCTCGGGTGTGGGGAGTGATTGTCCTTCAGAAGAAGCACCTGAATGTGAAGATGAACTCTACATTCTGAACTCTCAAAAACTAATGAGTAACAAAGTCATTTTTATTTTTATATTTGGCATGTCAACACATTTAAATAAAGTAAAATAAACCAGTGTGCATGCACAAACTGATAATCAAGGACGACACAGTCATTTTGGCCAGGCGACTAAACAGTTATAATTCAACCTTAAGGTCAAGGTCAACCTTAAGGTCAACTACTGATTTTGAAATGAACAACAAGCTCTATGTCTGCGGGGGGATGCTTCAATTTCCTGAAAGAACAAGATGCTTCCCATGCTCCTGAGCCTAACTTTGCATTCCCATCTTTGGCAGTCAGTGAAGATTGACTGGACTCCAGTGCTTATGTGTGTGGCTTCCTCGGAAAAAAGGTGCATTGATAGATACCACACTGGTTTGGAAACAGGAGACTTGGATTAATTAATGAATACCAAATAATTATGTGAGTAATAGGATGGGATTAGCTACATTTGATAGAATTAATTTTTGGGTGATAATTCTGAGTGCAGGCTTTTATGTGTCGCTAGGAATGTTGCGTTGTTGACTGCATTACAGAATCTATTGATTTTTCTGAGACCCTCAGCTTACAGTGACTCTAAGAATATCCAGAAGAAGAAGAACCAATCTCTTGCTATCTTTTTCCAAGGGAAAAGACAAAGAAGCACATAGCCATGGACTGGAAAAGGGTGCGTTGTGGAAAAACAGTGACTAGTTGCTTCAGTGTGATTAATGTGGTCTGTATAATGGGCATAGATAAACCTGCCTTTTTATTGTTTGGGTAACCAATCATTCAGGATATGTGCAGTTGGTTGTCTGGTTGTGTAAAAGTGGTACTGGATTAGGCTCACTCACTCAGACCTCCCACAAAACATTTACCTTGACTCTCAAATATTAGACTTTTCTGCTTCAATAAATCTTCTCTTTTTGGAGGAATCTCTATAGCGCTCCTGCTCTCTGGTCAAGTCCTACTCCCAGACTGACAACCACAGAGAGATCTGCACCATATTTATGCAGTATCAATTGTAATCATTATAAAACTTTTTAAACTATGGTGAGATTCTGGTTGCACAAATAGTTCAAGCTGTCGCCCCCCACTATTCCGGCGAACATTCTATACAAGGAACTGGGCGTGGGGTATATCTCAGACCTGATTGCCGTTGCCCCGCTGTTGCGCTGGCTGAGAATTTGGGCTTGTCCCACCCCCACTTTAAATCAACTTGTCATCACGGACTGCATTGCACACGAGGGGGCCTTAGGTATCAGCTGGCTAAAGTATATTATGGAGCAAATGAAATGGTTAGGCTGCCCCGACTTGTATGTTAACCCTAGGCCACTAGGCCCGGTAGCCATTAGAGACATTAAACAACAGTTTCTGGCTAAAAGCCAGGGGCTTAGGGAAGGTAAGGAGCTAGCTAAGCCCACTGTGAGAAGGTTTGTTACACTGAGTCTGAGCAAACAGATACAGCCGTACTTGTTGCTTGTCACTAAAGCATATCATCGCTTTGTGTTAACCAGATTCCGATTGAATCTGGTACCCTGGTTATTAGCCTTTCCCAAAGGCTATATGAAACCTGGCCATTAAAGCCTTGCCCTTGTGACAATTTTTCTGAGCAGGATACTCTACATTTTATCTTTTTCTGTGATTTGTATGACCCCCCTACGCAAAAAGTTTATACTTCCGCTGCTCAGAAATTGTCAATTTGATCAAGTAAGGCCGGCATTACTATATCTTCAAATGCTTTCTTCTCCCATGGTTTGATTTGGGGTCGTGAGCTTTTTAACAGGGGCCACAAGATATAGGAAGAGGTTGTCTTTGCAGTTGCCAGGCTGTATCTGTTACCTTTGTTCTGGAAACTATATGTGCCACCCTGTGCCAGTTAGGCCAACTCCCTAGTCTATCTTCCGAGTTAACGTTTTATTACTCTTGCACTTTACCCGTTGTACTTTATGTTTATTATAGCGTTTAATGCTGGCTTTTAATAATTAGTTTTTAATTTTACTTGTTTGTACTGTTGTTTTTAGCCTATTCACCTGCATGATTTGGATTTTTAATTGTACATGTGGGATCTTTTAATCACCGTATCTCTTCTCAAATGTTTGCTGTTATGGCTTTTAGTGGCCGAATAAAGTATCTCTTGACTTGACTTGACTTGACTTGAAGTTCAAGAGAGTAGTGATAAAGTTGGTAGAGCGCTGGATGAATTGTATCAAACACCAGAGGAATCCTATCCACAGTTAGCTCCATCAGAATGAGGACCAGAAGCAGCAGGGCATTTGTTACAGGGTTCTGGCTAGATCCTTAAATGTATGTGATTAATATGCAAACATGATTTTCTCTAGTGGGTAATAATAAGGCACAGAGAGATTGAATTTTTGAATACATTGACCATCTTAATCTTGACTTGGAGGTTGTGGCAAATAGTGGGAACGAGAAACTTCTCATAAAGATATAATGGCAGCTGCAGGATAGAAAGAAGCAGGTTTATATGTACACAGAAGCAGTGGTAGTGAAGGAAAATAGCATCCTCACGTATAATAATCAGACACCGTGATCCAGATTGGACACATGAAATCACAATGGAAATTTGTATGTGACCAAATACGATATATGAGTTGCAAATCTTTTGTGCATTTTACCCCCAGAAAGAATGTGCACTAGTGAGCATGTCATGGGAGTGTCGGGTGCAGATTCCAGTGCACCCATAATTCACCGAATAATGCGCAGGAATGCGCACCTGGCAATACTTTCATTTCCTTAAACAAGCCCTAGCGTAGTGCAAGGCTGTCACAGGAGAAAGCGCAGTGGAGGGAGGGAATAGAAATGTCTCTGTCTGCATTGCAGGCCTGTGCTCCACCACTTATGTGCTACATGAGCATTGGAGTGCTCATTTACATTCTCACTTCTATTGTGAGAATGGAAAGGTAAATATGAGCACTGACACCAACGGATCCTTTAAGACCCATACCTGCCAATTCTGCTCCTATGGGTGACATGGGAATAGGCACGGAAGCCTTCTGACATGGGCAGGTCTTGTCACCATGTCCACCTGGCTCATGGGAACCAATGCATTATAGAAGACCAGGTAGACGCCTACTTCTCTGATATGCTTAGAGACCTGTGAAAGATATGCAAGTCCATCATCTTTGATGGCCCTGTGTTCCCTTCCCAACTCTTCCACTGGCCGAGGCCCCATTTGTGGATTGTGAATAGTTGATATGAACAAACAAGGGAGGATCCAAGTATAAAGTGTGTAAGATGAGTATTAATTTGAAGGCTTCATGGTTTTGAACAGCTGGCTCCAAGTACCTATTTCGTGACTGATCAATTGAGGACTTTCTTTGGTAAGCTTTGTGGTGTTCAAGATCGGAGAATGTGACAAGTCTGAAGTATAGGTGCATGTTATGTTATGTTATGTTAATGAAACTTGTAAAGCGCAGCTGCTGCCCAAAGGCGTCCTGGCGCTAAGCACTACCTGGTGGGTGACCTGACGGAGAATTATACAGAGAAAAGCCAGGTTTTCAACTCCTTCCTGAAGGAAAGGAGATCCGTGCACAGGAAGATCATTCCAAGCCCTGGCGGCACAGTAAACGAAACTCCTGCCACCCCAACTGGCTTTCTTAACTCGGGGAATAGTCACTAGCTTAGCTTCCGAGGAACGTAGCAATCTTCCAGGAACATACCAGAGTAGTCGGTTTCTCAGGTAGACTGGGCCACTGCCCATCAAGGCTTTGAAAACCATACACAGTGCCTTAAACCGTGTCCGTTGTTTCACTGGAAGCCAGTGGAGATCTCGAAGACCCTTTCCCACTGAGACGAACCTAGGAATGCCCAAGAGCAGTCTTGCTGCCGCATTTTGCACAATCTGGAGTCTGTTAAAAAGTTTCTTTTGTAAACTCAGGTACAGACCGTTACAATAGTCCAGTCGTGACAAGACGAGCGCCGTGACTGCTGTCCTAAAGGTATCTTTAAACAGAAATGTTTTTATTTTTCTCAGCTTTCTGAGAAGAAAGAAACTGGTGGATACCACCCCGCTAACATGATCACCAAAGGTGAGTTTGTCATCCATCACCACACCCAGGTTCTTTACTTTGCGGAAGGCGCTGGAGGTGTGCCCATTTCCTCTGGCCACCAATCAGGTGACCAGAGGTTAGCCTTATTCCCAAATAGCAAAACCTCCGTTTTGCCGGCATTGAGCTTTAGGCAATTAGATGCCATCCAGCCTGCAACAGATTTCATGCAATCATGACATCTCAGGCTAGTCTCAGCTTCTTTGCCCGGCTGAAGGGACAACACAATTTGAGTGTCGTCTGCATAAGACGTCACCTGAAACCCAAAGGATCCAATCAAAGAGCTGTATAGTATGATAACGCTTAAAACCCTTGGGAGAATTATTATAAATGAATGTTGCACCTCTGGGTCAGATGCCATATCAAATGTGGTATTACAGGGTGACCTTCAATGGTATGGGAGGCCATACTGGCCTTTGTAAAAGAAAAATAGTAATACCACACTGACAAGGATAAATACATTGTGAATGCCTTTTTTCCAAAAAGGAAAAAGAAGTGATAAAGCATCCTATATACTTATTTGTGCGAAGGGTCTTACAAAACTAGTGCTCAATTGAGTTGAAGAATAAGTGAAAGAACAATAGCAAACCCCCGCAACACTGGGTCCTGCAGCAGCACCAGCTGTCGCCCCTACTCCTCTAAAAAGTGTCCACCAAGTAAATCTGCAGTGAAGGGTAAGATTCCCCTCAGACACTACTGAGCTCTCTTTTGTCACCCCTGCAACAGTAAAGGCCCACCAAGAGGTGCAGGTTGACCTGTATCTATCAGAAGCTCTTCTGTTCTCCAGGACAGCAACCATTACACCTCATGGTGAAATCCATCCCACCTCACCCCGTGTTTGCTTTCTCCTGGGAAACAACCATTACAACGCAGTCATTACAGCGCGTTACCATTACAACGTGGTTGGAACAACACAAATGCTGTTACAATGCATGACAATTACAACACACATTTTTACAACGCATATGCCTTTACAACGCATGCCTTAACAATGAATTTCGTAATCCAGCCTATCTCTAGTGAATTTTCTTGCTTTACACTCCATGATTTCCTCATCGTACTCCTGTAATGATTTTTCCATTTTAATAATAAGATCCTGACTCATCCTTATATTTATCCAGCTCCTTCTTTACAACTTCAATCTTTGTGACCTGTAAATTCATTTTCCTTTTGGCATGTTTGACTAGAGTTCTCATCAGTTTCACTGAACACTCCTCTGTATTCTCACACCACTCCTCCGTTAAATCATTGTTCATATCCTCATAAGTAGGTAATAACATGATCCTCCAACCTCTTGGGATCCTTTTGCACTCTAGACATCTGGTGAGAGAGGTCATCTCCCACCACTGCTTTGCTTCCACTCGTCTTGCTTTCTCCAATTCCTTTATCAATTGGGTTGGCGTCTTGTTTGTAACATTGGATGCACTCTCACCCCCCACGATGTTGGAACTCTCCTGGAAGGTTTGTTCCGCCACCACTCTCCACTTTGCTTGTTTTGCCTCCATTTTAACAAATTTAATAGCCCTTATTACTTCCTTCACAAATGTTGCGCTCAGTGTTTTAATTTGTTATGTGGCATAACAACTAATACAATGACCACGACCGACGTGTTTCGGCAAGCGCCTTCAACTGGGTCTCACGGTCATCACAATGAGCAGCATAGTTATAACAATTCTTCTTTCATTTCAATGACCCTCAAACACTAGAGCTCCAACATTACAGAGATTCAATCGGCACAAACGAGCCTCCATTGATTTGGTTAACATGTCTCAACAAAATATTTTAAAAAATTATTTTCAATTTTCGTCTAAGTGCATTTTTATATAAGTATTTTATGTATCACCATGTGCAAAAAACATGCCCAATTATTCTCAACCTGGTCATCTTTAGGACTACGAGGTCCCAACGATCCACATTTAGGTTCATTCATTATGGATAAAACCAAATTATAATTGTCACATATAAATATTGCATGTAGGACCACATGACGTTATCAAACATATTCCCTTTTAATTCTCAAGGGTCATGAGTACATTTGGATTCAATTTGCCCTCTCACTTTCTTCGATTGATCATTACTCCAATCAAAGTGCAAACTGCTTATAAAGTGCACCATGCTCACTCTACTAATTCTACTCATTTAATTTTTGGGCTCACCCCTCCAATACATATGATCTCATCAATCCCCACTCGAGTTGCAATAGAGACAGTTTCTAAGTTCTCTTGTGGGTTCTCATCTTTCTAAATGTGCATAACATAATCTAATATGTGTATCCATCTAAAAAGTGCATCATGCTCATAAAGTGCATGTTGATAATATGTAACCCAATTCTCATTGGGCCTTTAATCAAAACATTTCAAAAGAGTGTTCAGTTCCTAATAATGTAAAAACCAAAGCATGAAAATTGGCATATATAATCACATCAAAGTGCATTGTGCTTATAAAGTGCATATATACCGAGTCAAAGACCCCATCAACACAGTTCTCCTATATGATATAGGAGAATGCACAAACTTCATTCGGAAAGTGCATGGTGCTTATATTTATATATATGCTATTATATATTTCCACTCACATCATTGTGTGTGGAAATATATAAAAACATATATAAAAATAAATACATTAGTGTTTATATATATATATATATATTTATATATATATATATCCATAAACAGCAAGCCACCGCCGCCGCTCCTCTCGCCACGGGTGCTTACTCCCGCGGTGGTGAGCCGCAATCAATTGAAACAAAGAGGCATATCCTTCTTATGCCTAAGTGGAAAGCACACACGGGAGCCGTTTTAGAGTGAAGTGCTTTATTGTGCAGACCCCCTGCACCGACAGACGCGTTTCGCCTCGCGGCTTTGTCATTGAGATGTCATCAGTGATGTCATCAGTGATGTCACTGACCATGTCATGAATGATGTAATATGTGATGTCATCAGCAGTGCATTGCGGGGGCGCGAGTTATAGTTAGCTGAACTAACTATAACGGGGGAATTTCTCTGGTTTTGTACGAGTGAAATGTCCAACTAACTATAACGTCCCTGAAACCTGTGGTTTTTTAAGTGAATTTCTCAGGTTTTTTAAATGCTAATTTCTGACTATAACGTCACGCGTATCGGCCACCTGGCACTGACAAAGGCCAGGTGGCCGATACGCGTGTGTTAGCTTCCTGATTTCCGAAGCAAACTGGAATAAATGAATTTCAAGCATATTGAGCCCGAGTGCGCAGCCTTCTGTTTTCACGTGTGGAGACGGTGTGGGTTGAAAGTATTTTCGCGGACCGCCTCCGCGAGCTGCTGCACCCGCACTATTGAGAGCAGCGAATTTTGGCGGATTCTCTCGTGTGTTAGATATATATATATATATATATATATATATATATATATATATATATATTTATTTAGTTATATGTATTACCATGCATGCCTTTAGTATCAAACTTTAAGTAGTTTACTGGGAAATATAAACCTATTATATATATATGTATATATATATAGATAGATATATATTCAAGCTACAAAGTGCGGAGCACTCTTCCTACCAGCCTCGCTGTCAATTATTTAATTGAGGGATAGAAGTAATATATACTGAAACCTGTAGGATGGTGCAACGTTTGAGATCCTGGCAGGCGAGGGACGGAAACATAACATCATGGCACTGACAATTGGAGGCACATTGTCCAGATTAATGTCGAGGGGCCGGATGAGTCATGCACCGTGTAAGTGACATTGTATATTCCATCTAAGGAATCGTACATGAGAGACTGAGAACTTTTATTGCAAAAACGAAATGCTTTCCATCAGGCTGCACGGAATGAAACACACGCTGACATGGCTGCCAGAAAGAGAGGTATTTTGACCTTGAACTGTGTTTGTCCTTCGTCACTGGCTGTGATACAGGTGCCTCTCCAATGGGATCATTCGAAAATATATTTAAACATGCTAATGTCTGATGCCAAGCTGATAAGCACTGAAGAAGGCTAATATGCCGAAATGCATTTGCTTTAATAAATCTAATTCAACTGAGCGTCCCGTGAGTGCTCCGCACTTTGTAGCTTGAATATTTTCCTGTGACTTCACCCTCACGTTTAGCGGAGAACAGCACCCGCCACGAGTTCAGCAGTTCAAGGGTGAGACTTGGAGCCATTATATATATATATATATATATATATATATATATACATATATATATATATATATATATATATATATGTAAACCAAAGGCCCGAAAGCATGAGGACGCACTCACAGTTGTTAAACCATGCGATTTATTAAAAGGACGCCAGCAGTTACAGTCCGGTTTTCAAATCCATTGCCTAACGCATTTCGAGGCTCCAGCCTCTTAGTCATAGGCAGCTCGGAATATGCACAGGAAGCTCTTGATTAATTAATTGCCTACATGCTATTAACCCCCACTGGGCCGTGCTCAGTGCGTTTATTTCTGTCTTGCATGTTGGAACTTGTGGTCCATTCAAGAGCAATTGTTCCCCTCCAGTGGGTTCCGTCATTTTCCCAATGTTACAGCATATTATTCACCCATTGTGGGCCTCCAGAAAGAATTGCTGGTAAATTTAGACCCATCTCCTGTGCTGCAAACAGGCGTGGACATAGTTCCCACCAAGCAGCCTCGCTATTCAATTTCCAGCGATGGTGCAGCCCTCCACGGCAGGGCTGCCGTGTCAAATTATGTAAACCAAAGGCCCGAAAGCATGAGGACGCACTCACAGTTGTTAAACCTTGCGGTTTATTAAAAGGACACCAGCAGTTACAGTCCGGTTTTCAAATCCATTGCCTAACGCGTTTCGAGGCTCCAGCCTCTTAGTCATAGGCAGCTCGGAATATGCACAGGAAGCTCTTGATTAATTAATTGCCTACATGCTTTTAACCCCCATTGGGCCGTGCTCAGTGCGTTTATTTCTGTCTTGCATGTTGGAACTTGTGGTCCATTCAAGAGCAATTGTTCCCCTCCAGTGGGTTCCGTCATATTCCCAATGTTACAGCATATTATTCACCCATTGTGGGCCTCCAGAAAGAATTGCAGGTAAATTTAATCCCATCTCCTGTGCTGCAAACAGTCGTGGACATAGTTCCCACCAAGCAGCCTCGCTATTCAATTTCCAGCGATGGTGCAGCCCTCCACGGCAGGGCTGCCGTGTCAAATTATGTAAACGGAACGGTTCTACTCGGAGCAGCACCACGCTCCATATGCAAATTTGAAAAGCGTGCCCCGACTTTGCCTATCCTACGAAGGAAAATATACAAATGAAAATAATGGCAAATAAGACATTGAACTTACTAAAGGATGTCACTAACCTTAACTCAAAGGACTACAAATTCCATCATGCTTGAATGAACATTATGCAAAGTCAAGTCCACTGGGGGCGATTTGAATAAAAACCGAAAAAGGTGAATTGAGTTGAGCTTTCAATGTTTGTTTGTGCCCTGGATGAAGAGGCGTGAAATGCCTCGAAACGCGTCGGCATCGGAGAATTCTTATGGCAATTGAGGGGCAGGCTGCAAAGAGGCAGAAGTGACCTGATGGTTGGGAGCATGGTTGAGTGCCCCTTTTAATGCTTCAGGGCGATTGTTTGTACAATATTTAACTTTCCACGGCAGCCTGGCCGTGAAAAGGAGCACCATTCCGAATCTTGGGAAGGCTGCAGAGCGGAACGGTTCTACTCAGAGCAGCACCACGCTCCATATGCAAATTTTAAAAGCGTGCCCCGACTTTGCCTATCCTACGAAGGAAAATATATAAATGAAAATAATGGCAAATAAGACATTGAACTTACTAAAGGATGTCACTAACCTTAACTCAAAGGACTACAAAGTCCATCATGCTTGAATGAACATTATGCAAAGTCAAGCCCACTGGGGGCGATTTGAATAAAAACCGGAAAAGGTGAATTGAGTTGAGCTTTCAATGTTTGTTTGTGCCCTGGATGAAGAGGCTTGAAATGCCTCAAAACGCGTCGGCATCGGAGAATTCTTATGGCAATTGAGGGGCAGGCTGCAAAGAGGCAGAAGTGACCTGATGGTTGGGAGCATGGTCGAGTGCCCCTTTTAATGCTTCAGGGCGATTGTTTGTACAATATTTAACTTTCCACGGCAGCCTGGCCGTGAAAAGGAGCACCATTCCGAATCTTAGGAAGGCTGCAGAGCGGAACGGTTCTACTCAGAGCAGCACCACCCTCCATATGCAAATTTTAAAAGCGTGCCCCGACTTTGACTATCCTATGAAGGAAAATATACAAATGAAAATAATGGCAAATAAGACATTGAACTTACTAAAGGATGTCACTAACCTTAACTCAAAGGACTACAAATTCCATCATGCTTGAATGAACATTATGCAAAGTCAAGCCCACTGGGGGCGATTTGAATAAAAACCGGAAAAGGTGAATTGAGTTGAGCTTTCAATGTTTGTTTGTGCCCTAGATGAAGAGGCGTGAAATGCCTCGAAGCGCGTCGGCATCGGAGAATTCTTATGGCAATTGAGGGGCAGGCTGCAAAGAGGCAGAAGTGACCTGATGGTTGGGAGCATGGTCGAGTGCCCCTTTTAATGCTTGAGGGCGATTGTTTGTACAATATTTAACTTTCCACGGCAGCCTGGCCGTGAAAAGGAGCACCATTCTGAATCTTAGGAAGGCTGCAGAGCGGAACGGTTCTACTCGGAGCAGCACCACGCTCCATATGCATTTTTTAAAAGCGTGCCCCGACTTTGCCAATCCTACAAAGGAAAATATACAAATGAAAATAATGGCAAATAAGACATTGAACTTACTAAAGGATGTCACTAACCTTAACTCAAAGGACTACAAAGTCCATCATGCTTGAATGAACATTATGCAAAGTCAAGCCCACTGGGGGCGATTTGAATAAAAACCGGAAAAGGTGAATTGAGTTGAGCTTTCAATGTTTGTTTGTGCCCTGGATGAAGAGGCGTGAAATGCCTTGAAACGCGTCGGCATCGGAGAATTCTTATGGCAATTGAGGGGCAGGCTGCAAAGAGGCAGAAGTGACCTGATGGTCGGGAGCATGGTCGAGTGCCCCTTTTAATGCTTCAGGGAGATTGTTTGTACAATATTTAACTTTCCACTGCAGCCTGGCCGTGAAAAGGAGCACCATTCCGAATCTTGGGAAGGCTCGAGAGTGGAACGGTTCTACTCGGAGCAGCACCACGCTCCATATGCAAATTTTAAAAGCGTGCCCCGACTTTGCCTATCCTACGAAGGAAAATATACAAATGAAAATAATGGCAAATAAGACATTGAACTTACTAAAGGATGTCACTAACCTTAACTCAAAGAACTACAAAGTCCATCATGCTTGAATGAACATTATGCAAAGTCAAGCCCACTGGGGGCGATTTGAATAAAAACCGGAAAAGGTGAATTGAGTTGAGCTTTCAATGTTTGTTTGTGCCCTGGATGAAGAGGAGTGAAATGCCTCGAAATGCGTCGGCATCGGAGAATTCTTATGGCAATTGAGGGGCAGGCTGCAAAGAGGCAGAAGTGACCTGATGGTCGGGAGCATGGTCGAGTGCCCCTTTTAATGCTTCAGGGCGATTGTTTGTACAATATTTAACTTTCCACGGCAGCCTGGCCGTGAAAAGGAGCACCATTCCGAATCTTAGGAAGGCTGCAGAGCGGAACGGTTCTACTCGGAGCAGCACCACGCTCCATATGCAAATTTTAAAAGCGTGCCCCGACTTTGCCTATCCTACGAAGGAAAATATACAAATGAAAATAATGGCAAATAAGACATTGAACTTACTAAAGGATGTCACTAACCTTAACTCAAAGGACTACAACGTCCATCATGCTTGAATGAACATTATGCAAAGTCAAGCCCACTGGGGGCGATTTGAATAAAAACCGGAAAAGGTGAATTGAGTTGAGCTTTCAATGTTTGTTTGTGCCCTGGATGAAGAGGCGAGAAATGCCTCGAAACGCGTCGGCATCGGAGAATTCTTATGGCAATTGAGGGGCAGGCTGCAAAGAGGCAGAAGTGATCTGATGGTTGGGAGCATGGTCGAGTGCCCCTTTTAATGCTTCAGGGCGATTGTTTGTACAATATTTAACTTTCCACGGCAGCCTGGCCGTGAAAAGGAGCACCATTCCGAATCTTAGGCAGGCTGCAGAGCGGAACGGTTCTACTCGGAGCAGCGCCACGCTCCATATGCAAATTTTAAAAGCGTGCCCCGACTTTGCCTATCCTATGAAGGAAAATATAAAAATGAAAATAATGGCAAATAAGACATTGAACTTACTAAAGGATGTCACTAACCTTAACTCAAAGGACTACAAAGTCCATCATGCTTGAATGAACATTATGCAAAGTCAAGCCCACTGGGGGCGATTTGAATAAAAACCGGAAAAGGTGAATTGAGTTGAGCTTTCAATGTTTGTTTGTGCCCTGGATGAAGAGGCGTGAAATGCCTCGAAACGCGTCGGCATCAGAGAATTCTTATGGCAATTGAGGGGCAGGCTGCAAAGAGGCAGAAGTGACCTGATGGTTGGGAGCATGGTCGAGTGCCCCTTTTAATGCTTCAGGGCGATTGTTTGTACAATATATATATATATATATATATATATATATATATATATATATATATATATATATATATATATATATATGCATATATAGCGTTTATACTTACCTGTAAAATACTTATATTTTCAAACGTAACTTTAATCACGCATATGCCTTTACCAATCATGCTATTACAACGAAATTTGTTGTAAAGGCATGCGTTGTAAAGGCATTTGCGTGGTAAAAGATTGCGTTGTTACAACCGCATTGTAATGGCATGCGTTGTAATGGCATACAATGTGATGTTATACAACCCTTTTTTCCTTTGCACCCAAAACTACCCCAGTGTGTGATCCTGCTCAGGAGATGTCAAGTCCGGCCTCACAACCCACAGTGCCTGCGCCAGAGGAAGAGCTACAATTGGCCCTATTGTCAGACCATGAGGATGGTCATGAACTTTGCCCTCAACCCAGGACAGCAGTTCTGAGGTAGAATCTGGGTTGGAGGACTTACTTTCATTTTATGTTTGACTCATTGGACTTTAATTTGGATCTGGACTTTACTTGGGGATTTGAGAATATTTGTTTGGACTGTTGTTTTGTGGATGGGTCCCTTGATGGTAAATGTGAAAGACAGATGTTTCATATTCCTTTCACATGGAGAAAGTGATACATAGACAGACACTTGGTAGAAGTGAGAAAGGGAAAAAACAAGTTGCAGATGGGTGCAGATAGTAGTAAATGTATGATGGCCACAGACTTATCTGACATACAGATGGCTGAAGGCTGAATTCCTGCTTGCAGCACGTCCTCTTATGTAGTCTCATGGGTGGGTCATTTTGTTGACACTAGGAGCTGATGCATCACTGCAGTTGTGGAGAGAGACACTTACAGAGTATTGAACTATGCCAACACAAATAGTATGAGAATATTAGAACATATTAGTGTTATATAATAATTAAAGATCCACAGAGTCCTCTCCTTGGTGAGAGCCACTGGAAGAAAATTGTCAATTATTTTAGCTGAAATTATCATAATGAGAGAGTGCTAGGTACTGTACTATTTATTTATTTATTTATTTATTTATTTATTGGGTTTGTATAGCGCCTGAATCACCCCCGAAGGGGTATCTCTGCGCTTGCGGACATACAGGAGAAGGCTGGTGTAGCCGTGATTCTAAAACAGAGCAGTTTTCAGAGACTTTCTGAACTGACGGTGGTCCGGGCATTGCCTCAGCGAGGTGGGAAGCTGATTCCAATAGCGGGGAGCAAGATGCGAGAAAGCTTTCCCGCCAGTCCTTGACTTCTTGACCCGAGGAACCACCAGAAGAGATTTGGAGCCAGAGCGGAGATCCCTAGACGGAGTGTAGCTATTAAATTTCTCTGTGAGGTAAACTGGACCGTTACCATATACCGCCTTATGGACGATGCAGCAAACCTTAAACCTTATACGTTTCCGCACCGGTAGCCAATGGAGCTGTTGAAGAAGCGGAAGGGAGGCCGTTCTGTAAGGGGCATTTAGTACCAGTCGCGCCGCAGTATTCTGGGCTACCTGTAGACGGTCCAGCGATGACTCGTTAGCTGAGACCAGCAAGGCATTACAGTAGTGCAGTCTGCTCAATACCAGAGCCTGAATAAGAGTTTTACGTGTGGAGTCTGGAGTCTGTGATTTGCTACAATGGGGACGTGGGCAAATTGAAAAGGTGACAGTAGACATATGCATAGAGTTCCCTATGAAGCATTAAAACTGAATGTTGTATTTTGACATAAGGCTACAGTCCTATAAGTTCACCAAACATGCTGAACATGGGGTCCCTAATGTGTTAAAAAATAATAATTTCAATATCCTCACATGCACACAGAGGAAGATATGCATAGACAATTCTCAATTGACATGGTGGTAGACTCACTCACTGGGTATCTGAGGCCAGTCCACGTACAGGCAGTCAGTGCGGCAGCAGTGGAGGTGGTGGCAGCTGACAGAAGGGCTGACAACAATACATTTACATTATAAGTGTTCGATGAGTACAGTTTTCCAGGATATACATACAAGAAACAATAATGTTAGTGTAAAGCATTTATAAATACCAAAATAACAGGTATATATAAAACACTACACAATAAAAAATCTAACACCAATTTATAGGAATAGAGTGTATTTTTGTCTTACATTAGACACCAAAACGACAAAAATCTAACAAGGAAAACCAGAGATTTTATTTTTCAAAGCTAAGTCAATTCTCTCTAAGAGATGCAATAAATCATTGTAATCGGTTAAGCAGTTCCTAGCCACCTGGATAGTAAGGCTATTCATTTTAGCTTGGCCACATGATACTTGCATTCAGAGCTACTTAGCGACCCGGGAACTGCTTTGCATTTGACTGCCTTTTGTTTCCTTATAGCGCTAGTGCGCCTGGAGTTGCCTGGCTCCTTTTGAGGCTGGCGACCATCTTAGGTCGACCTCTTTTGCTTTTAATGGGATTATGTTTTAACTTGCTCACTTTTATTTTAGTTTTGTTATTTTAGTTTGGTTTTTAGTTGCCAGTATCTCCCATCTGGAAGGGAAGCCTTCCAGACAGGGGCGGAGCGGCTGGGCTCCAGTTCGGTTTTCTTTGGCTCCCTTTGGTTTTTCTGCGTTTTCCACTCCGTAGCCTCGCCTTTGCAAGGTGCGCTATTTATTGATGGCCGATGCACGGATGCACCAGGGGCTCGCCAAAGGTGCGCCTGAGGCAAGCCCACTTGCACCCGTTCATGCCTGGATGGCACCATCCGTTACTTGGCTAGTGAGACACACTATCAAGGGTACCCCCTATGGGTTAATTTTGAGGTCTGGGAGAAAAGGGGGAAACAACAATCAAGAATCGATACAAAAACCTCCCACTAGACCTATATTGCTTTTATATAGGCTAACAATATCTCTATGGGGCTATCCACAACGAATACATAGCAAGCATACACTGTCTATTTTTTCACACAAAATTTATTTTGTTCAAAAATCAATATTTCATCATTTATATCAATAAGAGTAATAAGAGTAAAAAGCATTTATTGTCTCTATAATTTCCTTCCACATTTCTTTTATATGGGTATTCAACAATTTCATTTATTCAAAGATCAGCATAGACATTGCTTTTTTAACATGGACAATGCTATCTGCGTTATTCATATACATATGTATGACCCCTGCAAATTGACCACACTTGCATACTGGCCTCTCACACCAGCGTACATACTCATTTATTCAACAAACAATATCATACCCTCCCAAGATTGCATACACTATTATGGTCACCAAGGGTACTGCTAAAATACAGTCTCCGTGAGTGTTGTGGGTCGGGTATCTCACATCCAGGTCAACGCACGTTTCGGTGAGTATTATCCTTTTTAGACCACCTTCTTCAGGACCACCAATACAACAAAATTAAGGCGAGTGGCTGGGGTATAACTTCAAGATGTGGAAGTATTATTGATGCAAAACAGGGGGCTGCCTGTCTGGTATTGTGATTTACAGCAAGTAATTCAAATTGTGAAACAGATCACGTGTGTCTCTGCTGTGCTGATATTCTGTTTGTCCAAAAACATCTGTCCTGATGCAGATCATCAATATAGTAGCAAAGTTTTTAGTGCCCACTTATCGGACTGTTTTAGTGCTTACATGGCACCTGTACTGAGTGTTTCCGCCGCAATCATAATTTTCAGGCCATGTATCAAAAGGATATGATGATCCACTGCTAGAGTTACAAATACTTCCAGTTTGAGTTCAGAAAAAAACCAAAGGCTTCTCTTAGTCACGAAGTCCGGGCAGACGAGAGATCCCCCTTCAAAATGGGCTAGTGAGATCCAACAGTTTACCCCCGCCATTGTAGAGGGTTGTCAGCACTCTCTAGATGTTTCTCAGCATATCGCAGGCTGTGGTAAGTGTGGCTTTCGTTTCACGTGCCCAGCTACAGGGTCTCCTATTGGTGAGGAGCCTTTGCAGCTACCTTCGCTGGATCGCTGCTATTTACTTAACTGCCACTCTCTACCCAAACATAAGGTTGAGAGTCTTGACTTTTTAATAGACCATCAGCCCGATGCTCTATTCTTAAGCGAAACCTGACTTTCAGAAAACTCTGGCCCTGAAATTCTTACTGCAATCCCACCAGGCTGCACATTAGTCAGGCATGATCAGAAGACCTATAAAGGTGGTGGGATAGCGATAATTTTTAAACAGGCCATTCGATGTTCCTTTCAAGAAATTGACATCGCGGATTGTGAAGTGGCATTTTTCACTCTGACCATCTTTAGCAGCTGCACGCTGGCAGGGTTCCTAATTTATCGGCCACCTGTTTTAGCTACTAATTTTATTTCTTCTTTAGCCGATATCTTGCCCTCCTTTTCGCTGTGCTTTGCAAAGTTTCTAGTGCTGGGTGACCTGAACTTACATTTTCATGAGGCAACGTGCCAACTGGTCTCCATTCTTACGGAGGCCCTTGAAACCCTCCAGCTTTCGCAACTTGTGCATTTCTCTATGCACAATTTAGGCCATACGTTAGACCCTATCTTTTCCAACTCAGCAGAAGTGAAGGTGGATTCCCACATTCCTGTTATCTGGTCTGATCATTATGTCATTCCGTTTCAGTTTCCTTTGATGACTCGGATACCTACGGGGAAGGGAGGTAGGCAGGCAGCATAAAATTTGGAAATGGGCCAAGGTCACCCCCAGGGCCTTTACAGATGCTTTAACAGCTAACTGTCCCACTCTAAGTGAGTATGATGACATGGCAAACCTGTAAACGGACGACCGGATCCCTGTTGCCTTTGATCAGATTGCGACTCTGATGACCCACTCAGTCACTCGTTCTAAGCCTTCAGCCAAATGGTTTAATGAGGAACTCCTATCACTTAAGAAGACCTGCAAACGCCTGGAGTGTATTTGGTTCAAGAATCTTAGTGTTGACAATAAAACTAATTATTTTAAGGCCCTTAAGGAATACCACAAGCAGATCCTAATCACTTGTAGCGAATATTACGCTCACAAGATTGAATCAGTGCATAACTTTTCGTGAGAGTTCTTCTCGACTGTGAACTCTTTATCCTTCCTTGAAGCGTGTCTCCGCTCATATCGCTCCATCAGTCGGGAGTTGAAACGCGATTGCCCATTTCTTCTCCGATAAGGTCTCCAAAATATATGACACTTTCTGAGGCAGCTAGGGACACTCTGTGCCTTGAAGCATGGTTTAATCCATCGAACATTAAGGATGGGCTCTCAAATTTTAATACTCGTTCTTTAGAAGAACTACGGGCCCTTCTGACCAAGGTGAAATCAGGTTCACCTGTCGACCCAGCCCCACCTAGGATTTTAGCCCATGGTATGGAGGCAATTATACTGGGACTATGTGACCTGATTAACAGCTTTCTCACTCTTGGCCAGATACCTTTAAGATGGAAACATGCTACTGTCATACCACTTCATAAAAAAAACCACTCTGGATCTGGCTGTTCCAGAAAATTACAAGCCTATTTCCAAGGATCTCCTATATAAGACCAAATCAGGGTTCTGTGCTCAATATAGCACGGAATCAGTGCTGCCACTGGCCTCGGAATCTTAGACTCCTTGTTAATAGTGGCAAAACAGAAGCATTGATAATGCAGGACTTAAGTGCAGCATTTGACACCGTATCACATGGCCTTCTGTTAGAGCGCCTATGGAACCAGGGTGTCAGGGACACAGGGTTGAGATGGCTGGCTTCCTTTCTTCAAAATCACATCTTCCAGGTAGTTCCATAATCTTTCTCCTCTGATGTGCTATCACTATAGCAGGAGGTGCCTCAGGGCTCTGCTCTGAGCCCTACGCTTTTTAATCTTTATTTGCGCCCCCTTCCATAGGTCGTCGAGCGGCACGGTGTAAACATCGTGTCATATGCTGACTACATGAAGTTGATCATCACGTTATCTCAGGATGAGGGAGCTCCCGCAGCTCAGTTCAGATCATGTTTGCAGGAACTTGTAGAATGGATGGACCATAGCTACCTTATGCTCAATGCCAGCAAAACCAAGGTTCTTATCCTTGGTAAGCAGCCCTCCCTTCGGTCCTCTGCTTGGCGGACAGATATACTGGGTCCCGCACCATATCCCAAGCCTAAGGTAAAGAACCTTGGAATTTGGTTTAGTTGCATAACTGACCTTCGACAGTCAAGTAGACTGCATGGCGAGGAACTGCTTTGGCATTCTTAAAACTTTTAAGAATTCACTGGCCTCCTACCTAAGACAGCCAGGAAAACAATAGTTCAGGCCCTTTCCAGGCTGGGCTATTGTAATGTTTTATACATCTGTGCCTCACAAGCCAGACTGCAAAAACTTCAACGACAACAAAACGTGGCTGCTTGGCTACTGTTAAATCTCGTTTAGGGTCTCTTTTGGCCCTGGTCCTGCTCTTGCTAAGCTACACTGGCTTCCAGTAAGTAAAAAGAGTTTCTTTCAAAGCCTTTTGTCTGTGCCACAAAATTCTAAATGGTAAAGGACCCTGCTACCTATTTCTGCTGTGAGACTGCACCAGACTATTGGAAGACTCAGGTAGACCGAAACAGCACTTGCTGCAGTCTCTAGTGTCAAAAGAGCTCGAATGGGTGGCTCCTCCTTCAGCTTCTTAGCCCCAAAACTGTGGAACACCCTCCCCCTCCCCCTGCACCTGAGACAGGAATACTCAGAGATACATTTTTGAAAGAAATTCAAGACATGGCCCTTTAGACCGAATTAGGGTCTGACAGTGAGCGCTCTGCATTCTCTAGACTAGGGCTTATTAGTATGTTCTTAGTCTTCCTTCCCTTTATGGTTAGTGAGTTTTCTGCTTCTCACTCCTAGTCTCCTTTTGAGAAGCAATTCTAGCATAGAGACGTTCCATTTGGAGTCACCATGCGCTTTATAAGTTTCGTTATTAATATTATTCCTTTTAGCTTGGACGGGCCACAACACAGTGGGGACCAGTCATAGGGAACGCTTAGGTCCATGGAAACAGTTACCTGTCTCTTTTCAGCAGTCCTCAGTGTCTTTTCCTCCTTTAACACTGTCCAGCCAAAAAGTGCTCCTGATGCTGCGGATTGATGATGTTGAGATGATGTAGATGCTAAGGATGCTGGAAATGCTGCAGAGATGAGTATTCCTGGGGCCACAATGGTATCCACAAGCATCAAGGGTTGTCTCTGGCCTCAGGTCTCAGTCTCCGATGGTGCTGGGAGGGAGTCCAGTGCAGGTCCAATCACTAATGGTCATCTGGTCTCCTGGTTCCAGCAGTCATCAGTGGTTGCCTGTAGGTGAATGTTTCTTTCTTTCAGGGCAACCAGAGTCCTCTTTGATATCAGTCAGGGGTCTCACGGAATTGGAGGCATCTCAGGTAGGTCAGGACTCAGTCGCCCAGCGGGCACTTTGTCCTCCAGTGGCAGGCAGGCTTTCCGGCCAGCTGGGCTTTCGACAGGTGCAGGTTCCTTTAGCTTTAAGTGGCCCTGAAGCTTAACAGGGGGCTAGCCACCTAGCCCTTGGAGTCATTTCTTTCATTCTGGTACAAGTGGAGCCAGCAGGCAGAGCCTGGCCAGGCAGAGCAGGCAAGTTGGGACAGCAGGCAGAGCCATCTTTGTGGGTCCCTCGAGTGGAGCAGGGGCAGTGCAGTCTTTGGTGCAGCCTCTCTTTGCTGCGCCCAGGGAGCGCCAAGGCAGTCCTTCTTCTGTCTTCTTTCTAGTCCAGTAGGGATCTGAGAACTGTGGGTCTGGGGTGCCCCATTTATGCCATCTTCTCATTTGTGGGAGAGGCAGACTCACTAGTCAATGAGCAATAGCTCCTGTAAGGCTACCTTTTGCACTTTCCATCGCTTCCTGTGGGGTTGGCCAACAAAGAATCTCAGGATACCCTCCTCTACCCGATGCTAGCCTTCTTCCCTTGTGAGGAGCCCTGGCCAGTCCCCTAGGGTGTGCCCAGCATAAAGATCCACTCCTCCTGGGAAACCAGTATTACAACTGTTTTTCCCTCTCTAGAGGGGATGTCAGCCTATCTGCCTACACAAAGGAGCAGGCAGATAAATGTTTGATTGCCATTCACTTCACTGAGGTGAGAGCCTCTTTGAAGCTGGGCCATCTGCAGCCACCGCCCAGTAGATATCCTGTTGGTGGAGGTCACACCTCCTCTCTGCAGAAGTTCTCTTTGTTCCCTGTTCCTGCGAGCGCTTCACACTTCCTAGCGGGGGGGGGTGTTTTCTTAGGTGACAACGGCTGCAGATAGTCAGGAAAGGCTACAGAAGGTTTGGGCAACAAAGAGGTGACATTCTAAAGTCACCTTTCTATTAAAAGTTACCTTAAATCTGATCTCAGCAATGCATCGGGTTTAATGTAATGATTAACTTGATACTTGTAGTAATATATTTGGTGGTCCCAAATGGAAGTTAGCACTTAGGGGCCGATTACGATGGGGGTAGTAGGCACCTCCGCGGTGTCCGCGGTGGCGGAAATCGTCCATTTACTCACTCCTGCGGCGGTCCTCGCGTCCGCTATATTACAATGGGCAAAGAGAGCCCATTTCCCGTCTGTCGCGGAGTTACCGGATCTGCCAGATTTTTTGTTCCGCAACGGTGGCGGAGGGAGCCAATAGAGAAAGACCGCCGTGCGGAATGACGTTACGACCGCTGGACAAATCACGATGCCTCAAACAGCCCATCAGAACGCAGCGGAGAAACCAGCCACCCCGAGACAGCGTAAGAACAACTGCGGAGATAGAAACTCAAATCCGAGACACCTCCACACGTTCCTGGCTCTACAAGCCCTTCCACTGCTATACCTCATCCATTATCAGCAGATAAGACGCCGTTGTGGTCAACACCGCAGGTAAGTCAACAACACATCCCCGCATACAACCACAACACACAACTGTCACGCTGAAGTACGCGTCCTGTCTACATCAGACTGGTGGAGACAGGAATATATCCCCCAGTGTGAGTACACATGTCCTTCACATCACAAATTGACACCTCTGCATCGGGGTCACCCATCACCATAGAAATTACCGCAACTAGCCCAGTCGTGCCGGTCATGTCACCGCAGCGGTGAAGCCGAGGGAAAACCTGCCCAAAATGTACTAGGAGTCCAGGACATTGTCCCAGACAAGCAAGACCAGCATCACAACATCCACACCACATGTAACATAAAAGAAGCACCACTCAGCACAACATATCTGCAGCAAGAAGTCATGTGCATGGACACTGTCTAGAGTGGCATCTCATTAGGAACATCTGCAAATGTATAGTAACATGAGTGTAGGGTGAGGCAAGAGTCCCTCCAAAATGACCCTAGTCATCTTTGCACACAAATATGGGTCAGTCCACATACAATGTGGAACAGAGGAGGGCAGACCAAGTAGGGTGTGTATGTGTATTTCACAGTAGGCCAACACGGTGTTGGAATGAGTCAGTGAGCCCAGGTAGATGACACATCATATTAGACACCACTGCCACACAATTACAGATCACCACAGCCCCCAAGCAGACATTGATAGGCCCATCACATACAATGGCAGACCATATCACACAATGACAGCCCATATCATGCAACACAGTGAGAAATTCCTGTCTCAAACAGCAAACTCAAAGTAAGCACCACTGTGCATTTGACTCACAAGTGTGCTGCAATAAATGACACCATGTGAGTATGTCCAGTACATCAACAACACTGACTACACTGCCAACTCACAGAACACCGACACACCATCACTACACCTCAACAAAGGGAGCACCAACTACAAAGTAGTGAATGAATGCCAAAGTGTCAGGAAGACTCCATCTTGACAGCAGGAAACTCTGACCTGAGACTCAGGACAACCCTCCTCCTACTCACACCTGCCTTACACTCATGTGAATCAAAGTGAGTAATTTAAGAAAAGAAAAGTCACTGTGCAGATTAACAACCATCGAACTGTTCACACTGCATGTCAAGTCCTTCAGACAGCTCACACACTGAAACTTAGCCTCATACACATAACATATGTCAGGAGCAATGTATGACAATAACTAAACTAGCCTAAAGTGGAGTGCACAGTGCATGAAAAACATGGAGATATCTCAGATAGCATTTGTACATGACATGCAAGAGGTGCAACATATTACACTACACCTAGGCCATCAAATCAGACATGGGTGGCACAGTGAATGAAATTGAACTAAAGTAACATCTGTGCAATATCCCTGTGATACAGCAATGCAAGCTATGCATTGGCCCAGGAATGATAGGAACTGTCATAAGCCATACAGTGACCAGCCCCACATCTGTGTCAACTCCCTTCACATGTGCATGCCACAAGCACAACACTCATGGCTCATTGTCACACTCCCTGACTGTCAAACCCAAGTATGACCTTCACACATACCCCTCATCTACCCATCTCACACCTTCACTACTCCACACCTGTGAGAAACACAGATAAAGGTGCAAATAATGTCCTGTGAGTTTCCTGATAACCAATGCCATACCCTGGTGTGTATCTACAAATGTCAGAATCCCACTCAGAGATGTCTGAACCAATGCTGTTCAAAAACCATTTGCCAAACACGTCTCACAAACAACATCCAAAGAAGTCCAACAAGCTCAGCCATGTGTAGGCAAACAGTGGATAGGCAATGTGACCTTAGACAGCACAGGAATACACAACATTTCACTCTGGCCAACTGCACAGACACCATCACCCAATCCAATCAAAAAATACATGATCAAATGCCAATCATGAACACTAACTCTGTGCAATAGGACAAAGCTGCAAACACAGACATATACACTCCAACAGTTACCAAGTGAGCATGGTGTCAATGTGTAGCACAAGCATGCACATGCACACTCCTGACAAGTGACTGCTCAAATATAGGAGGCCAACGCACAATTGTGCACTCAAAACAAGCCAATGAACAAGACCCCACATTGCTGCATGTGACATTCACACAAGAAATGCACACAACAAATTCTACACACATCTGAATGTATTCCAATACCCAAACTCCTCAAACACAATGTCATGCGAATATAACATTACACACACATGGACCTGTCAGTGGAAAGAGCCAACACAGGCCAAAGACTGCATCCATCAACAACAAATACACAACCTATGCACATACAAAATCATCACATAGCAAACTCAGCTGGACATCAGGGGGACTCACACCAGGCAAGGACAAGGCAACATACACTCACAGCAGTGCATGCACAGTAAGCAGTGTGTGAACACCAACAAAACCAGTATCACACATATCTGAGTGCTCCAACATGAACTTCAACACCACAAATCATCGCAGGGCACAGATCACATCACACTCAGGATGGGTAGCAGTACCTCAGCAAACACACATACACTTTAGCTATCACCTACTGCTGCACAACTCTGGAAAACACAGATGCATGGAACATGACTAGAGGACTGTGCTGGAAAAACATCTGCACTGTACATGAGCAACCATGACTGCAATCAAGCAGAAGAAAATAGCACATAACAAATTGTGAAACAGTCCTGAGTGGAACATTGGTCCTGGACACAGATCATCCTCCCACAGTATAGTGTCACACTATGAAGTGGTGGGGAGGGTCACACACTGGCAAGGCATGGGGTGGAAGACATTAGACTGAAGTGGTGTGTACATCAGTATTGGACAGGTGAGGAGTGTACAGAGCAAAAACACATAGAGGAGTAACTCACAATGTGTAGCCATCAAAAGCCCCCATTGGGGTTGGTCTGACTCTCAATACCACATACTTGTCCAACAAATGATGTAAAGTGACACCAATGTATGAGAAACGTCACTTATAATGTCAGTTTGCCTGAGCAGGTCAGCACAGCGAGCACAAACTTAAGCAAGAGCCATGGCTGATCAACAAACCACAAAACAGACATTGCAGTGAACCACTCTGCATACTCACAACTGACAGCGACAACAAGTAGGTGTACCGCAGGACTGCAAGGTCATACCGACACACTGCACAGTGCTCAACCAACAACTCATACATGTGCCCACTATCTAAAGCACGTGTCTGTCAATGTAAACAAACAGGCACTCATTACCTGGATCATACATGTGTGTAGGTGTCGTGTTCAGGGGCACATTCTCATCAACACTTCAGCCAAAGACAGGCCAATCACACTGTATGACTACTCAACTGCACACATTAAATTGTACCCATGTGACTATGAAGCCAGGCCTACACAAGATGACTACACATCTACACTGCTGTTTACACATCAAGATAGATCCCACAGATATGACGGACCCTGTCCACCACGCAAGTTATCCTGTGGATAGAATTCTCTTCTGTTGTGGTATAGCATCCAAATATGACGGGTACAAAATTGGAGACCTGACAATAGAATGATTAGGATAAGATTAGATCACCACAGACAACCATCAGTGCCCCCTAAAGCCTCTGAGTCAAGAAGCACAAAAGTGCCTGTAACCTCTGGCAACCTCTGAAAAAGAAAATCAAGTATATGCCAATGTGAATGTGGCATACAGATCATGTGTCACATGAACATATACACATACATTGCACTGCATCATTAGCAAGGGCAGCGACAAAGCTCACAACATGAGTAATAGTCTTTATTACATAAACTCTGTATAGGCATCAAAAGTGCAAAACATCAAGGCCATTGGGCAGTCCAAATTTCAAGTCCGCACATGTGTGCATGAAACCTTGCACATCAAATAGGTAACACAGTCCACTGCCATGGGAATCACCACAGGTCAGGGGCTTCAAATGGGCAGTCCAGGAACCGCTGTTGGAGAAATGGTGTGGGGAGGGGGACTTGGCTTCAACTTTGGCTTGAAGTTGAACTGGGAGGGGGCTGATTGTCAGGGCCAGTTGGAGGACTGGACCTGGGAGGGAGAGAACTGGCTGAGGTAGAGGGATCCATGGATGTGGGAGAGTGAGGGCTGCTTGGACCAGGTGGAGTGGTGGCACGGGAGGTGGAGACATGCTGTGTGGAGGCTCAGTGGCTGAGGGTGAATGTGGAGGGCTGGGTCTCAACTGTTTGGGGATCCGATATCCAACAAGTGTCTTGGCCGGACTGAGAAGTGAGGTGGGCACAACAGCCTCACTCTTCCCCAAAGGTGTAGCAGGTGCAGGTGGCTGTCCATGTGTGGATTTGCTGGACCTGGTGGTACGCTGGGGGTGGCCTTGCCTTTTGCCCTGCATCCCCTGTTGTTGATGTACACTCCCCACTTTGCTCTCTTGTCCATGCTTCACAGGGGTGTGGGTGGGAGTCGACGTTTTGGGTGAAACTGCCTTTGGAATGTGTTTGGGCTTAGTCGTGGCAGGCACCAGGTTCACTGCAGACAGGGCAAGTGGCTGTGTGTCCTTGGGATCAGGTGTGGGGATGGGAGTGTCCTTGGATGGTGATGTTTTGGAGGAATCTAATGTGGATGCATGCTTTTTTGCCATATGTCCCTGAGTGTCCTGTGATGGGATTTTTGTCTTGCGGTCATGTGTGCTCGTTTTGGGTTATGGTGTATGGTGTCTGGTATGCTTAGAGTGCTGATGTTGTGTGCTGCGTGTGGATGACTGGGTGCCTGAGGGCTCTGGCGTGTGTGTACTCTGGTCAGGTGGGGCCACTGGCAGGGTGGTTGCCAAAGGGACAGGAGCTGGACTGGGAGTTTGGGACTGCTGAATGGCTGCCGTCACTGTGGAGGACAAAGACTGGACAGCTCGGGGTAGGCCACCCACGTCTGAATGAATGCCCTCCATGAACGCAACAACCTGTGACAACTTGTTGCCATGATCCTGGAGGGCATTCAAGAGAGCAGTCTGACCCACACACAGCTGGCGCAAAATTTCTACGGCCTCCACACTGAGGGCAGCAGGGAGACAGGGGCTGGGGCAGCGGTGCCTGGGGGGAAGGAGACTCTACCCTTCATAGGGCTGCGAACACAGACAGCACTTGGGGGAGCATCCGGGAGAGTGGGCACTGGATGAGGTGTGGCGGAAGAAGATGCAGATCTGGAACTTCCGATGCCCCCCAACATCGAGGAGTCACCATTGGACTGGGAAGATGTGGAGGTTGGTGTTTCCGGGCCGGAATCATCCATAGCACTCCTGTCCCCCTCCGAGGCGCTGGTCCCCTCAGTGTCACTGAACTCCTGTGTCCCAGTTGTGCCAGTAGCTTCCCCAACGCTGTCGGGCCCCCGTCCTTCCCTGCCCTCGGTAGATGCTGCAAGAGACAGAGACACAGGTTCAGTATAGTGCCATACTCACAAACATCATGTGCAATCAAAACTCAAATCCTGCAAATGATACTCCCATGTTGAACTACTTCATGTACTTTCAGCATATGACACATTTATGCAATCATCAGCTGATGCATGGAAACATGCATAGTTGATAGTCATGCTCCATGTTGCGTAGACACAGCCAAATAGCTGAGCCTGTGCCTCCCTGTAACCACACATACAATTGTCTGTAGGCACACCTACGTGCCTGCAGGTAAGATATCCATACATCAAAACATGTTGTCTCTGTCACATTTGGAGTATATTTCATGGAACACCACAAATACTAAGTCAAATATGTCCTTTTGCAAGGGCAAACACAACCTGAAATCCACCATGTTGGGCTTTGAAGCACAACTAGAGTTGTCCATTGGTGTCAGCTGTGTACATGTTACAATTCATTTGATCTGCACAGCACACATTTCTAAATGCACACTAACATGATGCTCACTGCTTTTCACTGCCAGTTGATGTCTCTGACACTCACACTGCAGCATATGTCACAAGGCCACATATTTTTTGTTAATGAAGTGATAATGAGCCCCATGTAACAATGTAGTCACAAACACAATGCACAATAGCATGAGAATGGGAAAATAATGCAAGGTCTTCATAGGTTCTGATATGTCACAGACCAACATCTCCACAAGTGCCTGAAAGGCCCTCAAAGATCCAAGGCAGGATAGTGTCTTCTGTTGATGAGGAAGTTGGTGGACTCCATTAGGACAGCTAATGTGTGAGAATACCTAGGGTCTGGCATATGACATGCCCACGTTGTGCTGACTGATGACATTGAGGACACATCAATGTGCCAAAAAGTCACTCACTGATTAAAAGCTTTAGCCACAACTTCACCATGCACTGATGCACATGGACACCCCTCCACAATGCACACATACTGAGGACTGACACTCTGAGTAACCTTTGTTCATGATCATCTTTCAAATTACTGTACAACACCTCAGTCACATCACAATTTGCCATACACACAGATCATATCCAACCATGTTAAGCCATAGTGCCAAAACAATTTTGCAATAGCCAGCTTCAGCTACATTGCATTTAAATCCAAGTCTAACCATCCCAGTCAAGTTGCCATGTGCACAAATGGCAAATGCAAATCAGCCAATGCATCACTTCAATCATCACCATCTACCCCATCAGCACCTATGTGCACTTGCTGTCACCATGGTAGGAAATACAGCATGTAATGCCATGCTGCTGTTATCATGCTAATATATTTTGCAATGGTGCTGTCTTCTCTATCATTGTGAAAAAAGGACCCATGGGACAGGTGTGACCTTTCCCAAATCACTGCTCACTGAGTCCACATCTGTGCCTGTCTCTAGCCACTAACACATCATCACATGAGCACACTATTGTGCTAGCCACACAGCACACACAAGCCTGACAAGTGTACTGGGCTACACACTTCACACAATGAATTATCCTGTGTATGAAGGTCTCAGTTCAGATAACATTCATACATTGTGACATGAAAACATGGCAAGATGATTTAATATGACAAGGTTCATGGGTTTTAACACATGAGAAACAAAATGTGGTACGAATGCGGAACCGCTGCACTCAACACTGAGGCCACTTAGAAGCCATTGCATCACACTAGAGACATCACAGAGTCCCGCACTTGCTCAGGGCTGGGATTCATGCAGTCACTCATACGCAAAGTCACACTTTGCACAATACTCTCCCCCAACTTGCTGCGGATGGGCCCTCAAGCGTCCATCCAGCTCTGGCTGTGTTACTGCCAAGATGCGGGCCATTAGTGGTGTCATGGTCCTGTGTGCCAACCTGCCACTTCGAGGGAGCACCCCCAGCGTCACCTCAGCGATGTTTTTGCTCAGGCGACAGATGTCATCCCACCTCTTGTGGCAGTGGGTATGATGTCAGTTTGAGACACTCAGAGACCGCACCTTGCGGGCAATGGCCCTCCATATGGCCTTACGCTGATCGACCTTAAGCTGCAGGCATGGGAGACAAGAAGAGGAAGTTTCTGGGACAATGTGTTGCGTACCACTGTGTGTCAGTGCAGTGGCATGAAAATACATAGCACACTAATACATCAATGGAGAGCAGAGCCCATACAGCATGTCACATAGTACACTTGGATCAACCCATATCATAGCTATGTATACATCTATGATGATGGAAACACTACATGCCCATCTCATACACATGCAGAGTGCCAGCACAGAAACCAAAGTAATAATGGGCCTCAGCTGTGATGCACTATGTGAGTAAGCATGACATACAATACACTGGAAATGATGTGTAGTGGTCAGACTCACTGTGTCCAACACTACACACCCCTTAATGTATTTGACCATTGCATAGCTACATGTGTCATGGTGGTCACATTTAGGTCCCTGATCTTACATTCTCACGCTCTTCTCACAAGGTGGAGTCCTGTCCTGTGAACTCCTCAGGCCTATGATAGCTCATGGAAAAATAGGGTGGTGGACAACACATATGTTTTACTCAGTCATTTTAGTGATGGTTCCTTGTAACATTGGGCAGTTACTGTGCAGGCCAGAGGGCCTTACACTGAGGCTAAACGTGGTCCATCACATAAATCACATGCATGTACAATGTGAATGGAGAAACAGTGCATACGCATGCGAGACTCAACACATCATGGAATCAATAGTAGGTTGACATGTCAACCTCATATTTAGCTGATGTGTCATAGGTGATTTACCACCAAGAGTGATAGACTCAGGCATTGTACTCCTGTGCAGAATGGACACATCTCCAGAGTGTCAATTTGAAAGCTGTACACACATTATCCAGTACCCTCTGGCCAATCTACATTTGAAATGTCACAAATGAGCATATGAACACTTAATGGACTATGACATCACATAGCACAGGGAATGTGTATTCAGAGTTCGAGTGTCTCAAACCAGCAGTGTAACTTTATAACTGCTAAAACACAGTATGTCATTCCCATCCTTAAATGCAGTCAGGGATCTGTGGAAATAAGGCTACACACCCCATTGACGTGAAGTCAGCATCCTAGGCAGTGTCTCACACATTTACATAACCCAGTCTCAGAACAACATGTGTTTTTTTTTGGCTTAAAAAGAGCTGCACAAGTGTCTATGTTGCCATCCTCCCAACATACTCATTTGCATTAAGTACTGGGTCATGTATGGACCATGCTGTTGGTAACATCATGTGAGCATTCTGAGCACTCTCAAACTTTTACTCAGACACTTACCAGTACCTCTGGAGCACCATATAGCCTCCCATACTGCGCAAGGACCTCGTCCACCAGGATCTCCAGCTCCTCTGTGGTGAAGGGACGGGCCCTGATGTTCTCTGTTCGAGCCATCACTGGGTCCAGAGTACAGGTACAGCAGCAGTTGGTGGTGATGAATGACAGGCAGCAGTGTCTGAATGCAAGTGACATGTGTGGCTTTCTCACAGACATTTATAGGCCCCTAGGGTTGTTTCAGTGGTACTCTGCTGATGCAATTGGTCTGCCTAGTTTGCATCTTACAATTGTATCCAATGACCGTGACCGCAGTGGCAGTTCACGCCTACCGCGAGTTTCAAAACTGTATTGCGCTACCGCGATGGCGGTTCCCATTGGCTGCCATGACATTGTCATTGGCGGTGTCACACCGCGGGGGCCAGGTGGTCTCTACCGCAGTCCTGCATCTTTCAATTGTGTCCAATGGCCGTGACCGCAGTGGAGGTGCATGCCTACCGCGAGTTTCAAAACTGTATTGCGCTACCGCGATGGCGGTTCTCATTGGCTGCCATGGCATTGTCATAGGCAGTGTCACACCACGGGGGCCAGGTGGTCTCTACCGCAATCCTGCATCTTTCAATTGTGTCCAATGGCCGTGACCGCAGTGGCGGTGCACGCCTACCGCGAGTTTCAAAACTGTATTGCGTTACCGCAATGGCGGTTCCCATTGGCTGCCATGGCATTGTCATTGGCAGTGTCACACCGCGGGGGCCAGGTGGTCTCTACCGCAATCCTGCATCTTTCAATTGAGTCCAATGGCCGTGACTGCAGTGGCAGAGCACGCCGACTGCACCTATGGACACATTGTGCTATTGAATTGCCACTTGGCAATTTTCATTACTGATCACTATACATTCACACTATATTGTTGCACCTGGTTGGAAAGTGAAAGGAGATTGTGACATTTAACTCAATGATGCCCACACATGTCATGTCAGTACACATGAGTACATGCATTGGCATATACTTCCTCACATGTCAACATGTCAATGTGTAAAATGGCTACTCAACCCACAGTAATGATGGACTGACCACATAATGTGCCTATATCACTGTGTACAGAGGTGTATTTATCTTGATAGTTGACCAGCTTACACACACTGTGCTCATTGTGTAAAAATGTTGTGCTTAGTGAGACTAAAGCAAGAAGGTGTTGCAGGTACAGCAGCTACGTAGAAGTCAGCAGTTTTGCTGTCTTCCACATGCGCTGTGTCAGGTACACCCAGGGCTGGTGACACAAGATGTAGGAGTGTACCATTTACCTAGTCTGATTCTGATTTGGAAGTAGTTAGTATGTACATCCTGACCACATGAATGACTACATGAGATCAAGGTGTCTGTACATGTGACTTGTGCATTAAGCTGTTGTTACAGTCCTGTCAATGTTGGTGCTGTGTTAGTCATTATGTAAGATGTTTGCCACATCTCATCTGTGAATTGAATTTAGTTGTGTCCTCTTTCATTATATGTAGGAGGCGACCAAATGTGCATCGGCCTTTCCCAGTGCTGGCGAACATGGAGGATGATGACATCATAAGGAAATTCCATCTGAATCGCCTTACCCTTCAAGAGCTATGTGCTCAGTTGGAGCCACATCTGAGGCCTCACAGAACCTATCCGACAGCTTTGACGCCAACAGTTAAGGTGATGGCTGCCCTGCATTTCTTTGCCACTGGTTCATTTCAGTACACGGTGGCCATCGCCGGTGGAATGTCTCAAGCTATGTTCAGCATGGTGCTGCGTGATGTCCTGTCCGCAATGTTGACCTACAAGGACTGCCACATCCACTTTCCAAGGAGACATGAATTGGCAGATGTGAAGGGTGATTTTTATGACCTTGGACACATACCTAATCTTGTTGGAGCCATTGACTGCACACACGTTGGCCTAGTTCCACCACAGGCACGTGAGCACATATACCGTAACAGGAAGCATTACCATTCCATTAATGTGCAAGTGGTATGCCAAGCGGATATGATTATCTCTCATGTATGTGCCAAATATCCAGGATCTGCACATGACTCCTACATACTGCGTAACAGCATCATCCCACAATTGATGGAAAATCTGCATCCGGAGCATGCGTGGCTTGTCGGTGAGTACGCTGAGTCAAGTAGTGTGCAGTATGTGTGACATGCTGTTCTGGTCAACTGTTTATATTACAAAATTGGTCTGTGTATCTCGCACCTAGGTGACTCTGCGTATCCCAACCGGCCTTGGTTGCTGAGCCCACTGAGGAATCCAAGGACCCCGGGGGAAGTCCTCTACAATGATGCACATGGGAGGACACGTCGTGTAGTGGAGCATGCTTTTGGGCTTCTGATGTCTAGATTTCGGTGTCTGGACAAGAGCCAAGAGAAAAGAGAGCATGAGAGCATGAGAAGGCTACTTACCTATAAGGTTGAGGAGAGCAATGAAATGGCTGCCACATGGTTCTGGGGGGGGGTGTTCCATCCTGCTCAGGGGTGAGACAAGAGAGCATGAGAAGGCTACCTACCTGTAAGGTTGAGGAGAGCAATGAAATGGCTGCCACATGGTTCTGGGGGGGAGTGTTACATCTTGCTCAGCTGTGGGACAAGGGTGCCTAGTGGGAGTTGGAGTGCTAGCTGCCTGGACACACCCCCCCCTTCCCTGTTAAGATGGCTACCTACCTGTAAGTTTGAGGAGAGCAATGAAATGGCTGCCACATGGTTCTGTGTGGGGGGAGTGCTCCATCTTGCTCAGCTGTGGGACAAGGGTGCCTTGAGGGAGTTGTAGTGCTGGCTACCTGTACACATGCACCCATGGAAATATTGCTAGCTACCTTTGAGGTGATTCAGAGGACGGAAATGGTAGATATGTGAGAAATGTGTTGTACGTAAGTGCATTTAGGTCTAGGAAGTGTAGCTTTCTAGTTGTGTAAGACAGTACATGGCAGTGTAATGGGATACATTTGTTGATACTTACCAGCCTCCACTCCCCCGGGTATTCCTGTGAGACTCTCTGGATGCAGTATGGCAAGCACCTTCTCCTCCCATTTGATGAATGTTAGTGGTGGAATGGGAGGACCACCGGCAGTCCTCTGAGCCAGCTCATGATTCTTGTTGGCACGCTCTTTCACCCTGCTCTTGAGGTCATGCCACCTCCTCTTGATGTCACGCAGTATGCGCAGGGTGGTCCCTACTGCATTGACTTTGTTGACTATCCTTTCCCACATTTGATTTTTTCTGACTAGTTATGTCTGTTGGACCATGCTTCCAAACAAATGTGGTTCTTTTCTGATTATCTCATCTACCATGACTGACAACTCATTGTCAGTGAATTTTGGCATTTTTTTCTGTGCCATGGTGTCTGATGTGCAAATGGGTGACAAGTGCAGGTGAGAAGGTGGTGGTGGAGGTGTGTGAGGTGTGTGTTGGTGTTGTTGGTGTGTGTGGTTGTGATGGTGTGATGTGTGATGATTTGCCTCTCCTTTCTGCTGTGGTGTTTTGCCCTTCACTTCTGGAGTTGTGCAAAGGATGCTGGCCAGGGAAGGGGTTGGTTTTATACTCAGCTATGTGGGCATGTCCAAATGGAGTATTCATGTCAGTTGTGTTTTCTGGGTTGACCTGGGATTTGTATTCTTTTTTGCCATGGGGATGTGTCATTGGGGTATGTCAAATATTTTTTAAAGCAGCGGGAAACAATCAGCCACACTTGGTAGCCTTGTTGTGTGGTTGCATTTGACCGCCATTCCTCTTTCCGCGCGACCGCAACGGTCTGAACGCAATGATCGTTCCGCCAGCTCTGCCATTCATCCTTTTGCGCGACCGCGGCGGTCGGAAAAGACTGATCGTTCCGCTTGCTCCGCCTTTTTATCGTAATTTCACTTGCGGTCATTCCGCTGGTGGATCGGCGTTTTTTGTTCTTTCCGCAGCATATCCGTCCACCGCGGTCGGATTTTCTGGTTTTCCGGACGTTGCCTGCGGAGTTTTGTAGAATCCGACCGCCGCGGTCGGATTTTCCAATCGTTGCATCGTAATGTGACCAGCGGTTTTGCCGTGGTACATGCGGACGTTTTTTTTCCGCAACCACGGCGGTCGGAGTGCTTTTCCGTCCGCCAGCGCAATCAGCCCCTTAGTGCGGTGGCTAGTAAAACTCCATGTTAGCCAATGTGACCATCGGCTTTGCTACAATGAAAATGGCAATTTTATGTTTTCACTGTCATGGTATATTAAGCACAAAAGGAACATGCCCTTCTTTTTAATATTAAGCACCCTACCTGGTGGACTACCAAGGCCTTTCCTAGGGGGGCTTATTAATGTTCAAAAGGAAGGATTTGACCAGGCACATTTTTTTGTTTTGCTATCTTGAGTTGGCAGGTTTAAACCTGCCCAACTAACCTGCAGTGGCAGGCCTAGAGTCACATTTTCATGTTATCACTGTAGTGGTGGCACAATTAAGTGCTGTAGTCCACTATTACTAGTAACATTTACCTTATTAGCCCTGGGTACCTCTTCTACCATAAACTAGGGACTTATAAGTAAGTTAAATGAGCCTATTGTATACGTACTTTGGGGGTCAGAGCACATGCAATGGGGCCTGGACAGCAGTGCCCAGTGCACTGCAGAACCGGAAAACCAGCAGCATCAGTCCAAGTTTTTTAGGAGGTGGGTGATCATACAAAAAGAGGCCCTTTTCAACCCCCACCCCACATCCAGATGAAAGGTGATAAGCAACTAACCCTTATCCTGGTAGTTTTCATAATCTAAACTGGAAAAACCTGGAAAGCTCATCTGCATTGGCAGGGTTACTCCCAGGTCTGTGTTAAACTGTAATGTCCATTCCCAATGAGGAGATGAACCACCTCAACAATTTGGGGCTCTCTCCTCCCTTCTGCGTGATCCACCTGAGAGGTCTGCGTTTGGTTTGAACTTTGAGGTTAAAACAGGTAGGGACTCAACTTCTTAAGGGCCCAAACCACAGAAAAGGCAACCTTCTCAATGGCATTACAATGCTGCTCTCTGGGGAGGAGTTGCCTATTGATAAAGGCATCTGATTTTTCCTGGCCCTCATCATTTACCTGTGACAACCTTGCCCCACTCCCATGTTCTAAAGCATTAAAGCATGTGTCTGGACAATTAACTCTGCTGTAGTCAGGTGCTTGTAGGACAGGTGCTGTGCACATTGCTTCCTTCAGGGTGTCAAAGGCATTCTGACACTCTGCAGACCAAATGTATTTCTTGGGCTGTCTCTGTCAAGAGGCCACAATAAGGCCATATCTCTTCAGAAAACGTGTGTAGTACCCATTCTGGCCCAAAAAGCCTCTGAGCCGGGTCTGAGTCTTGGGAAGCTCCCAAGCCAGAATTGTCTGGATCTTACTGGAGAGAATGTACATGCCCTCCACATACATGACAGACCCCAGCCCTATTTGGCATTTACTTGCCTTAATAGTCAGGCCAGCCTGTTGCAAGGCCTGAAGCACTTCCTTCAGATGGGTTAGGTGTCTTCCCAGGTGGAGCTGAATACAGCAATATCATCAAGATATGTTGTACTGAAGGCTTCCAACTCAGTCAGAACCCTGTTTACCAATCACTGGAAGGGGGCAGGTGCATTTGTCAGGCCATGGGGCATCACTTAAAACTGAAAGTAGCCTGCTGTCTTTGAAAAAGCAGATCTCTCCTTTGCTTCCTGGTTGTGGGCTAACTGCCGGTAAACTGGAGTCAAATCAAAGCTTAAGTACTTAGCAGCTCTCCAACCCATCAATGGGCTCATCAGCTCTTGGGATGGGGTAGGCACCAGTCTTGGTCACTTCATTAAGAAGACCTCTGTAGTCCACACAGAATCTCATCTCTGGGGTTGGGTTGGGTTTGGGCACCACCACCACCGGGCTGGCCAAAAACGTTTGGAGGGCAAAAACCCAACTCTAGCATCTTTCCTACCTCAGCACCTTTGATGCTAGTCTTTACTTAGTCAGACAACCTATAGATTTTACTTTTGACAAGTAAGATGTCACCTGTTTCGATATCACTGACATACCACTAGTTCTAACCTAGTGTGAGAAGATAGTCCAGCAAATTGTCCGAGTAGCTGGCAACGGTCCTTCTGCTGCTGTTCAGTTAGGGTAGAGAAGAGCACAACTCCATCCACTGAGCCATCTTTGGCATTGCTTGACAGAAGGTCTGGCAGGGGCTTACTTTTTCCTTCCTCTCCACCATCTGTTCTGTCACCATGAGCATAGTCATGCCAGCCATGTCATGGTGTGGTTTTAAATGATTAATATGGATAATCCTGTGGGGGTGCCTAGGTTCACCAAGTAGGTGATCTCCCCTTCCTTTTCCAGTACCGGGTAAGGCCCAGACCACTTGTCCTGGAGGGCCCTGGGAACCACAGGCTCCTTCACCCACGCCTTCTGACCTGGCTGGTGCTCCACCATGGAGAACGTCTGATCATACCACTGCTTAGGGAGCTCCTGACTGGCCTCTGTATTCTTCTTTGCCTTCTTTATGTACTCTGCCTGCCATGTGAGACCACAGGCCTAGTACATAGTCTACTACATCTTGCTTGGACTCTTTAAGGGGCTTCACCAAACCCTCTATAACCAAGCACAAGGGACCTCTTACAGGGTGTTCAAATAAAAGTTCAAAGGGGCTGAAGCCCACTCCCTTTTGTGTAGGCAAGTAGTAGGCATGGAAGGAGAACATTCCATCTCTTCTTGAGTTTTTCAGGCAAACAAGTGATCATGCCCTTTATGGTTTTGTTGAATCTCTCAACTAAACCATTTGTCTTGGGGTAGGTAATATAGGGTGGTAAATGTGTAAGTAACACCACATTCATTCCACATAGCCTTCAGGTATGCAGACATGAAATTAGTTCCCCTTTCGGAAATGACATCTTTAGGCAGCCCTACCCTGATGAGGATGCCAAGTAGGTCTCTAGACACTGCAGGGGCAGTGGCTGTCCTAAGGAGAATGGTTTCTGGATATTTGATGGCATGGTCTACTACCACCAAGATAAATCTTTTTCCAAAGGCAGCTGGATGTCTAAGAGACCAACAATATAAATCCCTAACATAGCTAGTGGGAGTAAAGGTGCCCCTGATTATCACCCTGCCTTTCTACTGGCTTGACAGGTGACATAGAAGTGACAGAACTCTTTGACTTTCTCTCATATCTGCGGCCAATAGAGATGGTTTACTAACCTGTCGCAGGTTTTAGTTGCCCCAGATGTCCAGTTAGGGGGATGTCATAGGCTAGGTTTAGATGGAATACTTGGGGACCACAAATCTCCTAGTTGCTCCTGGTTTGGGGTCCCTTGCCTCACTATACAGGACTTCCTCTTCCCAAAAGACCCTGTGGGTACCATTGACATCTCCCTTTTCTTTCCTTTCAGTATGCTGCCGAAGGCCTTTAAGAGTAGGACAGGTCCTCTGTCCTTGGCAAAAGTTCTCCCTAGAGGGTCCTCCTGCCCCATGCAGTTCTGCAAGCTTTGGCAGGTCCCTCAGGGCACCAGTCTACCCTTCAGGCTCCAGGTCTCCTCCAGAAGGTTAGGCTCCTTCTGGGCCCTAGGATCTTCTGATGTTGGTTTTCAAGCCCCATTTTGTACTTTCCAGTGTTTTTAATTTTCAGACGTTTTATAATCAGTTCTTTCTGTATTTTTGATGGGGAGATAAGCACTGACATTTCTATACCTCCCCTGTTGGGGGGACTGATATGCAGCCGATACACACGGGGACCGGTGGGGTCTATCTTTTATGTTTATTGTTGCACGTCACTTCGTACACTTTTTTCTACATACGTTGATATGTTAAAGGTGCGTATTTGCACCACTGTCTAGCTTGATAACTCATTTGCAGATGTCGAATTGCACGAGCACCAATCACATAACAAAGTAAGTTTATTTTCGACTTTTGTCATTTTTTTGTCTGCGAGCTGCCAGTTCACTTAAGTTTTGTTAATTAGTAGGAGAAAGGGTCACACTAGTTGAGCCCCTGATCCAAACACAAGTTATTGGATGCACTATATTGGACTGCTCGAATGCTGTCTGGCGGTTGAAATGTTTGATGTAAGTTTCTCTCATGTAGTTTGCTCCACCTGTAAGCTTGGTAATATTCCAGTCTCACTTTTAACACCACTCACTTATTTGTTCCATCAGCTGACTGTCGCTCCGAAGCTGCTGTACGCTGACTTGTAATATATCTCTCAGGATGGATTGATCCAGACAGCCCATGTGAACAATTTATGGTGCATTATGGGAGTATGAGGCAGCATTTCACGAGCGGCATGAAACTCGGTGCACTAGATGCTTGACTATGAAGTTTCTGATCTTAGTTTGGAAGCACTTTGCATAGCTTATCACACCTTTTTACTTTTGTAGATTCATCGGGTGTTTTTATCTTTCTGTATGTCAAGGGTTGCTTTCAGTAGCTGCTTCCAGTACTCGTGTATATCTTTTCTTGCAGTATATCTTTTCATGCAGTTGACCTGGGAGTCTGGTTTCTTCCTGCTTTTCCTGCTTCTGTTATCTTTTCTATTGATCTTCTTCTACAGCTTGCTTGAGTCTTCTGCCTCTTTTTAACTAATGTAACCTTTTGCAGATATAATTCTGTAACTGTATTGTAATATTATACTATTGTTTCACAGTTAGCCCTGATGAAGGGTGTCAACACCCGAAATGCATTGGGTTTTTTGCTGATCAAGTCACTGAACTTACAACGTCTACATTGTTCATGAACATCTACAAAAGTGGATTTTCATCATTATAACACAGTCAATTAATACATTGATATGTTGTTCTGACGTAGTAATTAAATTGTAATTAATTTGATACAAAAAATTGTTGACATTGTTAAAAACAATTCCAAGAATTTAGGCTACGGGCTTTACGGTTGTAGCACTCTGTCTCTAGTCAACCGTTCGGTTACTGGATTCTTACAGTTTCAAGCCCTCTTACCACATCTCATGCACCAGTTAGGTCTGGGCCATTATCCCAGGTTCCACCAGACTTCCCTGAAGTACAGTTTGGGCCTGATGGCCACACCCCCCATTCAGGGAGACCCAGTATTTCTGCATGGGTGCTCTTTTCAACATCTGCTCAAACAGAGGTTTCCACATCAGTTCCACATCATTTCCCAGCAGACACTCCACTGAGATGGCAGGGGACCATCTTCAGGTTATTAACGCCTCCCCACTCAAAGTTCACCGTAGCCATAGGGTGGAACTTTACTTTGTTGTCAGCGTTTTCAACCTTCTATAACAGATCTGGGATGATCTGCTCTTGGGAAACCAATCTATCCACCACAGTGGTCATACTGGCACCTGTATACCTCACAGCCTCTACCTTAGTACCATTGATTTATGGCCATTGCCTACACGTCACCATACTGTGAGGTAAGGCTACCAAGGCTTCAACATCCACACCGCTTACAGACACTAAAGTGACCTCTGTGCATCCGCTAGTTTCCTCTGGGCCAACCTCCATCCCTACACTGGCAATCCCTTTCGACTGCCCACCTTTGAGGGGCTTCTTAGTGCACACTGAGTCTCTTCTCTTGTGCCCTGCCTGCTGGCAGTCATAGCACACCCCAGGCTTTGAAAGGTCATAGTTCTTACCCTGATACCCCCTCCATTTTTGCTTGGATGGGTCTCAGGGCTCCCCTTCTTGGGCAAACATTTAAAGCCCTTTTGAGAAATCATTATTTTTATCTTTGCTTTCTTCCTTCCCCTGTTGGGGGGCCCTGAACCCCCTTTTTTAGGATCACCCCTCTGGGACTTCTTGGATACTCTGGTACATACTCACTCATAAGCTATCCTGCCCAATTCTCTGGAGCTGGACAGCTTTGATTCAATTAGTTGCAGGCGCAACTTCTCCTAGCAGCAATTAGTTAGAATGCCCTCGTTTAAATTAAATTGTACAGCCCATCATAGGCAGGTACTGCATTGCCTTTTAACCAACCTTTAAGTGCCATAACTGAAATGGCGACAAAGTCCACCCAGGACTGCTCTGCATCTTTGTGAGCCAGACGGAATTCCTTCCTGTATTCCTCTGGGGTGAGCCAAAACTTTGCTATCGGGGCCTCCTTTATGTGGAGGTAGGACTCTGCTATGTCCTCTTCTAAGGTTAACAGCCTATCCCTCGCCACTACTTGGATTAGGTCCCACAACAAGGATCTCACAGAGCCCTTTCATATGCAGCAAACCATTTGTCTATGTCGTCCCAGTTAGACCTGTCAGCCTTAGGGTGGTCTCCCCCCAACGTTTTGTCTCTTTCCTTCCATTGTATTGCTGGAATTCGTTTTTGTTGGCCTTAGGACTCTGTGAACTTTACCACTACTAATCAGTGCTGAAGTGCTTGTACCCACTCCCTAAACATGGTAAAATTGGCTTACAGCTAATTGGCATGTTTAATTTACTAAAAAGTCCCTTGTAGAGTAGTATACCATATACTCCAGGCCTATAAATTAAATGCTACTAGTGGGCCTGCAGCACTTATTGTGCCACTCACTTAGGTAGCCTCTTAAAACATGTCCCAGGCCAGCCTGAAGGCAGTTTTAAACTGCCAATTCGAATTGGCAATACACACCATTGCCAAGCCTTAAACTCCCCTTTTATTGCATTTAAGTCATCATAAGGTAAGCCCCATGTAGCCCATAGCCAAAGGTTTGGACATGTAGTTTTAAGCTTTACATGTCCTGGTAGTGAAAAACTCAGAAATTAGTTTTTCACTACTGTGAGGCCTACCTGTCCCATAGGATAACATTGGGTTGCCTTATTGCATTTAATAAGTGCTACCATTTGATTAGGAACAGATAAGAATGTCTATGAAATTATAATAAAAAATCATCTGTAATGGTAAAGTCAGATTTTAAATTTCAATTTGAAAATGCCTCTCGCCTGCCCTTTGATGCCTGCAGCCTGTCTTAGGTCGCATGACTTGGTGTAGTTGGCAGGTAGACTTAGTGAATTAGTCCCAGACAGTCACACAATAGAGGGGTTAGGTGTGCCTGAATGGGCCATCGGTGGGCAGGATGGGGGGGCGGAGCTTGGCACAGCCCTACTTGCAACTGAATAGGCTGTGCTCTGCCTTGACATGCAGGGTTTTTCACCACTCCATTGTCCCTGTAGCCAGCCTGAAGCCGGGGCAGGGAAGTCAGGAAGTTCCAAGGACTTCAAAGAGAAACCTCTATAAACGTCTCCTACTCCTGAGAAGGCACCAGGTATAAAAATAGGACCCAAAGACCCACTCTTCAGTTCACTTTCTAGACCTGCAGAAGGACTCTCAGAGGACTTCCTGCTGCTGTGGACTGCTGTGTACTCCACAAGACTGCTTTGCTGCACCTGGAAGGACTGCTTTGCTGCCTAGAGCCTGCTTTGAACCCTTGAAGGGCTGCCCTGCTACTTGAGCCCTGCTTCTTCACCTGAACCCAGGACTACCAGAGTGACTCGAAGGACTTGTTTGCTGGCCTTCTGTTCAGAACCAGAGGGACATAACAGGCACCCGCTATCTTGAACCCCCAGCTGGACCTAGCCTGAGTGAGTCCTAGCCCCCCAAGTGTTGCCCCTCCAGTCCTGGTCCATTGATGGTGGCGCTAAATGTGCTGAGATAGCCGAAATCCAAAACTTGGGACTTACAATTTTTTTGACTAAAAAATGCTCTGAGAACCGAGAGAAGACTGGGACCAACCTGCTCATCTATCTGCCCAAGATGCATCGCTGGTCGGCCTAACTTCGCCGCAGCTCCGACTACGTTCTTCTCCATGGCAGCAAATCCTGTTAAGCAGTCCTTCCCCAAAGGAGTATCCGGCCTCCTAAAAAACTCTTGTCAGCTACAGCCGCCACCCTTGTCCCTATAGATATTTTCGACTTGCAAAAAACTGACTAAGTCAGAATGTAGAAATCTTCAACGTGACTTCATCCAGAGGCTCCCCGACGACGCTTCCTCTTCGGACACCGCCTTGCTCCGCTGAGCTTTACCTTCTCAGAACATTTTTTCAAGAATTTCTTCTAAGCCCAAAAATTAAACACCAACCGGGCCGAATCCACTTCTTGTATCCGAACCGCGCTCCATCGTGGTGGGCCATATTTTTCGATTTGACCCAGTCTCGTGTGACTAGATGTCCGCGATTGGCGGTTTGATCTTTTAAGTGCTAGTTTTACTAAAGACTCTCAATTTTGTTGTCAAATAATTCAACAACTTACTGTATTTTTCTAAACTGGTGTGAGATTTTTCTTGTGTTGTGTTTTCACTTTATTACTGCTGTTCTTGTGCTGCATAATTACTCTACACATTGCCTCTAAGTTAAGCTTGACTGCTTTCGTGCCAAGCTACCAGAGGGTAAAGCACAGGTTAATTTAGTGGCTTTTGTGGTTCACCCTGACAGTGATTGTGACTGTTGCTTGACCAGGGTTAACAACCTAGTCAACCGCCGACCCAAATTATCACAGTCCCCAACCATAAACAATGGCACAATACTCTTGGGCAGTCGAGAGTCATGTGACCTTTGGTAGATATTTTTCTCTTGTGTTGCCACCATTACATCTGGGTCCCAGACCCATGTTGTCTTTCCTCTCTTCCAAGGCTAGCTGTTTCTCAGCCAAGGCTAACTTCTTTTCCTTCAGGGCTATAGGTGCCAGTTGGGCCTCCAGTTCTCTTTGTCAGAGAGGCATCTCTGAGGCTCTTGTGTTGGTTGAACTTACTTCACTTCCAGACCAGGGAAGTACTTCTGGGACTGTGTGCTGAGATATGTCATCTTCTTCCTCTGCACTCTCTGTAGGAACCTCCTCTTCCAGGAGGGTTTGGACTTTTTAAGCCTCATGCCAGGCCCTATGGGCCTTCTCATGATCTCCCTTTTTTAGTGCATTGGCCTGGAGTAATTCCCCTGTCCTTGCACTGGGCTCTCAGCTCACTGATCACGAGGGAGTGCAGATTATCTAGGTCCAACTCCATGGTTCCCTTAATCTAAACAGGTGCAAAATTGAAGTCAACAGTAATTTCTTAGCTTACTCGCTGAGTGGTACTGCTAAACACAAGTTCTGCATCCAACCAGTGTACAGTGTAGGAGAGTGGATTATTTTATTTTTTTGAAATATTTTTATTTCATTTCATTTTAACAAAAAAAGAAAAGGAACATAAGAAACAAGGCATGAATACATGACACACAGGGCAGAACGAACCATAGAAAGATCTCCTGGCGCAGACCCACACAAATGATCAATTACAAAATATACATTAAAGGACCTAAAAGAACTAAAACCATGAGACACATATAGCGAGCTTCTGGACTTTGTATGCAGCATAGTCCACACCGAAACAGATCCCTGGCAGGGGTTGTCCCTTAACCGTCATGGCATCACTCACCCCTCCTCCGTCTCCCCTTCAACTTCTAAACCGTAGTAGTTCAACCAGGGTGTCCATATTTTTTTAATTTTCCGTGGGCAGCCCCTAGCCCTGTACGTCACTTGTTCTGCCACCATATAGAGGTCTAGACTAGCCCTCCATTCTGCAAGTGTAGGTATTTGCGGTGCCCCCCAATGCTTCGTTATATCGTGCTTGGCCACCACCAACCCCAGGTTAGCTAAGAGTAACTGCCGTTGTGTGATATCTACATCTGTTGGGATACCGAGGAGAAGGTATTTGGGTTCCAGGTCAAGGTGTATGTCAAGAATATTATTGAGCTCACTCACAATCTGCCCCCAATAAACCTGAATTTCTGCACATTCCCATAATGTATGGATAAAAGTACCCTCCTCCCCATGACATCTAAGGCAGTTCGGGCTCTCCGCTCTCCCTATTTTATGAAGTCGGACCCGATCAAAGTATGTACGATGCAGAATTTTGTACTGGATGAGGCGTAGCCTAAGTTTAATTGCTACCTCGAGCGGGTGCATGAGAGCGGCCTCCCAGTCTATGTCTTCCAACACACCGGTGGTCCGCTCCCATTTCGCCCGCAGTGGGCCCAGCTTATCTGGCATATTGTTAAGCAGTGTTTTGTAGGTATACGAAACAGCTTTGGCCGGTATCTCTTCTTGCAGCAGGCGACCTTCCAACGGGGCGTATTCTGGCAGCACCTCCTCTTCTAATCCCTCCACCGTCCATGCATGTTTCAGACGGAGGTAGGCATAGACTTGCGTGCCATGAAGTCGATATCTGTCTTTAAGTGTGCCAAAGGAGGCCAACCCTCCCCTTTCCAGGAGGTCCCCTATCTTGGAAATACCAATTAGGTCCCATTTTTTAAAGCCATGGAGCTTCCCAATCTCTGGCAGCCTATTACCCTCCCATAACGGAGTCTCCCTGGTGCGCTTCTTGTCCCAATGCATCTGCCTTTCTGCGGCTTTCCATGCCTCTATCGATATCTGGGTTGCTGGCAGCAGCCGACTGCTACCCTTACCCCCATATAGGTAGTGGAGGAAGGTGCGTGGTCTAAATTGTAGTCTCTCCAGCCTATAGGCGGAGTGGCCTCCGTCTATATGGATCCATTCGTTAATGACAATAAGATGGGAAGCCCTGTAGTACGCCCTAATGTCAGGAAGGGCTAAGCCCCCATTGTATTGCCCCCGCTGTAGAGTGTGGAGCGCCACCCGCGGGTGTGCTCCATCCCATAAAAGCAAGCGCAGTTCAGCATCTATTTGGTTGAACAACGCATCCGGGATTTTGCAATAGGTATTTTGCAACACGTAGAGCAACTGAGCGAGCGTTACCATCTTAAACATGGCCGCCCTACCCATGAGAGTAAGAGGTAATTTGCGCCATCTCTTGACATCTTCCTGGAAGTTAAAGAAGACTCTCTGGACGTTGCGTTTCAGATTCTCGGTGGCATTTGTGGTGATGTAGAGGCCAAGATACGTAAATCCCTTCGGTGACCAGGATAGACACTCGGGATATAATCGAGGCTCAGGCCTCCCGCTAATTTGAGATAAGGTCGATTTATTCCAATTAATCTTATAACCAGAGTGGCGCCCATATAGTTCGAAAATCTGCAAAATGCTAGGGAGAGTCACACTCGGATCGGTGACGTATAGCAATATATCGTCTGCATATAAGGATATGCGCTCTTCCTCGAGGTGCCTAGTATCATCTACAAACCCTCCCAACCCAGGAGTGGCCCTGAGGGTGCAGGCAAGAGGTTCCAAGACAAGGGCAAATAGCAGAGGAGAGAGGGGGCAACCCTGCCTAGTGCCCCTTTGTATTGGCCAGGTATGCGATAGGGCCCCGTTAACTCTAACCTTAGCTTCGGGCTTCACGTAGAGCAGTGCGATCCAGGCTCGACAACCCGGACCGAATCCGAATTTCTCCAGGACATGGGTCAAGAAAGGCCAGTGCACAGTGTCAAACGCCTTTTCAGCGTCGAGGGAGAGGAGCAAATGCTCCTCCTCCCAATCCCGAACCGTGTCCATCCAGTTGGCCACTCTTCGCAAGTTATACAGTGTTGCGCGCTTTGGCATAAAGCCGGATTGGTCATCGTGTTTTAGTGTGGTAATTACTTTTATGAGTCGTGTAGCTAAAACAGTGGCTAATAGTTTAGTTTCAACATTTAACAGAGAAATAGGGCGGTAAGACCTGCAATCCCCAGGGGGTTTCCCTGCCTTATGTATCACCACCACTGTTGCCGCCCTGAGATCCGCAGGGAGTAGCCCACCCTCTCTGGACTCCAAGAACAGCTTGAGTAGATGCGGTGCCTTTAAAAAACTCTCCTTTAAAAAACTCTCCCAGGAGGCCGTTAGGGCCTGGGGCCTTTCCCAATTTTAATGACCTGATAGCGTCTGTTATTTCCTCCAGCGTGAGGTCTACGTCCAGGGCCTTACTCTCTTCCGGGGGAAGACAGGGGAGTTCTATATCAGCTAGGTATTCAATTATTTGTTCTTCACTGCTTCTGGGTTGGGAGGCATAGAGTGTCGTATAATATCGGGCGAAAGCCTCGGAGATTTCCTGTGGCGTGGTGTAGCAACTATCTGTCCCCTTGATGGACGCGACCCATCTGGAATCCTGCTCCTTCCTGCCCAACCACGCCAACAATTTACCCGTTCTATCCCCTGTTTCATACAGACGATGGTGCACCGCAAATTGGTGCGCCCGCACTTCTTTCGTGGCCAGCGCTTGATACTCACACCTAGTGATATCAATCTGACGGAGTGTACTGGCATCTAACGTGTGGGTGCCGCTATTTTCCAATTCTAGCAGTTTTCCCTCTAGGGTCAACAACTCCTGAAGGTCACGCTTTTTACGGTATGCAATAATGTTTTGCGCTCTGTCTCGTAACACAGTCTTAAAAGCTTCCCAGAGCGTAATGGCCGACTGCACTGAACCATAGTTTTCTTTAAAGTAGAGTTCTACCTCCACTTTAATTTCAGTAGCCACCTGAGGGTCTTTCATGGCCCATGCATTCAACTTCCAAGAGGTGGTATGCATGCCTTTCCATTTCCCCACCTTCAAATATAGCGGCGAGTGATCAGAAATACCTCGAGCCAGATATTCTGCCTCTTCTATATGACCAACCTCTCCGGCTGGGGCAAAGAGATAATCTAACCTTGAGAACTCCCTGTGTGCCCCGGAGAAATATGAGTACGCAAGCCTGGATGGGTGGTGACTTCGCCACAGGTCAGTTAACCCCAGAGCCTCCTGGAACCTTGCTAGCATGGTGACCTCACTTGACCCTGCCCGTGTAAGTGTGCGATCTAAGGTGGGAATGCATACATCGTTGAAATCACCCCCAATGAGATGTGTGGCGGGTCCTGTTTGTAAGAGAATTTCTGCCACTTTGTCTAGTGTATGTTGTTGTAGGCGTGGTGGGGCATACACACTAACCAGTATCCAGGGGGCATGATTCCACACCCCTTGGACCACGACATATGTACCCCCGGGATCTTCCCACTTTTGAGTGATCCTAAAAGGGGGCGACTTACGTGCAAGAATCGCTACTCCCTTAGAACCCCGGGTAAAGCCCGCATGTGCCAGTGTGGTGTATTGTCCCCTGCCCAAAAACGAACAGTGCGGTCCCATAAGGTGGGTTTCCTGCAAGAATACAAAGGTCGGTTTTAGTCTTTTAAGATAATTGGACACCAACCCCCGTTTAATTTTGCTTCCCAAGCGATTGACGTTCCACGTCAGCAGTGTGTATTCTTCCGCAACCATATTGGTAGCAAAGAAAAATGAAATGTCGCCCAATCCCAGCACTGAGAAGTGGGACTGCCAGTCCTGTCGAAATAAAGTGTGCGTCCATGCCCTGTATGACATCCACTGTCAAAACATTGTGCCAGCATGTAAATCCAAAACAATGCCCAGACTACTACGTTACGAAGTGCATCTGCATTCATGTCAACACATCGACCCAACCTCCCCCCCGCCCCCCTGAACATACATATCAAAAAACAAATTGTAAAGCCCATCATACCCCCCTCCCCACACTCCGCAGGCACCCCCACCATCCCCAAATCGTCAACAGGACAATACTGGCAAAGGAAACCAATCAGAGGTCTGTAACCCACCCACCTCCCGTAATTCACACAGCCAAAAAAAAAAACGTATGGCACAAATAACAGCCCACTGTATACTTCCCTTAATGATGGCTAGAGTCCAAAATGTCCGCCACATCACGGGGGTTCTACAGGGTCTCCTTGTGGGCGTCCAGCCCCGTCTCGACTTTCCTCCTCCCCACCATGGTAAAGCTGTCGCGACTGGGGGTCGCACCCAGTGGGGTCCAAACCGGAGGCCTCCATTCGTTGAATGCTGTCCAGCAGGGGATGCGCAGCAGCTGTTTCCTGCACGTCCTGTCCATCCGAGTGTTCAGAGTCCACATTATCATCTGACTTCAGGGAAGTTTGAGATGCACAGTCCTGCGCCGTATCGTCGTCTGCTTCCGAGGCATGGAGTGAGCGCTCGCTTCCCCCTGGTCTTTTCGCCGGCGTGGCTTCTCTGGTGACCCTCCGTTTCCACAGTCTACGTGGTCGCAGCTCCGTGGGCTGCTCTCTCATGGACACCGACCTCCCACTGAGCGTGGTTGGGACAACAGGCGGTGACCCTCGCCGTAGTCTGGGCCGCTCCTCAATCCAGGACCAGGCTTCTTCCGGTGACTGGAAAAACTGTGCTTTGTCTTGATAAATAACTTTGAGTTTTGCAGGAAACAGGAGCATATATTGGATTCCCATCGCTCGGAGCTTCACTTTAATTGAGTCAAAAGTACGTCTCAGCTTCTGCACATCTCTCGAGTAATCATCTCTCGAGCCATCACCCTGGCACTTCCGAATCTGATCTCGCCCTTCTTCCTGAACTCCCTCAGTATTGTATCTCTGTCCTGAAAGTTTAAGAACCGGGCGATCAGTGGTCTAGGGGGGGCCCCCGGCGGCGGCCGGATTCCCGGCATCCTGTGTGCTTTCTCTATAATAAAGCAGGGCGAAAATCGGGCCTCTGGCAGAGTTTCCTTGAGGAATTGGAACAGAAATTGTCCCGGGTCGGAGCGTTCCACATTTTCTGGAAAACCTATAAAGCGGAGGTTATTCCGACGTGCCCTGTTTTCAGCATCGTCGACTCTCCACGCTACGTCTTTGACCGTTGCCATGAGCCCTTTTACATCTGTACATGTGGTTCGGGAGACGTCTTCCAGCTCCGAGACACTCTGTTCCACCTCGGTTACTCTTTCGGACACCTTTCTCAGGTCCTGGCGAAGGAAAGAGACCTCTGTCCGCACCTCCGCCAGCTTACCCTCCAAACTTTCACGAGAGGCATGGATGGCTTGCAGTATCGTATCCGTGTCCTGCCGGGGAGCGGGTTCCCCCTCGGCCCCAGCGGGCGGCGGCATTGCTTTGGTGAATCGGTCTAGCTTTCCCTGTCTGGATGAAGATTTAGGTTCCTTGTCTCTCGCCATGACTGCTGGGCTCTGAACACAACGGCAACCACCTGCCTCAGTCACACGCCCATGGGCCCCCAACCTCGGCTGCTCCGTAAGGGTTGTATCTCCCATTTCAAGTATGGCCCCTCTTGCGGCCGATTAGGGCACCCTCTCTACCCCCCGTACTCCACAGGGTGGACCGTTGTATGGCACACTTTGGAAGGTTTCGGGTGGGCGGCGCCCCCCTCTGGTTCAATAGCCACAGTCCAAACTAGGTGAAAAGGGCACAACAGAGGGGCCCAGCGGTATGCCTCACGAAGTTCGCCGATGTCCCGAGCCTCCCGCCGGTTAGAATGTACCCAGTGGCACTCACCGCGCCGGTCGTGCGCGGAGGGGGTCAATAATCAAGGTCCATTGTGCTGTCCCACACTGCAGCGCCAGAGGCCAGTCCCCAGGGCCACAGCTACCCCAAAGACCCGTTTACAGGCAAAGAGGCATCCACTCCGCAGGTGTCCCTTCAGCACCCCTTATGCTCAATAGATGCTGTCTCCGCCTCGGGATAGGACCATGCAGCATCAGCGCTGCCTGCAAAACAGAACTGTCTCTCCCCCACAGACTTTATTCATCAGAGGCCGGTGGGCAGCGTTACATCAGCAGGTATCCCTCAGTCCCGAGGCCCCAGGCCGCTCTCAGCACACCACAATCGCCTGGCAGTTCGATCTGCGTGTCTCTCGCCTCCGGAGTATTTGCTCCGTCACCTCCAGCACTCACCAGGCGTGTCTACAGGGTCCCGCTCCTCACCGGCCTCAGGGACTGCCTTCTCCGGCCTCCCGCTTTCCTCCGGTGCCCCCCGGTCAGCAGCACTCGCTTCACCGCTGCTCACCCAGGTCACCGGCATCCCGGCTGATGTCCGCGACTCTGGGGCCCCCGGGTCCACGCTGTCTGCCGTCTCAGAGAGACGCGGCTGGGCCGCAGGGCCTCGGCACCGCCGTGCCACCCCTCTCCAGCAGCCGTTCTCGCCACCCACACCAGAGCAGCCTCAGACGCGTACCGGGGCTCACTCCGCCTGCAGCAGGGGTCGGTGCGGGCGCGCCGAGGGGACCGGCGCTGCCTCCACTGCTAAGCCCCTGCGATCCACAAACTCGGATCTCCGCTGTCGCAGCTTACAGCCGCATCCAGTTCCCCGCGGCCGCCATCTTGGGAGACCGCGCGTCGGTCTTCGCGCTGGGATGGTCTCCGCTGGGGGCGAAGTACGGCCGCAATCACATTGCCGGTATCACCCCTCCGTCTTCGCGCACCTCAGGACCGAGATTCAGGCTGCATGGGCGAGGAGGATCAGGATAATTATCAGGATGAGTCTCAGGGCCGGCGGAGCTCACGGAACCCGCTGCTACCCGGCCATACTGCTGGCCACGCCCCCAGGAGAGTGGATTATTATGTGGTGACACCACATAATAATTGTGAGGTGTCACAATGTAATAATGTCACAATCTTTATCTGGTCCAGTTTTTATTAAGAGTAGCGGGTCGCGGGTGTGCCCAGAGAGCGCATCACAGTTACAAGCATGGAAACGGCATGAAAGGGAAATAGCCTAAAATTTAGTCGTAACTCGCCCGAGCACTTGGAGTAAAAGAAGGAGGATATTTAGGGGAAATCACAATACCTTAGACGGCCACCAGCATTTTTTGTAGGTCAGTGAACAGGGTCGGCAGGCACGGCGGCGGAAGAGCAGCCGTAGGCGAGGGCGATGCTGGAGCTGCACAGGGGACGGCGTGCTGCCACAAGAATCCCCTTCCGGGGCAAGGAAGGAGGCGGCAGCGACAACGGCAACGGAGGAGCTATTAGCAACCAAGTGAAGATCGACTCTGGCACTAAGGAAGGTGCAAGACTGCTAGCGCGATCATCACCACAGTTGCAGCTTCAGGAAGGGCGTGCAGCTACGGAGCACAAAAGAGCTAAGGCGGGCAAGGGCAGGAGAAGATCAGAGAGGGGGGTGTGGGTGTGCTGGGGAACAGAGGGGTCTCCAGGTACACGCTAAGGAGCGCAGGGAGAGGCAGTGGTTTAGTACATCCCGATTCAGCTCGGATAATATTTAAAATGGAGGGGGAGGAAGAGAGAGAGGCAAAAGAAGTCAAAAGGGCAAGACCTCCAAGAGAGCTACCAGCGCCTCGGGACGTTTCAAGTCACAAAAAAATATTGAAAAAAAAGCTTATCCCTGAGCATAAGATTAAGGTCACCCCCTCACTTAGGACCTACTTTAAGGTTCTTCCAAAAACGCTTATTTTAAGTGATAGTAGCATGGCAGAGACAAAAGGGCATCAGAAAGAGCTGAGCAAGGGGCAAGGAACACTAGGAAAAACCTCAGAGTTGTTGAGTACGGAAGATTGGTCTAAGGATATGAGCCCAAACCGATATCAGGTTCTCGCCTCAGATACGCTAGCTGCCTCTGGGGAGGGGTACCTAAACTCTGGAGAGGCAGAATCTAGCTCAGAAGCATCAAGAAATTCTAACTGTAGTACGGACGCAAAACAGACTAGTTCTGTGGGGGGGCCAGAAAGAGAAGGAAGAAGGTGAGGGTGCAGGGAACGGTTCCAAAAACTCGTATAAGGAGGACCCCTCTATTAGTGCTCTTTTAGCAACCTTGACTACTGAAATAAAAAGCAGATTTGAAGTCTCAGAGTCAAGCCAGAAGGAGATTAGGTTGGCCTGTGAAACCCTGGAAAAGAATATCGATGACTTGAGCAACAGAACAGCAACCCTAGAAGGGGAAGTAAGGGAGCTCAGAGAGGCAGTGAAGGCCTCTCTGAGGGGCTAAAAACGAAAGAGAGAGAGCAGCAAGAGAGGGTAGAGAGGTTGGAAAACTTCCAAAGAAGGAACAATTTGAAGATCTTAAGGGTCCCGGAAGGCAAGGAGGGGGAGGACATTAAAACTTACATAGTCCAATTGATTGGAGGAAACAGAGCAGGAGATTGCTAAAGATATCCAGAGGATCCATAGAGACCCCTTTAGACTAAACACAAACAGGACCAAGCCTAGGAGAATTTTAGTGAATTTCCTCACATACACTTTAAAAGAGAAGATCCTGTCCAAAGCCTTGAGTAACAAGCATTGGCATAGCCAATAGGTCTCGCCTTTGGGACCTTATAAGTGTTTAGCCATGCAACAGTTGATGTTGTTGCACCAAGGATATTGTGCTGCATAACTAAATACTTATAAGGTCCCAAAGGCGAGACCTATTGGCTATGTTCTAGAGTGGAATGACAGAGAGTGTTGTGTATAGGAGTGGCATAGTGTGGAGTCGCATAGAGTGGCATACACTGGAGTGGCATAGAGCAGAGTGGACTTGAGTAGAGTGCATTGGCATAGAGTGTTCCAGAGTATAATGGTGTAGATTGCAGGAGCATTGAATGCAGTGGTGTTAAATTCTGTGGCATACAATGCAGCATTGAAGAATGCAGTGCCGTAGATTAGATTAGTGCGTAGTAGAGTGCAGTGGTGCAGAGTGCAGAGGTGCAGAGTGGAGTGGCACAAAGTGGAGTGGCATAGAGTGGAGTGGCGTAGATGCAGTAGCGAAGAGTAGAGTGGCGTAGAGTGGTGCAGAGTGGAGTGGCTTAGAGTTGAGTGATGCAGAGGGCAGTGGTGCAGAGTAGAGTTGAATGGTATAGAGTACAGTGCCATTGAGTGCCGAGTAGAATCGATTGGAGTGGCATAGAGTGGCGTAGAGTAGCATGGAGTGGTGCAGAGTAGAGTATAGTGCCACAGAGTGCAGTGGAATAGAGTGCAGTGGCGTAGAGTGAAGTAGCACAGAGCGGAGAGTGGAGCAGTGTAGATAGGTGTAGAGTTCAGTGGCGGAGAGTGCAGTGTTGCAGAGTGGTGTAGAGTGGAGTAGAGAGCAGTGGCATAGAGCACACTGATGCAGAGTAGAGTGCAGTGATGTAGAGTGCAGTGACATGGAGTGCAGTTAGTGTATTGGAGTAGAGTGCAGTGGTTAAGAGTAGAATAGTGTAGAGTGCAGTGGCATAGAGTGGAGTGGCGCAGAGTGGAGTAGAGTTGCGTAGAGTGCAGTAGTGTAGAGCAGATTGTTTCAGAGTAGAGTGTAGGGATGTAGAGTGGTGAGATGCAGAGTAGGGTACAGTTGCATACAGTGGCACAGAATGTAATGGCATGGGAGTAAAGTGGTGTAGAGTGCAGTGGGATAGAGTGCAGTGGTCTGCAGAGTAGATTAGAGTGGAGTACAGTGGATTGGCATAGATTGTAGAGGCATAGAGTGAGTGTTATAGAGTAAAGTACATTGGTGTACAGTGTATTGGCATAGAGTGCAGTGGTGTCAAGTGCAGTGTTGCAGAGTGGCGTCAAGTACAGTGGCGTAGAGTGGAACTGTGCAGAGTAGACTGGTGTGGCATAGACTGGAGTGGTGTAAATTGCAGTGGCGAAGAGTGCAGTGGTGTAGAGTAGAGTTGCGAAGACTGCATAGGCATAGAGTGGTACAGGGTTGAGTGGAGAGGCGTATAGTGCAGTGGCGTAGCGTGGAGTGGTGCAAAGTGCAGTGGCATGGATTAGTGTAAAGTGGAGTGGTGTAGAGTGGAGTGCAGTGGTGTGGAGTGGTGTGGTGCAGAGTAGAGGGGAGTGGCATAGAGTAGAGATTCATGGTGTGGTAGTACACTGCTAAAACGGACAACACATTTTTAATTTAAATGACCAATACATTTGCACAGATATACAGTTTTACTAATTAAACTATACAGTGCACAGAGCAAAATGTGTGGAATTTGCATCACCTAGTGTAAAGATTTTTTTTGATCATATTAAGGTATTTGTTTCCAACACACTCCAGAAATAACAAAAATGTGCTTAATTTGTGTTGCTAATTCTGATATATTCTGAAATACTTACACAGTTAAATGTTGTTGCGTGCTAGAAAAAAACTCTTTCCTATAACCAGTAACCAGCAAAATTGTCATATAAATCATCTCACTTTGAAGTCGGAGAAAGAAACGTAAACAAGCACCCTCAGAACACAGCACCTGCCATTTGACCTTGGTCATCGAATGCACAGCAAATGTGACAAGATAAGAAAAAGATTTACATGCCTGTGTACAGGAAGGGAGCACTTGGAAAGATACTGTAAATAAGGTTTGGGGATGGGGTAAGGGAAAGTTCGAACTCAAGCTGGACAGCCTAAAACAGCCTTAAACACATAAAGCCAGTAAATGGAAAGCAAGAAAACGTGAGTTCTAAACCACAAAGACAATGGCAAGCAACACGCAGAATGCATTCCCAGGTCAACTTTCTGAATGTCCCCATGATGTCTTTAGCAAACCATACAGCTGTGCTGTCTGGTAGGCTGTGACCTAAAAATGAATGAAGCATCCTTGGTACTGGGACAATAGCCAACCATCAACAATCCTGCTGACCCTATCAGTATTGTGGTCCAGTTTCAGCATGCCTTGGCTATGAACCATTGGCTACAAAAGGTTTCATGAGTGACTAGGCACTGGATCTTCTGCAATCCCACAGTGTTCATATGCAGCTCACACGAATCCCCAAAACAGCTGTGATGCAGTACTGTGGTAAAACGTCCATGATGGACTGACTGCCGCTGCACTGAAGGATACCAGAGTTGGAGATGGCCCAGAGGAAGATGCCAGAAGCTTGTCAACAACTTTCCAAGTCACTCAATGACTGTCTTCAGTGAGTCTAGCAACACAACCAACGGAGATCAAATAATGTGACCTTTGTGTCTCCAGCAACATCCTAGATGTATATTTGATCTTTTGAACAACAACCTCAAACTGTATTGAGTATCAGCAGGTAAAACCAACTCTGTAATCTCCAGAAATGATACTGTTGTGCATGCCATCAAAAGATCCAGGATCAGTGATGAACAGCGTTCATGCTCTGGCTAACCATCAGGTTAAATTTCGAACGTGAGCGACGACGTCCTACTGCAGAATCACTGGACCAGTTGTCCATTGCTGTCCTGCTGATTGGCGTTTTATGTCAATAAACTCATTGTGGCCACCTTTTTTATTTGTTTTGTTTTCCACTGCTGAACTTTTTGACCCTTCTTTGTTTTTTGGAGGAATATAGTGTCCAGGGGACACATTTCTGTGCAGGCCCTCTCTCCTAATAGGACTGTCCTACACTTCTCTACACCCAACCTCTGTAGGTGTCACCAGTAAAGTGACCGTGCTAATAAAGAAAGAGCTGCTCTGTGCGTGCCCTGACTCCAGCAACTAGCCAGCACTCTGCCTCTTTCTCATTTGTTTTCCCTAATGCGGGCCTAGTGCCCATAATACGTCACCCACCAGTACCTCAGCTGGAGCAGGCAATTCTACCCCAGCCTACCACGGCCTCGAACACCTTATTTGCCGCCGCCCCCCTCCACTGATATGCACCAGACCCTTGCTAACATTTCCCACCTGCCAAGAGCAGGAGGTAAATGTCAGTGGAGTATTCTTCAGAATAATGCAAACTATTGAGATGTCCACTTGCTATTTACCATCTGCATAATTATTTCCCCATTCTGTGGATTTAAAATTTGTAACGGCCCAATTTAGGTGCAAGTATTCAGTAGGACTCTTCACTCCTCCCCGCCCCAGGTATTCACGCACCTATATCAGGCCCAAATGAGGGCCATAAGAAGTGTCCTAATAAGTAAAGGTAGAGATATAGAGAGACTGAGGAAGACTGCTGGTACCTATCTGCCATCGCAAATTTGTATCTATGCATCAACACAGAAGACGGGCTAATAATAAAAGCAAACACTGTGAAGACTTAAAGCTACTTTTGTACCTGTCACGATCAATACAGAAAGCAAGAGTAAGAGCAAGGTTATTAGGATGGGGTAGGTAGGTGCAGGCCCTTAACGCTTCTTTTTGTTTTGAGTTCCGTAAAGCAAGCAATGCCGGCGTGACGACAACAGTCTGAAGTGCAGTCCGTGCGCATTCCCTCAATGAGGGTTGGAAGAGGGTGTGTTTTAGACAGACTCCAATCTGCACTTACCCAGGGGGCGGTGCCTGCGGATGTCCCACGAGCTGCAGGGTCTGGAACTCGAACTGCCAAGAAGAGCTGTCACCACGGACCACCAGGTCAGCAGTTAGGCGCGAGAGAGGCGAGGGAAGCGGCTTCTGTGTGACCTTCGCGTGAGGAGTGTCTGTGAGTCAGGAGAGGTGCCGCGCGCTGGCCTCTTGTAACCAGGACAGGACGGGCCTGGAGTGCAAACAAAAGAACAGCAAACAAACAATCGGCAACTGATATTGTAGAGCGCACTGCTCTCCGTGGCTGCGGTTTTAAACTAGCAATATAGTACTACTGCAGAATGGACATTTCCTTCAAAGGATGGCTGCTTTCAAAGTCAAAGTATGCGTTCAAATCTGCTCTTTTTACCCGAGTTGGCGCCTTCACAGCGAAGATTATTTTGAACAAGCGGGGCAGCGCAGCGACCGCGAACGCGCTAATTGGAAACATAATCCCAAACAGTTGGCGCCGTTGCTCGCTCCCGCAAGCTGTATGCCGTGGGCGGATACATTTACTGGGAAAGGTGGGACATGCACCCGCCTTTACCCAATTGCGTGCTGTCTTTTTAGAAAGACGCACGCAAAGCCCAATAGAAAGAATGCTGTAAAAAAAGCCACACGCACGAGCTTGTGTAAAGTCCAGAGTGATTCCAAGAGGCCCGCTCCTAGAGCAGCGCATGCGCGCTGCGCTAGTCTTGACCTAAAAAGATGATTGAGGTAGATGGGGTTAGATACGAATTTACTTCGGACTTGTCGAGCGTTACTTCCAATAGGCAATGGGAACTAGAGAAGAGGATGGAACCACTAAGGAGGTTAGGTGCTCGGTACAGCTAAAGTTCCCAGCATTTTTAAGGTGATGTTTAATAATAAGATGCACACTTTCCGCTGTGTTGAGGAGGTAGATGAGTTTATCGAAAATTTGCAGCCAGGTGGCTAGAAACGATGATTTAGGAGTTAGTATACTCCGGAATGACGGCGTTTTTCATTATCTTTTATTGGGCTGTATCATACTTATTTGTTTATAAAAAATAAAAATAAAAATAATTTTCCTTTCTTATATATGCATTATTATTAGTACTCGATGCACACTTCGGGGGGCACCCATAGGGCTCAAGCCATGAAGAGTCAGGGCTGGGTTTTCCATGGGGGGTGGGGGGTACAGGGAGCACCGGGTGGGGAGCATGTGGGAGAAAATGAAAAAAAAATGTCCTCAAAAGCCTAATTAACGCTGTACTTGCACTTAGCTTCAGATTTTAAGGGGGATGGATGAGAAACTAAGAAATGCTATAAAAATCTTATCATGGAATGTGAATGGTCTTAGGGTAAGGGGAAGACGAGAGAGGGTACTGCAGTACTTAAAGGATTGCCCCGCACAGATCATTATTGTACAAGAGACACATTTAACGGAGAAGGAGGGTCGGGAGATATTCAAGGCCAAAAGGTGGATTTCCCAAGCAGTTTGCACAAGGCATTCAGCCATTACAAAAGGGGTGGCGGTCCTGGTGAAACAGGGGATAAACATTTCTATAGAAGGCAGTGTCTCAGATATAGCGGGTAGATGGCTGGTGGTAAAACTAAAGATTTCAGGGCATAACTTTACGCTGGTGGGCTATTACGGTTCGAACCACGATGATACTGGCCCTCTAGAGGAATTATTTTCTGAGCTACTAAATTTCCCCGACCCGATTATTATGGCAGGGGATTTTAACCTTGTTTTGGATTATATGTTGGACAGATCCTTGAATAGCAGGGCCGCGGTAAATCCCAAAATGTCAGGGCTGATTAGACAAATGATGGAGCAATTGGGCCTATGCGATATTTAGCGTCAGAGGGCAGGGCCTCAGAAAGGTTTCACATTTTAGAATAAGAAGTATAGACATCAGTCAAGGATTGACTACTTCTTAATAGATAGTAGGCTGAAAGATCGGGTACTAGAAATTAATCACGTCGGGGTACACCTGTCAGATCACTCAGCGGTGATGCTCCATGTAAGCTTAGGTGAGGGGGATGGTCAATCAAGATGGACACTGGGTCGTACGATATTACTAGAGGAGGAATTCCTAGATGCTTTAAATATCGAGTCGAAAGAGTTTTTTGATAATAATCTGGGTTCCTCTTCGATTGGTATGGTCTGGGATTCATATAAAGCCTACTTGAGAGGCAGATTGGGTGCTTTAGCGGCGGCAAAAAGGCGACTGTACCATAAAAATGTCTCTACATTAGAAGAGCAAGTGCGAACAATTGAAAAGGAATTGATTAATCCAAAAAAAAATCAGGGAGACCGTGAGGCTCTGCTATGTGAAATAACGGAAATAAAATCAAAGCTGACTGCAGTTTTACAGGACAGGGTTAGAAAGAGATGGGAGGCCAGTCGGCTGGCCCACTTTGAATATGGCGAAGGATGCAGCAAGTTGTTGGCGTGGAAAGCCAAGAATGATCAAGTGAGGAACACGATAAAAGAGATTAGGTGTGAGCAAACAGGAACTCTACTTGGAGATAACAAAGGTATTGAGCTAGCCTTTCTCAGATATTTTAGAAAAGTGTACCAGAAAGAGCTGGAAATTACAGAAGAAGAGGTGACGGCTTGGCTGAGCCAGGATTGTGTCGTTCCCTTAACAGCAGATAAAAGTGAACAGCTGAATGAGAGGATAAATATGAGAGAAGTGGAACAGGCTATTGGGGAAGGCAAGAAAGGGAAGGCACCGGGACCAGCCGGCCTGCCTCATGAAGTCTACAAGGTCTTGGCTAGTACATTAACACCTATCCTGGCCGAAATTTTTAATGATTTATTCTTGACAGGAGCTGAAATGCCTGAATCTTGGAAAGAAGCCATCATCACATTAATACTGAAACCAGGTAAGTGCCCCAAAAATTGTGATTCGTACAGGCTAATATCGCTCTTAAATTGCGATTATAAGATTTTCGCGAAAATAATGGCAGGAAGACTTAATGGGGTTATGTCTCAGCTTGTACATGAAGACCAAAAAGGGTTAATTCGAGGAAGATCTCTGAAAGAGCTGACTTACACACTTATAGGGTCTATAGATCTGGCCACCACCTATGAGCTCCCATTAGCAGTAATGGCGTTAGATGCCGCTAAGGCATTTGACCGGTTCAATTGGATCTACCTACAAGCTGTGGCAAAGTCTCTAAACCTTGGGACCAACTTCTGTAAAGCTCTGGCTGGAATTTATCCCGTACCAGAAGCTAGGGTGCTGGTTAATGGCGCTCTGACAAATGCTGTTCGGATCACCAGGGGCACGAGACAAGGTTGCCCTTTGTCTCCATTATTGTTCAACCTATATATTGAACCGCTAGCCAGAAGAATCAGGAGCAACCCAGATATCTTACCCTTCCAATACAATGGCTGGAGAAAGAAATTAGGCCATTATGCGGATGACCTTTTAATCTATACAACCAATTTACAAAGAACTCTGAGTTGTGTCCTGACATTAACGGCAGACTTTGGGAAGATCTCAGGTTATGATATTAACAAAGAGAAAATGGAGATTATGGCTTGGAACACAGAGGTGGGGGAAGAGAAGAGTAAAAGGGAAATGAGATATCTAGGGGTTAAGATCACTCAAGATATCACAAAGCTAACCAAAGAAAACTTTGAAAAAGTAAGGAAAGAAGTGGGAGCTTTGTTGAAGAACTGGTTATATCTCCCGCTCACCCTATTCGGCCGAGTTAACTTGGTGAAGATGATAGTCCCCCCCAAGTTTACTTTTTTTAATTCAATTCCCTTACCCTTTAAGAAGGAATGGTTCGCGAAGATGCAAAGTCAGATCAGTAGCTTTATTTGGTCATCTAAAGGGCCACGGATAGCGTGGCAGAAGTTGAGAAGGAGGGTGGAGAAAGGGGGGTTAGCATTACCAGACTTGTTATTCTACTCTTGGGCTTTTTTGCTAAAGAATGGGAAAATGCTATTGGATAGACCCACAAATTCAGAGATTGGCAGGCTTTTGGCAGAGATGATGAAGCAGGAGGAAGGAGGGGAATGTGGCTTTATGCAAAAGTATGCGGATCCTAAGTACGTTAAAAGGGTTAGGCTAAAGATTTTAGGGGGTATGGCGGAGACATGGTATAAAATCAAAAAGGCCATAAAACTTCCATATTTCAGTCAACTTGCCCCCATTTGGGACTCTCCGGGCTCTCCAGAATGGTCAAAGGACATGTTGGCAATTCCATTACGAGAGGCCGCATGACAAAGTGGAAGCATCTAATTCATGATGGTCGCTTGATCACGTGGGAGTTGTGTGAACAGAAAACGGGCCATAAGGTCTCTAGATTCAAGTTCCTCCAGATACAGAGCTGGTATCAGGCTTCAGACACAATAATAGGGGAACACAATGAACACAATGAACTTGAAGACAGACTTATGTTAGGAACCACGGCGAAAAAAGAAATTGCTACGTGGTACTGGCTGCTGATTGAGCTGGAAGATGGAGATTTTACTTTGCCGGTGGACTTATGGAGAGGATGCTTGCCGGAGACTTCGCTGGAATACCAATGGCAAGTATCTATGTCTGTGATGTACAAAATAGTAAAATCTGCATATCTGAGGAGAAATCATCTTTTCACCATCCACAGGGCTTATTGGACCCCTCAAAAACTCTCGAAATTTGGGAAAGGAGGTGAGGAGGCTAGTCCGAAATGCGGCAGCATGAAGGAAGACGATGTGCATATGTTTGTGCACTGCCCAAAGATCCAGGTATTCTGGGAGGCTGTGAGTAGAGTCTTGTCTAACTCTTTGAAGATACAAGTAAAGGTAAGCATTTTACTGATTATCTTTGGATGTTTGGACCCGCAACATAAAATCAGCAAAAACCACGCTAAGCTGGTATTTTATGCTATACTACTGGCACGCAGAGAGATTTGCAAGCAATGGGTGGCTCATGCTCCTCCTCGATACGAGGATTGGCGATGTACTGTAAAGAGTATGGCCAGTTTGGACATCTCAGAAAAGGGGCAAAGAAGGTATGAGTTCTGGCTACCTCTGCTACGATGGTGTGAGCAACAAGAGAGTAATTTGGATTAGGGGTCCAATGATTAAGCCTTCTCCGCCTCGGGTGGCACTTTTCTAAGGAGCAAGGCTGCTCGCGGAAAATGTGCGTTTGAAGAAGGGGGTCGTCACAATAAAAGCTCTAGAGTCCGGCCCCTCTTGCCCCTCGGGGACTCCAAACAACTTTAAATTATGCCGCCGCTGGCGGTTCGCCAGATCCTCTAATTTGAGTTGCATAGCAGTTACAGAAGGCTTTTCCGGACCTGGGAGACTGGGATTGGGACTGCCAAGTGCAAAGGGCTCATAGACTCCCATTAATACAGCACAAACAGGGGTCTCGTTACCCCAGGCCATTTCTGATTGACTTTGGTAATTTTTTGTTACAGCAAGCCGTATCCTTGAAGGCCCGCCCTAGCTCCCCGGTGACAGTCGATTCTTTTTCCTTTTTTGTGCGATCAGATCTCTGTAAAGCGACAATGGACAGGCAGTGGAAATTACGGCCGTTGATTGATCCACTGAAAGGCACTGGGGCACAAGTATTTCTTCAGTAGCCAGCACGCTTGAAGGCTTTGCGGGGGGGCCAATCGTATTTTTTCTCAACAGAACAAGAAGCGAAAGAAGCTATCGGTAGATGGCAAAAAGGGGTGTCGGATAAAGTCTGAGGTTCTTGCTTAGGGTGGAACAGAGGGGAGGGGAGGGTTGCGTTCACCGGGCGTATATTTCAGGGAATGTAGTGGAATATACCTCTCCTTTTGTCTTTTTATGGGTCCCTTTTTTTTTTTTTAGGTCTATTTTTCCCTTTCAGGTTTTCTTCCTTCTTTTCTATGCTTTGTTTCACACTTCTTATGTTGCTTTTTTTGGTCCATTTATGTCTCTTTTTTTTTTTTTGGGGCCTTTTCTCGCCTTTTCTCTCTCTTCTTTTCTTTCTCATTTATTTATATTGGCTTTTTGTAATTGATAACGGTTTAACTGTAGGGGGTGTGGGCTCGGCTCGGGAGCCGCCGTGGGTGCACTGGCTCTAAGTAGCTGCCAATTCAGCAGCAGCTGTTAGAAGGGGAAGATTCCTCCTTCACTATGTAGGGAGGGTGAAGAGTTTGCCTATGGCGAAAGGGGTGGGGGTGGGGGTATTGGGGGGAAGAAAAGGTCAACACGAGGGCACTAAGAAGCAGCTCTGGGAACAGTTAATGAAAACAGAACAGGTTCAATAAAGTCTGGCATTAGAAATGCAGGAGGGGATAATCTTTGTAATGGAGTGGATTAAATGTCTTGCTTGGAATGTTGCAGGTTTAAATAGCAGAATTAAGCGGCAACTTGTTTGTGAAGAGCTAAAAATGTATAATTCCAAGGTAGTTATGCTAACAAACGCATCTATCATATAAAGATTGTGGCCTTTTAAAACAACTGGGGTTTGAAATTGTGGTGTGTACACTACAAGGTTCCTCCACGCGGGGGGTTGCTATATTAAAACATAAACGGTTTTCATGTATGATATGCAAAACATTGGCCGATCAGAGAGGTAGATGGACAATCGCACAGGTGGAGATAAGGGGAAAGAAATATGTTTTTTGCTCATTGTATGGTCCCAATATTCATGATCCGACTGTTGTGGTTCTCTGAATATGGAAATGTTGAATTGGGAGGGGGAGCGGGTGGTAATGGGTGATTTTAACTGTGTTTTGGATTACAGTATAGATACAACAAGACGGGGAGCTACCCATAGGATGCGGAAGACTCGGGTAGCAATAGGGGAACTGGGTCGGCTTCAGTCTATCAGAGATGTGTGGAGAAATCTGTACCCAACCATACCAGGGTATATGTATTTCTCTGCCTCGCATAAACTGTATTCCCGAATTGATATGGCATGGGTGTCGGATCAAATATTGTGGTTGGCAGATATGTAAATATGCCCGAGAGTTACTTCTGATCATAACCCTATACTACTCTTGTTCAGGGCTATAGCTGAATGTAAGATGCTTAGACCTTTTTCCTTCCCTAGATATTTATTGTCAGATGCAAAGTATTTGGTTAGTATCAGGAAGCGGCTTGAATTATTTTTTAAAGAGAATATTGGGTCAGCTTCACCGATTTATGGTTTGGGATACATGTAAGGCGGTTATAAGGGGCATAACACAACAATATGTATGGCAACAGAATAAAAAACGTAGAATGGCAAGTAAGGCGGCTATTCAAGCTATACGTAATGTGGAAGAACAACACGCAGAGGCAGTCTTGTGGGGTACTAATGATCAAGAACAACTGCTGCTTATCTTAATAGATCTTAGGTTAGCTATAAAAAAGACATTCAGGGAGAAAATTGTGGTAAGATTTAACAAATACCGTCTTACGCAATATGAATATGGCGAACAAATAGGTAGGATTTTGGCTTTTAAGGTTGCAGAAGATAGGGCTAAAACTCATATAAAAGCCATTAAAGGGGCAAATGGCATACTCTATTTACATCCACAGCAGATTTTGGAACAATTTTATATATATTATTAGGAGCTATATACCCCAACAATTGAACCAAATGATGAAGACATACAAAGATATATTCAGGGTAGATCTTTATCAAGTGTGGGGACAGAGACATCTGAGTTATTGGAAAAAGACATCTCAAAGGAGGAAATAGAATTGGCAATTTCTGCTCTGCCATCTGGAAAGGCGGCTGGAGAAGATTCTATACCTGTTGAATTTTATAAGCTCTTAAAAGATGTTCTGATAATGCCATTTAGTTCGGTTATACGGTTTATCGGCTTAAATGGTAAGGTACCCGAGTCATGTAACATGACGCAGATTGTTTTTTTTCTGAAAAAGGGCAAACCCTCTGACGAGTGTGGCTCGTATCAGCCAATATCGCTTATTAATGCGGACGCAAAAATCTTTGCTAAAATATTAGCAAACCGTCTTGCTCCAGTTAGGCCCAGTCTTGTATCCCCTCACCAGCATGGGTTTATCCAAAGTAGGGATACTACTGCCCATGTTAATATGGCGGTTGGGGCCTTTGATATGGCAAGCAAGAGGTCGACCCCTCTTGGTATGATCCTTCTGGACACCGAAAAGGCATTCAACAGGGTGGGGTGGGATTTTCTCTGGGCCATACTCGTAAAATTTGGTATTAAGGGACAATTTAAACAATGGATACAAGCTTTATATGATAAACCCCAAGCTAAACTTGTATATCTAGGTTTACAGTCAGTAACCTTTTCGATTCTGTGTGGTACCCGGCAGGGCTGCCCCCTTTCACCCCTGCTTTTTGCTCTGTATATTGAGCCATTTATTTGTGCTCTGCAATGTAACCCCCAAATTTCGCCTTTAGTTTCTGGGGTAAATTCACTTAAGGCTATTGCTTACGCGGATGATATCGCGGTTTTTACAACTGAACCTATCAGGGCGGTAAAAGCCATTGAGGATGAAGCAGCTAAGTTTGGTTTAATATCCGGGTATAAGTTAAATGTTAAAAAAACTCAAATACTTCTTAACTTTAAACCGGTAGCACCAATCTTGGGGGTCTGTTCTGTAGTCACTTATCTGGGAGTCAAGCTTTCTGCACAGATTGATAGGATATTTTCCCTGAATTATGAATTTCTATTGAAAGAGACAGTTAAATCATTGAAAAATTGGCATAAGTTGCATATAGGTATTATAGGGTGAATTAACATTATAAAAATGTAGATTTTACCCACATTTTTGTATTTGTTCCGTTCTATTCCTTTCCGGGTTCCCGATTTATTTTTTAAGAGGTTAGAGGGCGTGCTAAGTAGTTTTATTTGGGGCTATAGAAAAGCTCGCCGCGCAATAGACTTGCTAAAATTTCCTTTCAAGCAGGGAGGACTGGACCCTTGACCTTACCAGGTAGGTCGCTCCCCCGCCACACAGCTCCGCCTGTGGTGTCCTGCCCGCTGCTGCTGCTGGTAAGCTCGCCCTCTGCTTGTGGCCTCGGTGCCCGTTTTTCGTCTGTTTTTCCCTCGCTGCCCCCACTGTATTTCTGTCCATTTTTCCTTCTGTACCCTCGCTGCCCCGATTGCTGTGTGCCCGTTTTTCTCCTCTGCCTCCCTCGCTGCCCCCACTGTATTTCTGTCCATTTTTCCTTCTGTACCCTCGCTGCCCCCATTGCTGTGTGCCCGCTTTTCGTCTGTTTTTCCTCGCTGCCCCCACTGTATTTCTGTCCATTTTCCTTCTGTACCCTCGCTGCCCCCATTGCTGTGTGCCTGTTTTTCTCCTCTGCCTCCCACGCTGCCCCCACTGTATTTCTGTCCATTTTTCCTTCTGTACCCTCGCTGCCCCCATTGCTGTGTGCCCGTTTTTCGTCTGTTTTCCCTCGCTGCCCCCACTGTATTTCTGTCCATTTTTCCTTCTGTACCCTCGCTGCCCCCATTGCTGTGTGCCCGTTTTTTCTCCTCTGCCTCCCTTGCTGCCCCCACTGTATTTCTGTCCATTTTTCCTTCTGTCTCCCTCGCTGCCCCCATTTCCCGGTGTCCTTCTTGCCTTCTGTACCCCTCGCTGCCTCTCTCCAATCCCGCCCTTGCGGCCCCGCCCCCCTGACTGCCCATTCGCTGCCCCTGCCTCCCAGCTGCTCCTCCCTCCCACCTCCCCATATATGGCGGCCGCTGCGGGTGAGGAGAGCGACCCTGACCTTACCAGGTAGGTCGCACCCCGCCACACAGCTCCGCCTGTGGTGTCCTGCCCGCTGCTGCTGCTCGTAGCTCGCCCTCTGCTTGTGGCCTCGGTGCCCGTTTTTCGTCTGTTTTTCCCTCGCTGCCCCCACTGTATTTCTGTCCATTTTTCCTTCTGTACCCTCGCTGCCCCCATTGCTGTGTGCCCGTTTTCGTCTGTTTTTCCCTCGCTGCCCCCACTGTATTTCTGTCTATTTTTCCTTCTGTACCCTCGCTGCCCCCATTGCTGTGTGCCCGTTTTTCTCCTCTGCCTCCCTCGCTGCCCCTACTGTATTTCTGTCCATTTTTCCTTCTGTACCCTCGCTGCCCCCATTGCTGTGTGCCCGTTTTCGTCTGTTTTTCCTCGCTGCCCCCACTGTATTTCTGTCCATTTTTCCTTCTGTACCCTCGCTGCCCCCATTGCTGTGTGCCCGTTTTCTCTCCTCTGCCTCCCTCGCTGCCCCCACTGTATTTCTGTCCATTTTTCCTTCTGTACCCTCGCTGCCCCCATTGCTGTGTGCCCGTTTTCTCCTCTGCCTCCTCGCTGCCCCCACTGTATTTCTGTCCATTTTTCCTTCTGTCTCCTCGCTGCCCCCATTTCCCGGTGTCCTTCTTGCCTTCTGTACCCCTCGCTGCCTCTCTCCAATCCCGCCGCTGCGTCCTGCGGCCCCGCCCCTGACTGCCCATTCGCTGCCCCTGCCTCCCAGCTGCTCCTCCCTCCCACCTCCCCATATATGGCGGCCGCTGCGCGTGAGGAGAGCGACCCTTGACCTTACCAGGTAGGTCGCCCCCCGCCACACAGCTCCGCCTGTGGTGTCCTGCCCGCTGCTGCTGCTGGTAAGCTCGCCCTCTGCTTGTGGCCTCGGTGCCCGTTTTTCGTCTGTTTTTCCTCGCTGCCCCCACTGTATTTCTGTCCATTTTTCCTTCTGTACCCTCGCTGCCCCCATTGCTGTGTGCCCGTTTTCCTCCTCTGCCTCCTCGCTGCCCCCATTGTATTTCTGTCCATTTTTCCTTCTGTACCCTCGCTGCCCCCATTGCTGTGTGCCCGTTTCTCGTCTGTTTTCCCTCGCTGCCCCCACTGTATTTCTGTCCATTTTTCCTTCTGTACCCTCGCTGCCCCCATTGCTGTGTGCCCGTTTTCTCCTCTGCCTCCCTCGCTGCCCCCACTGTATTTCTGTCCATTTTTCCTTCTGTACCCTCGCTGCCCCCATTGCTGTGTGCCCGTTTTCGCCTGTTTTTCCCTCGCTGCCCCCACTGTATTTCTGTCCATTTTCCCTTCTGTACCCTCGCTGCCCCCATTGCTGTGTGCCCGTTTTTCTCCTCTGCCTCCCTTGCTGCCCCCACTGTATTTCTGTCCATTTTTCCTTCTGTCTCCCTCGCTGCCCCCATTTCCCGGTGTCCTTCTTGCCTTCTGTACCCCTCGCTGCCTCTCTCCAATCCCGCCGCTGCGTCCCCTGCGGCCCCGCCCCCCTGACTGCCCATTTGCTGCCCCTGCCTCCCAGCTGCTCCTCCCTCCCACCTCCCCATATATGGCGGCCGCTGCGCGGTGAGGAGAGCGACCCTTGACCTTACCAGGTAGGTCGCTCCCCGCCACATAGCTCCGCCTGTGGTGTCCTGCCCGCTGCTGCTGCTGGTAAGCTCGCCCTCTGCTTGTGGCCTCGGTGCCCGTTTTTCGTCTGTTTTTCCCTCGCTGCCCCCACTGTATTTCTGTCAATTTTTCCTTCTGTACCCTCGCTGCCCCCATTGCTGTGTGCCTGTTTTTCTCCTCTGCCTCCCTCGCTGCCCCCACTGTATTTCTGTCCATTTTTCCTTCTGTACCCTCACTGCCCCCATTGCTGTGTGCCCGTTTTTCGTCTGTTTTTCCCTCGCTGCCCCCACTGTATTTCTGTCCATTTTTCCTTCTGTACCCTCGCTGCCCCCATTGCTGTGTGCCCGTTTTTTCTCCTCTGCCTCCCTCACTGCCCCCACTGTATTTCTGTCCATTTTTCCTTCTGTACCCTCGCTGCCCCCATTGCTGTGTGCCCGTTTTTCGTGTTTTTCCCTCGCTGCCCCCACTGTATTTCAGTCCATTTTCCTTCTGTACCCTCGCTGCCCCCATTGCTGTGTGCCCGTTTTTCTCCTCTGCCTCCCTCGCTGCCCCCACTGTATTTCTGTCCATTTTTCCTTCTGTCTCCCTCGCTGCCCCCATTTCCCGGTGTCCTTCTTGCCTTCTGTACCCTCGCTGCCTCTCTCCAATCCCGCCGCTGCGTCCCCTGCGGCCCCGCCCCTGACTGCCCATTTGCTGCCCCTGCCTCCCAGCTGCTCCTCCCTCCCACCTCCCCATATATGGCGGGCCGCTGCGCGGTGAGGAGAGCGACCCTTGACCTTACCAGGTAGGTCGCTCCCCCGCCACACAGCTCCGCCTGTGGTGTCCTGCCCGCTGCTGCTGCTGGTAAGCTCGCCCTCTGCTTGTGGCCTCGGTGCCCGTTTTGCGTCTGTTTTTCCCTCGCTGCCCCACTGTATTTCTGTCCATTTTTCCTTCTGTACCCTCGCTGCCCCCATTGCTGTGTGCCCGTTTTTGTCTGTTTTTCCCTCGCTGCCCCCACTGTATTTCTGTCCATTTTTCCTTCTGTACCCTCGTTGCCCCATTGCTGTGTGCCCGTTTTTCTCCTCTGCCTCCCTCGCTGCCCCCACTGTATTTCTGTCCATTTTTCCTTCTGTACCCTCGCTGCCCCCATTGCTGTGTGCCCGTTTTTCGTCTGTTTTTCCCTCGCTGCCCCCACTGTATTTCTGTCCATTTTTCCTTCTGTACCCTCGCTGCCCCAATTGCTGTGTGCCCGTTTTTCTCCTCTGCCTCCTCGCTGCCCCCACTGTATTTCTGTCCATTTTTCCTTCTGTACCCTCGCTGCCCCCATTGCTGTGTGCCCGTTTTTCGTCTGTTTTTCCCTCGCTGCCCCCACTGTATTTCTGTCCATTTTCCTTCTGTACCCTCGCTGCCCCCATTGCTGTGTGCCCGTTTTTTCTCCTCTGCCTCCCTCGCTGCCCCCACTGTATTTCTGTCCATTTTTCCTTCTGTCTCCTTCGCTGCCCCCATTTCCCAGTGTCCTTCTTGCCTTCTGTACCCCTCGCTGCCTCTCTCCAATCCCGCCGCTGCGTCCCCTGCGGCCCCGCCCCCCTGACTGCCCATTCGCTGCCCCTGCCTCCCAGCTGCTCCTCCCTCCCACCTCCACCATATATGGCGGCCGCTGCACGGTGAGGAGAGCGACCCTTGACCTTACCAGATAGGTCGCTCCCCTGCCACACAGCTCCGCCTGTGGTGTCCTGCCCACTGCTGCTGCTGGTAAGCTCGCCCTCTGCTTGTGGCCTCGGTGCCCGTTTTTCATCTGTTTTTCCCTCACTGCCCCCACTGTATTTCTGTCCATTTTTCCTTCTGTACCCTCGCTGCCCCCATTGCTGTGTGCCCGTTTTTCTCCTCTGCCTCCCTCGCTGCCCCCACCGTTTTTCTGTCCATTTTTCCTTCTGTACCCTAAGGCAAGCCCGTCTGCGCCCGTCCGTGCCTGGACCGCGCCCAGCGCCAGAACCCCTGGGCCGTGCGCCCGGCACCAGCCTCGAGGACCGACGCCCGATACGATGCCACCACACTCCACGCTCTCAACCCCGGACGGACGCACAACTGCTTCAAGGCCGCCCGAAACGCACCCATGGTCCCTTCACCTGCCGGAACTGCAGCTACACCAGCCTCAGAGCCACCGAGGCCCCGCCAAGAAGGACCGCAACCACCTCCGATGCATCCTACTGAACACCCGCTCCGCACGCAAACACGCCCGTCGAGCTCTGGGACCTGCTCGACACATCATCACCAGATGTCGCCTTCCTGACAGAGACCTGGATGAACGACTCCTCCGCCCTCGACATCGCCATAGCCATCCCGGACGGCTATAAGATCACCCGCAGAGACCGCGCCAACGCAGTAGGAGGAGGAATCGCCATCGTCCACAAGAACACCATCAGGGTCTCGACCAGCACCGACAACACTCTCAGCACCGCCGAACACATGCACTTCCAGATCCACACGGACCCCAACACCACCCTCAGAGGCACCCTCGTCTACAGACCCCTGGGCCCCGACCCCAGTTCAGCGACTCCATCGCCGACTTCATCAGCACGCACGCCCTGACCTCTACCGACTACATCCTCCTCGGAGACCTGAATTTTCACCTGGAGAACAAGAACGACAGCAATTCCACCACCCTGATCGACAACCTCGCCAACCTCGGGTCTGAGCCAGCTCAGTCCACAACACCGACCCACTCCGCCGGCCACACGCTCGACCCCATCTTCTCCTCCAGCTCCCACGTCTCCTTCAGCCACACCACGGAACTCCTCTGGACCGACCACCGCTGCATCCATTTCACCTTCCAGAAACCCACCACACACCACCGCACCCAACAGATCCCACGCCGCTGCTGGAGCAAAGTCACCGAAGACCAACTACGGGCAACCCTCGCTCTCAGCCCTCCCTCCGACCCATCCAACACCGACGACGCTGCCTGCAACCTCAGAAGATGGATGGACGACTGTGCCAACACCCCGCCCCGCTGAAAAAACCCATCTACGCTGACACCACCAAAAGAGCCAGCTGGTTCACCTCGAACTCCTAGCTTCCAAGCGTACCTGCCGGAAACTAGAGAAGAAATGGCACAGTGATAAGGCACCGGACAGCCACGCAGCCCACAAAGACGCCATCCGTAACCACCACCACCTCATCAAGTCCGCCAAGAGAATCTCCTTCAAAGACCGCCTCGACAACAACGCACACAACAGCAAGGAACTTTTCAACATCGTGAAGGAACTCTCCAACCCCAGCTCCAACACCAACGACATCCCACCGTCGCAACCCCTGTGCGATTCCTCGCCACCTTCTTCCACCGCAAGATTGCCGACATCCACGACAGCTTCAACACCCAGACAGCCCCAACGAAGATCGATGCACCAGACCCGCCGCACACCATCAACCACGATCCCCTGCCAGCCTGGGCCAGGGTGAACATCGAGGACACCATCAAGACCATGAGCACGATACACTCCGGCTCCCCGTCAGACCCTTTCCCGCACCACATCTTCAACAAAGCCAGCAGCTCCATCGCACCCCACCTGTGCAACATCATCAATCTCTCCTTCGAGACCGCGACCTTCCCAGAGAGCTGGAAACACGCAGAGATCAACGCCCTAATCAAAACCCAAGGCGGACCTGAGAGACCTCAAGAACTTCCGGCCCATCTCCCTGCTTCCGTTCCCAGCCAAGGTCATCGAGAAGATCGTCAACAAGCAGCTAACCCGATACCTCGAAGAAAACAGCATCCTGGACCCATCCCAATTGGGGTTCCGCAGCAACCACAGCACTGAGACTGCCCTCATCGCCGCCACCGACGACATCAGGATCCTGCTGGACAACGGTGAGACCGCAGCCCTCATCCTGCTGGACCTCTCCGCCGCCTTCGACACTGTCTGCCACCGCACTCTACGCGCACGCCTCCACGACGCAGGGATCCGAGACAAGGCCCTGGAATGGGCCACCTCCTTCCTCGCCGGCAGAACCCAGAGAGTCCGCCTCCCACCATTCCGATCCGAAGCCTCCGAGATCATCTGCGGCGTACCCCAGGGATCGTCCCTCAGCCCAACACTGTTCAACATCTACATGGCCCCGCTCGCACGCATCGCCAGACAGCACGACCTCAACATAATCTCCTACGCCGACGACACCCAACTGATCCTCTCCCTCACCAAGGACCCCTCGCCGCCAAATCCAACCTCCATGAAGGGATGAAGGCCGTCGCCGATTGGATGAAGATCAGCCGACTAAAACTGAACACGGAGAAGACAGAGGTCCTCATCCTCGGCTCCAACCCCTCAGCCTGGGACGACTCCTGGTGGCCAACGACGCTGGGAGCAGCCCCGACACCCACCGACCACGCACGCAACCTGGGAGTCATCCTCGACTCAACGCTCTCCATGGCCAAGCAAGTCAACGCAGTCTCATCCTCCTGCTTCAACACCCTCCGCATGCTCCGCAAGATCTACAGGTGGATCCCGACAGACACGAGAAGAACAGTCACCCAGGCCCTCGTCAGCAGCAGACTCGACTATGGGAACGCCCTCTACGCGGGAGCCCAGGCCAAGCTCATCAAGCGACTGCAACGCATACAAAACGTCCCCGCACGCCTGATCCTCGATGTACCACGCCACAGCCACATCACCCCCCACCTGAGGAACCTGCACTGGCTCCCCGTCGACAGGAGAATCTCCTTCAAACTCCTCATCCACGCACACAAGGCACTCCACAAGACTGGCCCAGCCTACCTCAACACACGACTCCTCTTCTACGTCCCCAACCGCCAACTCCGCTCCGCCGACCTCTCCCTCGCCACCGTCCCTCGCATTCGAAGAACCACCACCGGCGGCAGATCCTTCTCCCTCCTCGCCGCCAAGACCTGGAACACCCTTCCACTAAGCCTACGACAGACCCAAGACCTGCTGACCTTCAGGAGGCTACTCAAGACCTGGCTGTTCGACCAGTAGCAGCACCCCAACCCCCCTTTTTCTCCCCCAGCGCCTTGAGACCTCGCGGGTAAGTAGTGCGCTTTACAAATTCTGTGATTGATTGATTGATTGACTTTCCTGATTTTAAAATGTATTTCTGGTCAGCTTTCGCTGGGCGCTTTCGTAGCCTCCTCAACCCGGTACATACTATTTTTTATCATCAGTTTATGCTGGGCGAAGAGAGCAGCATGTATCTACATAGAATTAATTACCCGAATTACTTCAAGAGAGTCAAGTTTAAGACTATACGAGATACCATATATATTTGGCGTGCTATATCTTTTAGATGCAAAGTACTATTTTACCATGATAAACTTCCCCTTTGGGGCAATCTGAGCTTCCCGGAGGTGTTCCAAGATGTAGTTAGTAAATGTTGGGCTAGTTACGGGATTACGTGCCTTGGTGATCTTTATAATCATAATGGATTCTCTTCCTTTGAGAATCTACAGTTACTGTATAAATTACCTGATAACATGCTTTTTAAATACTTTCAGATTCGGGATTATCTTGTGCGGAATTTAAGTTTAATGAGTATTTCTCGTTCTGAAATCTGGGATTGCCTGCATAGTGGGAAGACAAAATCTTTGATTAGTAACATGTATAAATGCTTATGCAGCTATAGGCAAGGGGATTGTGAAAGACTGGCGGAGCGCTGGAGTAAGGTCTTGGGGACAGCGGTTACGCATACTACTATTGAGCAAGCATTAAATATTGTAGATAAGTCAGTCTATTCTACTAACCTGCGACTGCAGCAATTTCGCACTATATGCTTGCGGTATTATATGCCGGAAAAAATTGATAAATGGGCTTCTAACAGTATGGGTAGCGATCGGACGAAATGTCCAAAATGCGGTATGTATGTGGCTAGCATAACGCATATGTTTGCAACATGCCCAGAATTGGAGCCATTCTGGCAAAAGGTGGGCCAAGTATTCTTTCAGAGGTTGGGGTTAGAGCCGCCTATCACGGTTATGGAAATTATGATGGGTTTTAGGAAAATGAATCATAGACCCAATCGACTATCTTCCATACTGTTGGTCTCTGCTAGGTTGGCAATAGCCCGGGTATGGATTTCCCCAAAACCACCCTCTATTAGTGATTGGTGGCAGCTAGTCAGGGAAACGTACGAAATGGAACGAGCACTGGCCAAAATAAGGGGTATTCGCTCCTTGACAAAATGTAATGAAATATGGGGGTCTTTGTTCTAATATAAATATGCTGAATTTTTGAAAGCTGTTGTGCTTTGATAATGTTATTTGTTTAATGATGTATCCCTGCTTGCTTCAACCTTTTGAGACGTTTTTTTATTTGAATTCTTTTTCTCTTTGTGGTCTTTTTTACATATGTAATACTGTGTTTACTTTGCTGTCCTCTTGTTGACAAATAAAAAAATTAAAAGGAAAAAAAAAAACGATTTAGAAAGTTTTGATACCCTGCAAAAGGCAATTAAAAGACATTTAATAAACCCAAAAAAAAAAAAAAAAAAAATGAAGAAGGGGGTCGTCACAATCCAAGGGTGGTACCGTGTGAACCCTCATTCTCTCCTTTTCCAGCAAAGAGGTTTGGACACTCCAGTCAAGGTGCAAGTGGAATGGTGTGAACGAGGCAAATGTGGACAAAAAATAAATAAAAGAGTAAAGCAGTTAGAAGTGACAATACAACAGGTATGTAAGAAACATGACACAAAAATCCAACACCATTTTATACAAATAGAGTGCATTTTTGTCTTAAATTAGACACCAAAACAACAAAAATCTACCGATAGAAACCGGAGATATGATTTTTCAAAGCTAAGTATGTTCTTTCTAAGAAGTGCATTACATTTTTGTAATCAATTAAGCAGTTCCTAGCTGCCTGGCTAGTAGGGCTACTTTTTGTTTTTTTAACTTGGACAGGCCACAAAGGAGTGGTGATCAGTCACCGGGAGCACTTAGGTCCAGAGAGCCAGTTACCTGTTGCTTTTCATCAGTCTTAGGGTCCTCAGTGTCTTTTCCTCCTTTAAAGTGGTCCAGCTAAGAAGTGGTCCTCATGCTTGGGCTGCAGGATGCTGGCAAACTGGTTTATCTTGCCATGTCGAATTGGCAGTTTAAAAATACCCACTAGGCTGCAGTAGCAGGTCCAGAGTCACGTTTTCGCATTGCCACTGTAGTGGTAGTGCAGTTCAGTGCTGCAGCCGTTGACATTTAACTTACTAGCAATGAGTATCTCTTGTACCATATATTAAGGACTTATAAGTCAGTTAAATGAATGAATAGGGTGTTAGCCAATTGTACACATACTTTAGGGGTCAGACAGCAGGGCCCAGTGCACTGCAAAGTCAAAAAACAAGCAGCATCAGTTCAAATGCTTGGGGGTAGGTGATCATCTAAAGAAAGGCCCTTTCCTACAGATTCTTGAGACTGTAGAAAGGAAAGTTATAATGTGTCAAGACTAGTGTAAACAGTGTAATCAGAAAATCATTTGAAAGGACTGGGAGCTGTGTGTGAGTGATGTGTGGTATGTGTGCCTATTTGTAAGGGGGGAGATGTGTGCTGTTTGAGGATAATGTAACATTAGTGGGGAGATGTAATCTATTTGAAAGATAGAGGTGGTTTGTTCTTACAAAGCCTGACATTGGGTCTGCCTGGAACAGGCAGGCCATATATCAAGTCATGATGCAAAGTGGAGAGGATATGTTCACCAAAAGGGGTGCAACCCTGGTGGGATCTGAGTGCGCTTTCAGGTCCCATCTTTACCCTGTAAAACGTCTTCTTCACCCACTTCCTCTCATCCTACCTATTTTTTCTTTAAATACCCTTTTGTCCATTCTTCCTCCCCAATGCATTCACCTTTCCAGTGACCTCCTGCTACATTTGCTGCCTTCTCTGCTCCACTTATGATAGGTGTAGGCAGACCATGATCCACTACAAAGGAAACTACAAGTTTTGTTTCCTTTTAACTGAAGTTCCTATTTCTCTTGAGTGGGATATGCTGCGCCCTGGAGGCTGGGGATGTATTCACAATGTCACACAGTACAAAGGGAAGAGGTCTGAGGCGAGGGTGTGGGCTGGATTTATGTGTTGTAGGGTTAATGGTTGTCAGGAGTATGTGATTTCCCCAAAATGAATGCTGTTTTCCTGTTCTCTTCCATTTCTAGTTCTACATAACATAAGCAGAGATATCTGCATTTGCCTTGAGCTCCACTTAAAGGCATTTGCCTTAAATCTGGTCATAAAGTAACTTGTTGTAGCTTTACAGTCACAAATTGACTCATACATGTCTTCACCCCATCATGTAAGGGGGTGAAGACAAGTACTTCTACTACTGGGCAGACGTTTCCACCCGTATTTGGTTAAATGCATCCAGTCGCAGATGTCCACCAAGGTCTCTGCCATACATGTGGTACACCTGCAGAAGAAAGTGGTGATAATTAATGTTGTGCCCATAATGGAAGACTGTTTAAACTGGTGCTGCAAACAAAGTACTGTTTGTGCAACATGGGATTAAAACTACAATAAGCTATGTTTTCCTCACCTTTGCATTGTTTTTACATAGGGAGTATCTTTCTTTGCAAAATAAACTATTGGAAATGGCTGTATACACCACTAATGAAGCTGTCGGTAGGCTTGTTAAACTGGAAAAATCACAGATTGCATCAGCACTACTTGTCAGGGCTATTAAAGAAAATATTTTAGGTTATATTCTGATATGCATAGATAGATCTATTAGTTTTATTAGCAAATGAAAGGTTGTGGAGTTGAATACTAATGACTTGGGTGAAACCTGTGAAAGGTTTTATGCATAAAATAGTGATTAAAGACGTTTATTACAACCGGGGTACTCGAGAGATGCAATTATATATACCTGTTTAGAATAGCAATGGTTAGGTGAGGTTTCAAAGGACTGAATGTGAATCAAAATAAATAATTATTATTATGAAATGAACCCTGGCTTGAGGGTGTGTTAATGCGGTTAGAAACATAATAACAAGAGTGTAATTTGAAAAATTACGCAAGCTGCATCTTGCAAAATCTCTCTAAAGACAATTGCAAGCCTGGTGAAATTGTCAACCCTGGGCTTATCTTGTTAAGTAACCTGAAACAATACCAAATCATAAGCCACGGCTAAAATCAAAACTTGAAAAAAGGCATATGAGTGTCACTGGTGTAAGACATTTTTGTTTGGTCTATCCAATATAAATCACCATGTAGGGAAAACAGTTTATGTGTTAATGGGTAAAACTCAGTGAATAAAGCCACAGGTCAATCACCAAGAGTACACACAAATATTAAAAGATGCATTGACAAAGTTAAAAGCTGGGATTAATATGACGATGCCTGCTAGCACAGGCCTTTATAAATGATGTTTATATGTTATGGGAGCTACGGATTTTGCCTTGGTGGACAGTAGTCGTTATTGAAGTTTAAAGATGTTGGCATTGGTGGTAGTGATATTGGTAGTCTGGTGCTGGTATTGGTGGTGGTGGCAGAGGTATTTGTTGTGGTATTGGTGATAGTGTTTGTGACATCTGTATTGGTGGTGGCACATGTGGTGGTAGCATTTGGTTCGTAATATTAGTGATGGTATTGGTTGGAGAGGTATTGGTGGCACTGGTAATTATGTTTTTAGGTGCCTCCAAATACTTTTAAGAGTAATTGTACACCAGGGAGGGTAACTGGGGATCTTTTAGTGCACCCTAGCGTTGGACACTAAGGGGGATATTCTCAAGAACGGGGGATAATTATCGCCAACCTAGGTTAACGCAATTTTACATAACGCCGTCTATCGCGGGAAACTAACGCCGTATTCCCAACACGCCGGCAACAGACGATAGATTCCTGATAACGCATCAAATGCCCGCGTTAAAATTACCGGGACGCCGATAAAAAATGAAACCCGAACATGAAAAAAGTGGCGATGGGCCCAACAGCGATAAAAATATCAGCGATAAGCAGCGCCAGGCTTGCTATTCCCACGTCAGGCAGGAAAAATCACCATAAAAGCTGCAAAAAAACAAAAAAAACAAAAACAAAACCCAAACAACCGAGAAGCCCCATGGAGGAAGCTGGAGCAACTACAGAGGCCAACCAGAACCCCATAAACCCCCCGGAGGACCAGCCAGGGACCTCGGGGAAGGAGAAGGGCAAGGAGAATAAGAAGAGGAACCCGCGATTCAATCAGCAGGAAAACAAGATCGTGATTACGGAGGTGATAGAACACCACCAACAACTGTTCATCACTTCCACTGTGTCATTGGCAACTAAAAATGCAATATGGCAGTCCATCTTGGCCAAGGTGAATGCAGTCGGAGTGAAGAGAAGGGAAGTGGACGACTGCAAGAAGCGCTGGGATGATGTAAAGCGCAAAACCAAGCTGAAACTCGCTAACAACCGGAAAGCAGCAATGCAGACTGGAGGTGGGAGTCCAGCGTCACAGCAGGAGCTGGATGAGATGGAGGAAATGGTGTCCACAGTCATCAGTGGGGAGACGTTGGCAGGAGTTGGGGGACCGGACACTGCTCAACATGACCTGACCCAACAGTAACAGGGTGAGTAACGACCAGGGACTGGGGGGACGGGGGAGATGGGCACAATGGCACACATGCACAATTAAGTATGGCACAGTGCACACCGACAATGACTCTGGATCATGTCCCTGATCTCCTTGGCATACTGCAGCACACATAGAAACAGCAAGTAGGCCCCCGTCGACAATGTGCCCAGAGGGGGCCCTCCCCACACATCACTAATTTCACAACAAACCCATGCACATGTGCTGAACCCAGCAAAGCTGCGGGTCCGTGAGCCACACTGACAATGCAAGTGACACTGCATGACGATTAGCATGGCTGCAGTCCAATTATCATGACATGGTGCACGCCACGACACTGAGGTGGCTGAGTGTGGCCCACATCCGTAAAGGTGCGTTTTCGGAAGGTCCGCTGTCTTGTTCTGCGCTGCCTCGGTGGTAGTTCGGGGTGGGGTGGTCCTGGGGGGCGGTGGCGGTGGGTGTTGTGGCCCTCTTGGGTCTCCAAGCTCCATGATTAGTAGCTCCATGGCATCTGTTGGTCTTCAGATGTGGCTCTGGGCTGGGCTCCCTTTATACTGCAGGTTTTCGTCCTACGTAAGACCAGAAAAAAGCAGGTCTTAAGTCCCTGCTGCTAACATGCCTTATCGCCTGTTTTTGGACCGCATCGCCGATCTGGCTGGTCGTTGAGAATATCGCGAAGTGGTGTTATCGTGAGTTTTTGCACAGGAATGCCTACTCTGCATATGATTAGCGTTAGTTGTCTCTGTCAGCCTTGGCGATGTTTTTAGCGGCAGCTATTGCAGGTAAACTGACGATGTCGGCTGTTAGCGCAGGCTTGTGAATAGGGCCATAAATCTATTGCCACTTTCGTGGCGGAAAAGTGCAGCTAAATCGGCGATGAGTCCTTGAGAATAAGCCCCTAAAACTTTGAAATACACTCATATGTGTTCTAAGTGGTGGTGGTGTGTTATTGTTCATGGTAGTTGGTGTTGGCTGTGGTGGTATTGGTAATGGTGGTATGGTATTGGTGGTGAGGATGTTATTTGTCGTAGTGGTATTGTTGCTGATGGTATTGGTGGTATTAGTGGTACTGGTTGTGGTGGCAGTATTGGTGGTGGTGGTATTGATGGTGATATTATTTTAGTGGTATTATTAGTGGTGGTACATGTGGTGATGGTGTGGTACTGATAGTTGTACTGGTAATGTGGCTGTGACATTGGTATTGGTGGCAGTGGTGGTGTGGTATTGTGGGTGGTTGTTTTGGCTGTAGTACTGGGGTGGTATTGGTGGTGTTATTGGTTGTCTTGTTGGTGGTGGTACTGTTGGTATGTTAATGTGATGGCGGTTGGTGATTGGTGATATTGGAAGTTGTGTGGTATTGGTGGTGGTGTAAATGGTGGTGGTTGTGATATTGGTAATATTAGTGGTGATGGCAATTGGTGGTGTTCATAATTGTATTGTTAGTGGTTGTGATATTGGTGGTGGTACTGATAGTACTGGTGTAGTTTTAGTGGTGGTATTGATTGTGGTGGTGTTATAGGTGGTGGTGTGATATTAGTGGTGGTGGTATTTGTGTTAATGGTAGTGGTGGTATTGGCAGTATTTGTAGTGGTATTAGTGACAATGTTGGTGGTAATGTAGTATTAGCAGATTTATTGATAGTGTGATGGTGGTGGGATTGGTGGTGTTATTGTGGGATTGCAAAAGGTATTGGTAGCGGTGGTAGTTTTGCAGATGATGGAATCGGTGATACTACTGGTCGTACTAGTGTTGGTGCTGGTATCGATGGTTTTAGAGTTAATTGATGGTGGTGATAATTGCATTCACCATTTGAGAAAACTAGGGTCTACGATACAAGGGGGAAATGTGTATAGCAAAATTAATGCAGTGCCTTTGTTGTTTGTTTCTGGGATGTGCGGCTTAACAACTGTTCCCTGTGAAAGACTTAAAAAAGCATAGCTAGAAAGAATGAGTTATATTTTTCATTCTTGAAAAATGTGGCAGTGGCAGCTGTTTCCTCCGCCATATTCCTCCATGCTGGTTCCAATCTGCCGTGCCGTAGATAAATTACAGCATCGCTGCTGAACAATATTCATTATCTGCACACTATCTTCTGCCGAGTGTTCACACAAATGAAAGCCCTCATTAGGAGTGGTGGTATTCCACCCAGAGCTGTAATTCCAAGTAGAAAGGGAAATCCAACAAGGTAATCCTGGGTCCTGCAGCACTATGGGAGAGCAAACAGTGCTGCCGCCACAGCCCCAGTCCACTTCTGACCCCCTCCATTCATCTCTCTCCCAAGCAGCAAGCAAGGCAGTCAGAAAATGTCAGTGGGCAACTAGGGAAAAACACACAAAAAACACACAGTATTCCCTGATCACGTGGTTAATTCCTATTCCAGGGGGAAAAAACTTGCAATTGCCAGAATTTGGCGTGGAGATACCAGCCTGAATTGGAGATTCGGGTATTCCAGTCATCCCTGCAACACATTCTGGCCAACTCATAATAAAGGCCACAGTTCACGGGCGATGAAGGCTAGCCGAATGAGTGTTTTTCTTTTATCTGAGCAGTGTATCCCAGAAAATTGATGAGATATGCAGCACAGATTAAAAAATGATCAAAGGATACATGCATGGCAGCGACGCTCGCTTTCCCAAGCAGCTCACATAGCAGGGTGGAGGGGAGGAGCTGTGTTTTGCTGTTATCCGAGCTAGCATACCTGCAGCAGTGTTTTGCTCCAAACAGCAGCTGGGTGCTGAAACATACAGATTCTCCTGTCTACACTGGCAGCATGCAGAAGTACGTTATGCCCTCCTAACTGCAGCACCAATAGCTAGCATGTCCTAAAAACACTGAAGGAGCAAGGGAAATACGACAGAAATAAACTCCACGCGGGAAACTTGTTTGTTGTTTTAGTTACTGGTTTATAAAACATTAAGAACATTGCTCATCTGTAAACAGTGCATGCATAACAACAATTTAATGTGTCAAAAAGTGTGATGGTTGAGTATGTTTATGTTTTAGTTCTAAAATTGACCACCAGGGATGCCAGTGTAGCTCTGTATAGGAGTCAGAATGATGCACCGAACAGACAATAGCATGGTTGTTCGACAATGTGTTTGACAATGTCTCAAGCCAATAGCTGAACCAGGCTCATCCAAACAAGAGATGCTTAAAGAGCCTGATGAAAAGCTCAATCTACGCATATTGTAAGTAAGAAATCTTGCACATAGCTGCACTGTCGACCTAGACCTTAAAACAGAACCAAACCAACTCCAAACTAAAGCACCCAAATTATGACAAACTCAAAAAGAAGGTCCACATAAATTTGTTGCATCAATATACTTTTTATGTAGACAAAGAAACAATTCTGGTTAGATAGATTCCAGCCATGCTGATTAGGTAACCCATCTTGTTCATAAAAGCTATGATGTTTGTTTTTCTCTTAAAGAGTACTAAAGTTAGTCTGCAAAGCGCTATCAGATTTTGTGCTTCAGATCAGTACATGAGCCATCAATAGCAGAGGCCTCCCCCAAAGGGGGCTTCAAGGGCGGGCACCATAAATACCCCCACACACCCGTAAATCCTGGTTTGAGCCGCCGCAGCACGCCCAATAGCAAAAGGCCCCTCCCTCCAGGTCTACTCAGCACGCCAAAAGGTGGCGTGAAAAAACTTGGCCAATAGGTGGCCAGGTGATGCTTTGATCCCCCCAGGGGGGGGACGCCACCTAGTCTGCAAAGGGGAAATGGGAGAGGGGGTTATAAGGTCACCACTGCTCCAGCATAGGGACTCTTCAGAAGCGGGGCAGTGCGCGGACCAAAATCGAGACCCACCCACCCACACCAAACAACACCAGCAGCGTCGCAGTGCTGGATGGCAGGCGGGGGACATTTGTTGGTTAAGGAGGCACACCGGCAGGGCAGTGTGCAGGAGAAAGGCCACTTACCTGGGGATGCCTTATAGCAGAAAGGAGTGAAAGGGGGGCGTAAGTGGAGACAGCACTCACAGCCTAGGACACGGAATGGACAAACAAGGTAGCAATTTGGGGCCTAACTCCAAGTAAGAGGCTACCCCCCCCCCAAGTAATCGGCGTAAACGTTATGACCCCATAAAACGGCATGTATGATGGCCTAGACATACTAAGAGGGCAGAAGTATAGCAAGTAGATAACAGAATATGATTGTGAGTTGTCAAAAATGATTTATGGCTTGTCAGCCGTTGTGAGTTATGACCTGTCACATGGTTTGCGAGCCTGACAAAGTGATTTATGACCCAGTAAATGGAATGATTAATGACCCGTCACATTGATGATTTATGAGTGTGTCAAAATGATTTATGACCCCCTGTGACGTGGGTTGAAGGGCCCTGTCATTTGATTTAAGACTCAAGAACTGTAATGCATAAAAGTGATGATGCAAATATGTCATACATGTTAACTGAATAAACTGCGGCCAACACATACCACAAGAAACAGTACATGTGTTGGCAATGTTATTGGGGTGCATATGAGAAGTGTCATGTTGGTACAGTTGGAGTGGGCCCAGTGCACGGGTTATAGGTTATAGAATTATAGTCCAACTCCCTGTAAAAATCTTGTCTTTCAGAACAAAGAACATGCACTCAGCGTCTTGAATGTTCATTGTCTCTGCAAGACAAAAGTTTAATTGACTCTTAAATTACTGTTTCGGAATTCTCAAACATATTATAATGTTTGCTTTATAATCACTGAATCTTAATTCAAGCATGCAAAGTGAGCTTATTAGCATCTAGAGTGCCAACTGTAGTACACGAATACACTCGTTATGGCAAAAATTGAACAGTTACAAGTGCTATGGCAAAAATAAGTATTTATTAAAACTATAGGACATAGCCATCGCATTGAATATCAATAAAATAAATGAATATAGATCAAACATGAAAATGAAACAAAGGATACAAGCGAACAGGCACCTCACATTTTGGAATGTTCTAGAACATCTCTACTTTGCATGCTGACGGTTTTCCAGTTGTTTAAACTGTTGATACTTTGCCTAAACATCCGTGAAGAAAACCATAACCTGGAATTGACTCTTGAGTAGGACTGATCCTAAACCTAAGATTAAATTAATGAATGGCTTCTTTTTTCTTACAAGTAAGTGACACTTCTTGGCTAAGGGTGATCTTCTTAAGCTTACTATTATTATATGATTTTCCTGAGTAACAGCAAGAAAAGGAGTTGTGAATGGTTCTGTCTGCACGACGGGAGAGTCTCCCTTTCGACTTACTACAATAAGAAAAGAGCAAATATTTGACTTCATTACTAATGACAGTGAGCATGTTATTCCCACGATTTTGTTTCTTTTCCTTTTAGTCCCCAATCACCGTGTCAAAAGCCTCAATGTGCTGGCCTACACAAGATATATAATATGTATCCTTGTCCGAATATATCTTCTATACAGCTGCCAGAACACTGACTCGCCTTAAACCATGCACACATATATTTTTTGCATATATCAACTCTAGCCAAAAGTTTCAGATAAAACAGCAGCCATTTGTCATATCAGAGACCTGCATTTTTAAGTTCATCTGTGATGCCAAAAGTAATAAGGGGTAATGTTACCTTGATGTCTTGCTGGTACACTCTATGTATGATCTTAACTATTTAGTTCCAAAAAGTGCAAAATATCATCTGCTTTTTTCTTACTGCATTTCTTACATCTGCCTTCATCATGCTCCAATAACTTGGCAATACTTTTTGGCGAACTTCTTCGACTAGATAAAGGTAAACCTTGGTTTAATTATCTTCGGGAACATGGAAGAGACAGTGAAGCTGAGTACAGGTAACGTTAAGTTGGTGTTTTATCTGATACCGTTGGCAAAGAGTGAGATTTGTAGGAAATGGATATCAAATATTCCTCCTACTAAAGCCGAGTGGTTGGATTCTGTAATGTACATTTTAAAATGGATACGCACACCAACGCTCTAAGAAGTTCTTATGTATGGCAACCCTTGATCACATGGTGTGGGGGAGACCATGGAGGAAACGGCAGTTTAACAGTACCATTATTACATCAGACCACCGGATGGCTTGGGCCAGATCTGAATGGTCGACTATATCTTCCCAGGCTTGTGAACCTATGACCACTGGCAAGTTAAGAGAGCAGCACAAAGGGGCCGGAGGTTGGTAGGTGGAGGCATACAAGGCGAATGAGGACAATAAACACGGAAAAAATAAAATAAAACCTTTTTGGCGACCAATAAATTCTGAAAATGGTGAAGAGATGATTTCTCCTTAGTGATGCAGATTAAATCAGTTTATATAGGGGTACATCATAGTTTTTCTGTCGTCGTCGAGGGAAATACTGCATCCCAGATTTTATCTGGAGCCAAGCATTTTGTCCTCTTCTTCTCTAGCAATCCTGTTGTGGGTGCGTTGTACTCCTAAAATCCTGTACCTCAAAAGACATCTCAAAAGCACACCAACGTGTAGGTGGATTGGAGACGGTGTTAACCTCAATCTCATGAGGCAATGTGTCCCAAGATAAGGTACAAAATCCGCATGCCAAAAATACAGTCAAATAAGCAAGGATTGACTCAGTAAGTGAGTTCTAGGGCTGACATAGAACTTTTATGAAGGTTTAATACAAAAGGTACAATACAGGATAATTAAAATGCAAATACAGGTAATCTCATCTAAATTAATAATTAATAAAGTCATTGCCATTAAGGCTCTCAGAAATAGGATGATGCATGACAATAGGCAAAATCAAAAATAGACTAAGGGTGTGATTTAGATCTTGGCGGGACTACCATCGTCCGGCAGTGGCTGCAATTCCAAGTACGCCATCAAGCTGATGGCAGTCCGCTCACCATATTTAGATGTGGCATTAACAGACTGTATTCCGCTGTGGCGGTGGTCTTCTCTGCTGGCTAACAATACTCTTTGCCGTCAGGCCGTCGGGTTTTTGTCGAGCCAATTCAGATGTTCCCGTTGGGCTGGCAGTGTCCTAGCTGCTGAGATCTGATGGAGTGAGACCATGGTTGTGTGGAGACAGGTAAGTACCACTTATCATTATCTCTCTACAAATATATGTTTTGAATGTGTGAAAATGTATATGTAGGTAATGTGTAATGCCCTTTGTTTTACATATAGCAAGGCACACCAACATACACACACTATTGAATGTACACCCACAGCCACCTCCAACACATAAATATTTTTATGTGTCCCTAGAGGTGTGTACATTTTACCACGATAAGCCGTAAGATGAACACTTATGCATGACATAAAAAAATGCATGTAAAAGCAATTTAAAAATACACAAGGCGAAAGCTAATGTTAATACATGATTGACAGTGAAACAAGTGACACAAAAGCCTACCTTAGATTCCGGGTACATCGGGGTTGCTGAGCATCATGGTCAAGTAGCAGCAGCATAGGAAGGACCTGGACAATGGGGTTCAAGATGGAAACAGAAGCGGGAACCTGAAAAAAATTAAGTTCCTCCTTTTTTTCTATATTTCCACCAACTTGAGTTTGGAGGTTCCCCCGCCACAGTTGCCTTGACGGAAAGGCACATCGTTATCTGCTCGGTGTAATTTTTGGCGGAACTCCCTCTGAAAGCCGGCTTGCCTATGACACCATTGATGTGAAAGGAAGATTCTGGCAGAGACAGCGAGACTCCGACAGTCTTCCTTCTAAGGATCCACCAATATCTAAATACAGCAGGTGGGCTGCCAAACCAGCGGGCACGAAAACCATCAGAAAAGAGACGTCGGGACCCGATCCTCTAACACCTAAATCAGGCCCTAAGTCCCAAATGTGCAGCAAATTAGTAAGAAATAGGACAGCATACCTAGTAGCATAGGGAAAGACTCATGGCTCACCAACAAAATTGAGGCTGTATATAGTAAATCTTGCCATAGAAAAGCATGGGTAGTGGTAGAACCATTGAGCAAAAATATACATTAAAAATTAATCGGAAATAAGACTTTAGAATGAACATACAGCCTTACCATTTAAGCACTAACCCGCTAGATGAATATTGATTCAGCCAACTCTGATGTAATGTCATCTGGAGGTATGAGAGAAAACTAGTTACAAAAACAACAGTGAACCATTGTAAATGAATGCAATACTGCGCATAAGTGGAAGGTCTAGGAGAAAAGATACAGTACTGAGCCCATGCTCAAGATCATTCATAAATAAGCAAGTATGACTTGCTTGATTACTTCAGGCAAAAATAACAAACAGAGCACAAACAAGATGAGACATCCATTTTGAACGAGATGGCAACGAGGCCTAGCTGAGGCCAAGTTACCATAAGCCAGGATAATTCACTTTAACTGATTATATTAAAATTGTGTTAAAAGCAATAGCATCATGTCAGTGTATCGACGTGAATATACACAATTTTGATTCATGCACAAAAGCTTCGTCCCTCTGTACCAGATTGCAACCTCCTTTTCTTTTCAGGGACAGGTTTTGGAGTGCCTCCTCCACTTCCAGAATGGTTTCTTGAGTCTATTTTTATTTGGCGCACCGTGAGTTTACTTGTAAGTACCGCAGCAGAGTTATGGTTCCTTTGGTTTGATTGTGCAGTTTTTTTCCATGAATTTAATTTCCCATCCGGTATCAACAGACTCCATCTTACTATCTTTCCTTTTTCTAGGGGAAGTCTCAAATAATCTCTCAGGACCTTGGGTGTTGCTGTGGAGTCCCAGGTTGGTGTTAGATGTCCGTAATATTGAATTACAAATCAGTTCCTTACCCCATACCGTCTTGCTGCTGTGTTTAGTACCTTTAACCTGACCTTTTAAAGTAATTAGGTGTATCAAATTTATAAAGGAACTGTGCCACACACAGTACTGCCAACATTTCTTGAGATAATAGACCCAGCTTTTTGCCTCCTGTGAGCCCAATTAATAGCCTAAAGGTCTTAAATTGGAAAGCCCAATAGTAAAACTGGAAATTGGGGAGATATAATCCACCTATACTTTGTTTCTTCATTAGCGTTAAGGACTAGCTAAGGACAAGTTAGCATAAGGCAGTGTGAGAGTTGTTCTTCCTTTTCCATCTAAATGTGATATAAACTGGGCTTATGCTAATATAGACTGTGTTTACATTGTCCTCCATCTTGCATCAATGTCATAATACACCACGTGAGGACTACTGCTATTGTTTCTCGTTCTAAATAAAGAATTGTGTGTTTTACTCAAATGAACAGAATGTTACCAGAGATCTTTCCCACACTGTGCCTAACAAATGACATTCTAATTGTCTCAGGCTACCATTGTACAATGTATCAACTTGTATGGTCGAATGAACTGTGAGGACCACTTAAATCCAATGCAATGCCACTATGAGAGAATCCCTGAATGTGTCTGTAGTGAAATGTTTCTTCTTACTTGCTTCTCATTGGTGCATATCCTGAGAACCATGTACTTGTGTAGAATGTAGGAAAGTCTTTGTCTGAAGCCCCTATAAAAAGTCATGTATTTCTCTGTACCCGGAACCCCTTATTCCCCACCTTTGAAGGTGAACCTATACCGGATTTCATATAATACTGTACTGAGTTCTTCATACTTACGATCTGTACCATTTGCTTAGAACCAATGATGACATTTTTTATGTACTCTGCTCATTAATTTCTTATATAAAGTCTTAAACTTATTATCCGGCATCTGCCATTCTTATGAGAATGTTTCAGTATTGATTATTGAATTTGATCACAAATTTATTAGTGACAGGAACAGTTGGGAAGCACCAGTCTGTATCAGGACTATACTACTCACAGACCTAGTCATTAGCATGCCTTTTGCATGATTATTTAGGATGAGTTTGCACGCAACAGATCTGGTAACATAGGTGATGGTTCCGATTAGATCCGACTAGGGACCAAATTGGCTACAGAACTGACTACTGTACCTTCATGGTCCAGATAGTTTCCCCCGAGATCTGGCAGTAGAATGGAAGGGCAGATAACTAGTACAGCCTTATGAGTTAACTTGCTAAGTGCAGGGCAAACCCCACAGTGACTTAATGTCGCCCAACTGAAATTTGAATAAATTGTTAAGGGAAACGTGGGAATGGACTATTTGGAGCATTACAGTGAGAGTGAGTTGCTCTTTATGAGCAAGGAAACAGCCAGGGTGGTAAGAGAGGCGCAAGGGAGGATGGAAATGGTGGTGGAAAATTGCTGGACACAGCAAAAGATGTTGCGGAAAAACCGACTACTGTACCTTCATGGTCCAGATGGTTTCTCCGGAGATCTAAATTGACCCAGTTCCAATGCAACCCTGGTTACCAGATATGAGCTGGTTGAAGAAGAACGACGTGAGTCTCAATAGGGTTTTGCACGCATAAGAAAAGAAAATTTGTTGCGGAGCAGTGCATGTTGGAAGTTGTAGTAGGAGCATTGTGGTGGAATGCTGTAGACGGATTTTGAGAGTAAACAATATGTGACTTTGATCTTTGGATTTGTGGGAGCGATAGTTATTGCTTTCTTGATGATATTCTTGGATTTCTTTTTAAATTTACAAATGAACGGCTCGTTATACATATGGTATAGAGCTAAAGAGAGGTACCTCAAGTTAGTATTAAACTGTTGAACTTGCCTGCTAAGATGTGGTGTGCTGTGAGGCGCTACCAGCTACACTGAGACAGGGACATAATCTTTCCACACAGTTGTACTAATTAAACTCTGTAGCGGTTACGTTCCTTAGCGCACCAAGTACTGTGACTTTTCGCAGATCGAGGGTCCACTGTTGGATATAAGTAGGTAGTATTCTTATTTCTGTAGAGGTTTTCTGTTTAGGTGAAGCAGGCAAATGAGAAGACTTTGTGGAAAGTGGTTCAGAAAATTCTGGCAGTATTCAGGCATTGTGTCATCAAGGTGCCATGCAGGGATTGGCTGGCAAACGCTGTAGGGTGGCCTTTAACAGAGATGCGCTGGATTTGGTGGACAGATCGTGATCCCATTAGCGTTGATGAGTGAGTAGACTAGAGAGTGACTGGAAGCTTGACAGAATGGGAAATCCCTTGTCAAAAAAGGAGAAGGACGTAAATAAGGAGGAAAAGTTTCCCCTCGAAGGTACCCCTGCTAGGGGGATGGCAGCCAAGATTAAAGAAAATTAAGATTAGCCAGTATTATCGAGAATGGCCTTCTGCGATGTTCCAATATGGCGCATGCTGTTAGCAGACTTTATGACGGAATAATATATCCGTCGTCAGTTTCCATGACAAGCCGGAAGGACGTACTCTCGGAAGAAAAGGAATGAATGAATACGCGATCGAGGTACGTCCCTCGAAGTGAAAACAGGTGATATCCTGGCAAGCGGAGGTATAGATACACCGGTCGCAGACACTATTTTGAATTCCTCCGTGTGTGAAAGCCAGGACGATATTACGTAGCGGCGTGCAGCTAATAAAGTAAGTGGAATGAGAAGAAACCTTAGATAGTGTAGAGGAGTAATCTTTCTTTCTTTTCTTTTTTAAACATAAGGGTTTAATAGTATACCTGCAGCAGTCTAGTGGTTCGCACAAGTTAGCGTTTTATAATTATTCTCTGAACTAGAGGAACCTTTAGGCAACGTTTGATAATTACTCTCTCATTTTAGAGGGACTTGATATGTGAGCACCATATTGAGTAGCTAAAGTACAGGGACAATCCTATGCTAGGCACAGATTATAAAGGACCCAATGATACCAGTCCTTCCATTGTGAGTGAGACTATATGATAGCGTGTGAGTCACCCATAATATATATATTGCTTGTTTGGCATCGATGAGACTCACGTCCTGGGGTATTTTAATTGAATAGGCTATAGGGTAACTTATTTCACGAATAGAGAATTATTGATATGAAGATTGAAAATTAGACTATCTCTTCTTATCTTTTAGACCTTAATTATAAAAGGGAACCTGGAATTCGCTATCAAGGAGGCAGAATTCGAATTTGCAATTACAGTTCCAATTGAGAAGGTACATGTTAAATCAATGCTCGCATTTAAAACAACAGCAACTGAAATATTCCCTTTGATGAAATATGGGTTATTTAGTCATATACTACATGTTTTTCAGAACTGCAAATACCAACCAGGCCAGAGATAAACCTGCCCCTGGTTTTAATCAAGTATCGCCTAAACTATATACATCTACCAAGGGTGTTACAAAGGTGAGCTCTAGACGCTTCTATTAATATTTATAACATCTAGCCATAAGAGCATTTCCGATTATAACCATGGGGCTATAATTATTTCTATAGATATACTATATCCCGCCTGGAAATCCGGTAGGAAGAAGGAGGCAACTGCCCTATACACTCATAAATTACATATCGCTTGAAACCAGAGTGGCCTTCCTTTTTAAATATGAGGTGAGGTGTGCTGACAGCGATGATCGAATCAGATCGTTTTATAAGTTTAACGATAAAAGTGGTAGTGGTGTGTGTTTGGTTTATAAGCATTTGCGAATGTTGATAGTCAGCTGTGAATATGTGGGACTTTTTCTTAAAAATATAAGGGAAGACCAGCATATATACCCAGGGATAATCGTTTCCCGTTATCATGTCCTGTTTTAAAATCTGTTTTAATGTCAAATGTCTATAAGCAATGAGGAGCATTATAGTATGCATGTGTAAGAAGGGTTCAGGGGCTCTTCTAGTATGTTTCCCAAAAACGGTACATTGGAATTAATGGCAATAATTGATAAATAAGAGAGAATTGAATTTAAATAGGATGTAATACATGGGATACAATGTTATATATGTTCTTTTTGCACTATGAGAGCTGAAACCATGTTGTTTCCTAGGTTTGCTTATTGATATTTGTGTTTTATCATACAAGTGTTTTTAACAGATCCAGTATAAATCTATTCACAATGAGAGTCACAATTTTTGTCTTGATAAAGATGGAGTTATAAGATATCCATCGAAACGCGTTGACGCTCTTTTGAAAACAACACAATCCGCGAAGGGGCTAAAGCCTATGAGTACCTAGCACATAGAAAAGTACCGGGTTTCAGCCTGAGAAACTGCTTATCAAGGATGTGTGCTACTCAAATGACAGATTGTTCTTGTCTATTATCTGTACTCTCTTTTTAATGTAACTGTTGTTTATAAATTTGTAAAAAACCATCTGTGACATTTGAATTGATGCCAGTTTTGAGGTGAATCACAGTGTTATGGATTATGTCTACCTTTTTTTAAAATTGTGCATCCTATGAGTTTTTAGTCAATAAATAGATTTGTACTTTTTCATAAATTATGTTGTCTAGATTATCTATCTGGGATATACGGTCATACTTCCTGTGTATGTATGGTGCAAAACTGAATGAGTGGGATTTGGATCGAATGTAGATTATAGATTTCTATGGTCTCTATATGTTATAATATTGTCCAAAGGATATCCTTTTTGTGACACAATTGCATAGTACCCTATTCCTTTGGATTCAAGGGGTTCCTCTTATTTCTTCATAATCTCTAGCACAGCCCAGTGGGTTGAAGAGGTAGTTAGTTCTTTCTGGGAAGGCATCCTGCACCCCTCTTTGATAGAATTGGCCCCCACATATAGAAGCATGGACAATTTTAAAACGTTCAGCTTCTCGGAAGATCAATTTAATAAACTTATTAACCAAAATTCTCGCAGTGGGACTACCAGTATTACTGATCAATCTAACCATGAACAGTTACTAAAACTATATAACTTAAAGAAAAAATTGATCCGCACTGAACTCCATGCGGAATTTCTTATTGAGTATCTAAAAGCAGGTGTGATACCGATTGGGCTGCAAATCAAAAATGTGCCAGGACTATTTGTTGAACACAAAAAATTCCTAGAAACATGGTCACACATTGCAAATTGCTGTAGCCGCGATTGGCTGATTCTTATTATAGAAACGGCACAGGAGGTGATAATTATAGAAAAGAAAGCGATTGAAGAGCTGGAGAGCAAAATAAAAGATACTACGGTAATAGAGGAAATTAAAAAGAGACTTGATGAGATGAAACAAGAAACTGAGGGTTACAGAGAATATTTAGTCAATAAAAAAATGAATAAACTCAGAAAGGATATTGACAAATTTAGTGCAGAAAAGATATACCCCTACCTTGGAAAAGAATACTATGATTCAAAAAGGGAACAGAGATGGGAAAAACCTAACTACCAGAAACCCATCTACTCCAGAGGGGGCAATAAGAGGATCACGTTTTCTGATACCTCGTGTTCCAGCAGTGACGAGGAAGATCAGCAAAACGAAGCCCGGGGAAGACAGGGATATAATCAGGAACCGGAGTCTTTTTTAGGGCAATGCCAGAAGCGAGACCAGGGGAACTTCAGGAATCCCAACAGGGGGGAACCAGTCAGGAATTACCCCCCACAGGAATATTTAAAGACAAGGAATCGCAGATACTGGCGGTAGATAAAATCCCAATTATCAATCTATCCTCCAAAACTCTCACCTCAGCAGAAATAGAAGTTCTTGAGAGAGGCTTTAGTTTTGCCCCGACAGTAGCCCCAAATAAATTCGAATTTGAAAAAGATCTGAAACTATTCTTTAGAAAAGTTAGGCTTAAAGATTTCTTTGTAGGACGAGAGAGCCGTCCCAGTATCAATATTTCTGGACTGCGGGGCAAATCGTCGTTTACTCCCACTTTGGGCCAGGTCAGTAAAAACATCGAGATTTTTGAAAAAAACGTGGAGATTGAAATAAAAAATGTACTAGATCGTCCACATAAGTTTTATAACAATTTTTCTCAGGATCATAGGAAAGCACTTAAAGAACTAAAAGAGGATGCTAACATTATCATTAAACCCGCCGATAAAGGCGGCGGGGTTGTTTTGTTCGATAGTAAGGACTATGATGAGAAAAAGATCAGCCTATTAAGTGTGAAAGAACATTATAAACAGGTATCCCATTCCAAAAATATCCAATTTAGGAGAGACGTTCACGAATTATTAGACCTAGCAAAAAGTGAAGATTGGGTCTGTGAGGAAGAGTATAAATTTCTATATAACTCAGATCCTATTACACCGGCAATATATGGGTTGCCCAAAATTCATAAAAACATCTACAACCCCCTATGCGACCCATAGTGAGCAGTATTGGTTCAATTTTAGAACCACTCAGCAAATATGCTGACTTCTTCCTAAAGCCAATTGTTGCCAAACAAAAATCTTACCTGAGAGACTCAGCGCATGCGATCGCAACCTTTGAGGGATTGGGCTTCAATGGGGTGACCCAGCTTTTGGTCACCCTTGACATTGAAGCCCTATATACAAACATCCCCCAAGATGATTCAATAGAAACAGTGAGATCGATTTTACAAACAGAAGATCTAGGGGGTGGTAACATTGACTTTATTATGAGTTGTGTCAGCATGGTGCTGAAGAATAATCTCTTCCTATACAAAAAAGACCTTTACCATCAAATAAAGGGGACCAGCATGGGCGCAACCTGCGCCCCAAGTCTGGCCTGCCTTTATATCAGCAAATTTGTACAGGTCCATGTTTTTAATGAATTAGCGCCTTTCTTCGAAAACATCAGTCACTGGCACCGCTTCATAGATGATATCATTTTCATTTGGAACGGTGCCAGTGATCAATTGGAAGAATTTATCTCCTGGTTTAACCTTGGAGATCCAAACCTCAAATTTACTTCCCAATGGAGCAATTGTAACATTAATTTCCTTGACATCTGCATCAAAAATAATGACAACAAACTAGCAATAGAATTATATAGTAAACCAACTGATAAAAATACTTTGCTACATTATGAAAGCCATCACCCCAAAGCCCAGAGAGACAATATCCCCTTCTGAGAATTTCTGTGTCTTCGCAGGAATTGTACGACCATAGATGACTTTTATGTGCACTCTGAGGGCCTCAAAAAGAAATTAAGAGATAGGGGCTATCCGAAAAAATTGATCAAGAACTCATTCAAACGAGCTAGATTTTACAATCGAGAAGCTATGCTAGATATGAATAATAAGAAAGAAAAGAACAAATCCACTGAAAAGATAGTATTTGTAAGCAAATTTTCCCAAGTGAGCAACCAAATCAAAAATATAATTAACAGAAATTGGAAGATCATAAATGATGACAGAGAAGAACCCTTGCGAAACACATGTTTGCTTTTAGGCGTAATAAAACTCTACGCAATTCTTTGGTACATACGTCTACTGACAAAGAGGAGAACACCCAAACCACTATGTATCATACTAAAGCGACAGGGAACAACAAATGCGGATCGTGTTCAGTTTGTGAACAATGCATAGTAGCCAAAAAGCTAGAACATAAGGGCCAAACGTTTACCTCTGATGTACTTACCAACTGTAGAAGTAAAAACGTTGTTTATTTCCTGGTTTGCCCGTGTGGCCTAGGCTACGTAGGCAAAACAGGACGTGAGCTACGATTTAGGCTGGTAGAACACAAATCTGCAATACGTACCAACAAAGAAAATGCACCATTGACCACACATTTCTCCCAACTAAAGCATAAATGCGAGGATTTTTGCTGGTTTATTTTGGAAAAAATGAAGAACAACAGGCGTGGAGGCAATGCAGATAAAGCCAGAAAAATGAGGGAACAATGGTATATGTGTAAATTAGATACCATCAACAAGGGTCTGAATTCAAGAGAGGTCTGGATGTCGTTCATTATATAGATAGATCCAATATAGTATGATATGGGTAGGAAGTAGGCTTCCTCTCTTCTTGAGTAGTAAGATAACCCCTCTCCTCTTTTTCATGTTATAAATAAATAGATTCCAGTATCACATAAGACCAGTGAGCTTGCAAATTTATATTATTTTATATTATCTTAGAAACTAATTGTATACCGTATAACGGTTTAAGTCCACTCTGAATAATCAGGACTGAGCTGTGATCATTATACTTAGAACTAGAGAGCACTAGAATAGCTACTTTATACTCGCAGGCTTGTATGGATTACACCGTGCGATCCTTGGTGCGGTGCGCCGGCTAGTATTAGGAAGAAAGGCTCTAATGCATAGAGAGGGTCTAGGCTCCATATCATGAGTCTGTATAGAATTAGGCTATGTAGACTTAATAATATAGATAGGGAGATAAGGTCCTCAAGGACATAATAGTATAACAATAGAAAAAAACTATCCTTCTATAATTGACAAACCTTGCATTTTACTTTAATGAAATAGTCTTTTAGTGGGCATTAAATCGCTAATTATATATTTGGTTTTTGCATATATGCCTCTACAGCTGAGCTACACCAATAAATTAAGATTAGCCAGTATTATCGAGAATGGCCTTCTGCGATGTTCCAATGTGGCGCGTGCTGTTAGCAGACTTTATGACGGAATAATATATCCGTCATCAGTTTCCATGACAACCCGGAAGGACGTACTCCTCGAAGAAAAGGAATGAATGAATACGCGATCGAGGTACGTCCCTCGAAGTGAAAACAGGTGATATCCTGGCAACCGGAGGTATAATACACCGGTCGCAGACACTATTTTGAATGCCTCCGTGTGTGAAAGCCAGGACGATATTACGTAGCGGCGTGCAGCTATCAAAGTAAGTGGAATGAGAAGAAACCTTAGATAGTGTAGAGGAGTGATCTTTCTTTCTTTTCTTTTTTAAACATAAGGGTTTAATAGTATACCTGCAGCAGTCTAGTGGTTCGCACAAGTTAGCGTTTTATAATTATTCTCTGAACTAGAGGAACCTTTAGGCAACGTTTGATAATTACTCTCTCATTTTAGAGGGACTTGATATGTGAGCACCATAGTGAGTAGCTAAAGTACAGGGACAATCCTATGCTGGGCACATATTATAAAGGACCCAATGATACCAGTCCTTCCATTGTGAGTAAGACTATATGATAGCATGTGAGTCACCCATAATATATATATTGCTTGTTTGGCATCGATGAGACTCACGTCCTGGGGTATTTTAATTGAATAGGCTATAGGGTAACTTATTTCACGAATAGAGAATTATTGATATGAAGATTGAAAATTAGACTATCTCTTCTTATCTTTTAGACCCTAATTATAAAAGGGAACCCGGAATTCGCTACCAAGAAGGCAGAATTCGAATTTGCAATTACAGTTCCAATTGAGAAGGTACATGTTAAATCAATGCTCACTTTAAAACAACAGCAACTGAAAAATTCCCTTTGATGAAATGTGGGTTATTTAGTCATATACTACATGTTTTTCAGAACTGCAAATACCAACCAGGCCAGAGAAAAACCTGCCCCTGGTTTTAATCAAGTATCGCCTAAACTATATACATCTACCAAGGGTGTTACAAAGGTGAGGTCTAGACGCTTCTATTAATATTTATAACATCTAGCCATATGAGCATTTCCGATTATAACCATGGGGCTATAATTATTTCTATAGATATACTATATCCCGCCTGGAAATCCAGTAGGAAGAAGGAGGCAACTGCCCTATACACTCATAAATTATATATCTCTTGAAACCAGAGTGGCCTTCCTTTTTAAATATGAGGTGAGGTGTGCTGACAGCGATGATCGAATCAGATCGTTTTATAAGTTTAACGATAAAAGTGGTAGTGGTGTGTGTTTGGTTTATAAGCATTTGCGAATGTTGATAGAGTCAGTTGTGAATATGTGGGACTTTTTCTTAAAAATATAAGGGAAGACCGGCATATATACCCAGAGATAATCGTTTCCAGTTATCATGTCCTGTTTTAAAATCTGTTTTAATGTCAAATGTCTATAAGCAATGAGGAGCATTATAGTACGCATGTGTAAGAAGGGTTCAGGGGCTCTTCTAGTATGTTTCCCAAAAACGGTACATTGGAATTAATGGCAATAATTGATAAATAAGAGAGAATTGAATTTAAATAGGATGTAATACATGGGATACAATGTTATATATGTTCTTTTTGCACTATGAGAGCTGAAACCATGTTGTTTCCTAGGATTGTTTATTGATATTTGTGTTTTATCATACAGGTGCTTTTAACAGATCCAGTATAAATCTATTCACAATGAGAGTCACAATTTTGTCTTGATAAAGATGGAGTTATAAGATATCCATCGAAACGCGTCAACGCTCTTTTGAAAACAACACAATCCGCGAAGGTGCTAAAGCCTATGAGTACCTAGCAAATAGAAAAGTACCAGGTTTCAGCCTGAGAAACTGCTTATCACGGATGTGTGCTACTCAAATGACAGATTGTTCTTGTCTATTATCTGTACTCTCTTTTTAATGTAACTGTTGTTTATAAATTTGTAAAAAACCATCTGTGACATTTGAATTGATGCCAGTTTTTTTAGGTGAATCACAGTGTTATGGATTATGTCTACCTTTTTTTAAAATTGTGCATCTTATGAGTTTTTAATCAATAAATAGATTTGTACTTTTTCATAAATTTGCTGTCTAGATTATCTATCTGGGATATACGGTCATACTTCCCGTGTATGTATGGTGCGAAACTGAATGAGTGGGATTTGGATCGAATGTAGATTATAGTTTCTATCGTCTCTATATGTTATAATATTGTCCAAAGGATACCCTTCTTTGTGACACAATAGCCAAGAAAGGGTTACACACACGCATGTGGCTTAGCCAGTGGCATGAATATATATCCAAGGAAGGAGAACCGCAATTCCCATTGAGCAGGACATTTCATATCCCTTGAATAGAGAATTTGAGGAAGAGAATGTATGACTTAAAATCACAGCCTAAGCCCACCCAATTTGAAGCCTTAAATCTTTGGGAACAAATGGCCAGCAAAAAGAAAAGTAAGAAATTTGAATAAAAAAATCTGCAGTAGGGCTCATGCATGGAGAGGCACTCAGTATGCAGAAAGTCGGAGAAAGTGGAGGGAGGAAGTCATTGAGACCGTTGGGGCCTAGCCCCTAATATAAAATGAAGAGAATGAGAAGGAGAAACCAAAAAGGGAGATTGAGAAGGAAGATGCTTTCACAGATGAGCTCTTCAGTATAAGACCACGTCCAAACAATGCGGCAGCATCTGCATCAAGTGCCACAGCCCCGATAATAACAGAGATCAGGACAGTTGCAGAATCCCCTAAAGAAATTTGTGCACCTTTGATTTATACAGAAACCACTGACTCATCTGATGTTCAGGTCCCCGTGCCTGCAGCAGTAAGTACCCTGCCTTCATCAAGCACCACTATTGCTTCCTCGGCTGAGAAACTTGTTAGTGCTCTACTGAGTCATTCTATACCAAGTATACCTCAGGGCTCAGTTCTGAGTCCTGGAGTAATGGCATTAGGGTCCCCGCAAGGAGAAGGCTTACCTTGCAGTAGGATGGAAGGCCAGACAACAAGTACAGCCTTACAAGTTAAATCACTAAGTGAAGGGCAAACCCTACAGCGATTTAATGTCGCCCAACTGAAAACAGAATTTGAATAAATTATTAAGGGAAACATAGAAACGGACTATCTGGGGCATTACAGTGAGAGTGAGTTGCTCTATATGAGCAAGTAAGCAGCCAGGGTGACAAGAGAGGCGCATGCAAGGATGGAAAGGGTGGCGGAAAATGTGGAATTATCATAACACAGCAAAAGAACATGTGGAAGAATGCTAGGAAGACAATGAGTGAGAAGGAGTTGAAGCTTCTGAAGTTTAGAGGGTTAAAGACTCATGTAAGGGAACTGATCGAGAACATTAGAGAATGGGGTGACTGACACATTCGGAGAGCTGTGGTCTAAGAAGGAGAAGGTCTAGGTAAAGCATGAGAAAGAGAGTTTCAAGGAAGATGGTAAAGGAGTATCATTTGAGAGAAGTATAGGAAGGAGCATACATACATTTCCCATGTTCACGATCAGAACTTTTCCACTTTACCAACTCTCTTCCTAACTCAGAGAGAATCATGATAAGTGGTACACACATATGGAACAAATTGTGACCATTTCTAATATCCTTTTGGAGGTTTTGGATGCATTGCTGCCCATGGACAAACAGTGGGAGATGGGAAAGATGATGGAGGAGCTGAGGGAGATGGGAGCAAAGCCGCACATGAAGTTCCCAGCGCTGGCAAAGGTTATGTATAAAAATGCAATGCACAAGTTCAAGGATCCAGAGGAGGTCGGTCAGTTCATCTTGGGCATTAAGAGTGATAAGAGCAAGTAAGAGGGCAGTAAAGGACTGGTATATGTTGTTGCTAGAGCCCCGCAGGCAAGACTCAAATTTGACATTCGGAGAGCGACAAGAGAGTAGCAGGGAGGGTTCCCCAGGATGAGAGGGCACTGGGTGAGGTTGGGGTACAGGCAGCACAGGGTGGGGAGCATATGGGAAAAAAGGAAAAAGGTCCTCAGATGGTGAAACTGAGTGTTTCTAATTGTATACAAGGGGTGAGAAGAACAGAAATTGTCTTGGTATGGCAGAAAAGGGTAAGGTAGCCAATCAAGTAGTGTCATTGTTGACATGGATTGTGAATGGTTCAAGGGTATGGAGAAAGCAGAGGTTGGTGATACAGTATCTTAGAGACCAATGGGCTATGATTATGATGTTACAAGAAACCCATCTCCTGAGGAAATAATGTGTGACACTTTTTAAGAAAGAGGAATGGGTAGGGCAAGTTATTTCTACCAATCAGGTGTGCTGCACAAAGGGAGTAGTGATTTTGATGAGGCGATATTCAGTGGTTGAGATATTGGTAGGTAGAGTAGATGATAAAGGGAGATGGGTAGTTGTGAGGTTTAGGAAATAGTCAAAGATCCTAGCATGTGGGGATTTTTATGGTCCAAATTTAGATGATCCTGTCCCATTGAGGGAGGTGCTTCTGACCCTATTGGATTATGACTCCCCTATAGTGATAGGAGGGGATTCGAATGTCTTGATGGACAATGGACTAGATAGGTACATGGTTTGTGCTCAACAAAATTCTTCCAAATCTCACGCTTTCTTGTCTTATATGTCGGAGCAATTGGGGCTATTGGATGCGTGGAGAGTGAGAGAAGGAAAGTCAAGAGGGTATACATACTATTCCAAAACGTACGGACATTGTTCCTGCTTAGACTAATCCCTGATAGATAGAAGGGAGATGGACAAAGTTCCCATGATGTTCAAGACTTCCACAGATTTCGATGAGGACCAATGACAGTGCCTGAGGGGGCAGGAGGATTGCATACTTGGCGCAATCCTGGAAGTGGACCAGAGTGGGTCATATATGGATGGAGAGGTTAACAAGCACCCCATATCTGTCCTAATCAACACAGGAGCTACTTGTTCAAAGGTTAGAACAGCTGAGGTCCCTAACCTACCCCTCTCAGGAAAAGAATTCTAAGTTGTAGGCATTACCAATCCACAGTGTAGCAATCAAATGACTCCCCCCAGTGTTCGAGGCTTCTGAAGAAGAGGAAGACCAGTCCAAAGATCCAAAATTTCCAGTAGGCGAGCATCATCAGGGACGAAGGCCAGACAAAGACACTATTGTTTTAGCGACCACTGTGATACCAGCCACTGGATTGAGAATACGCATTCACTGGGACAGTGAAAACTCATGGAAAGCTTAAACTAACTTGTCGCAGCCAAGAACGCCAAGAGTCAGAGGATAGCGTGTACAAGAAAGTTCCACTTCTGATAGTGAATCAGCCTCATCAGAACCAGAAATATCAAGCACCAGTTGCATTGCCAGTGCATTGGCTTTGACCTGATGGGGAACATGGCTGCCTGCTAGAGACCACCTTGGGAACTCTGCTTGTGCAGCTGTGCATGAGCCCAGATATGGGGGCACCTTACAGAGTGTGAGGTTCGAGCTACAAGGCAAGAGGTGAAGGGAAAGCAGGGAGCGGTGAGAGGAACAGCAGGAAGGTGAAGGAAGAGGCTGGAAGGATGGCGTTCTCATCAGCTCCCATGGTGAACGAGCCCGGGTGCTGGTCGCTTGCAGCCCGTAAGATGGGGTGGGCCAAGCAGTGGCGCAGCGAGTTTCACGGCAAGTCAAACCAGGCAGCGTCAGAACATGCGAGCTGCTTTGAAAGAGAAAGGAGGTTGTTGGCAGAGACGTGCTCGGCGGTGGACATGTCGCTTCAGAACAGGGGGAGTTGACGCCGCTGGAGACAGCAGTATCTTGGGGGCAGTTGTTTGAAGGAGTGCATGACCAGACTTTGGATTTACGGTGGAGCTTGGAGAAAGGAAACATTTGGTGACTGACCTGGAAGGAAAGGTAGGAGGAGGTAAAGGTGGACTGGGGAAGACTGGGAAGGTGCCTGAGATTACAAAGAACTGGCAGGGAACCCACAGATGTTTGAGATCCAGAAAGGTGGGGGAGATCGAGTTGGATAAGAGTCAAGGGCTGGAAGAGAGTAGTGGTGGGGAGGTCGGGTGGAGTGTCGGGTGCAGGGACTGAGGCCAAGACATTCCAAGACAGCCAGGAAAAGACAGACAGCTCAGAAATTACATCAGAAAATAAGTAACTCCCAGATTAAGATAACTCCATCTCTGAGGTCTTTCTTCAAGGTTGACACTGAGTCCAAGAGGGGTAAAGGGCAAGTGGGTGTTAATATTAGGGCAGAGGTGGCTGAGAAAGCTGAAAAGTGTATAGATGTGAGAGAGAGTAGGAGAAGTATGGGTCCAGTACATGAAATTACATCAAAGCCCAAGAAGGGCCCGTGAGAGCAAAACAGTGAGGGACCCAGAGGTTTTCATGTTTCTGCTTGCAAACAGTTAGAGGGGAATAGGTTAGTGGTGCAGCTAGGGGATGAGGAGCAAGGAGAACGTGAAATGTGAAAGGTGTCTCTTGGTATGGAGAGCAGTGATGAGCTTGGAATTCATAAGATACTGCAGAATATTTAATTAAAAATGAAGAATGGCTTTGAGATCTCAGTGGCTAACCAGAAAGGGACACAGGAGACCTATGAGGTATTACAGAAGAAGCTGGATAATCTGTCAATAAGAACGGAGGCTCTAGAGAAAGGTGTTTGTGAGCTTAGTAGGGCGACTGAGATCAATATATTAGAGATTCAGGCAATGAAACAAACGAGTAGGAATATGTTAGGCTAATAGAGAGGTTAGAAAATAATGCAAGAAGAAACAATATAAGAATTCTGAATGTAACTGAAGGGGTGGAAGGGGCAGATTTGAAGGTGTTTGTGATTTAGTTGCTAAAGAGTACAGTGGTACCAGATGATGTAGGTATTGACCTCACCCATGAAATTCTGAAGGTTCATCGGGATCCTTTTAAATTGAAACAGGGGTGGAGAAAACCGAGAAGGATTCTGGTTATTTTTTTTACTTATAGAGTGAAGGAGCAGATACTGGGCACAGGTTTGAAAGCGGAGTCACTCCAGTGAAAAAGGCTGAATTTTAGCATATGGTCTAACCTCTCTAGGCAGACTCAGGACAAACAATGGGAGATGGGAAAGATGATGGAGGAGCTGAGGGAGATGGGAGCAAAGCCCCACATGAAGTTCCCAGCGCTGGCGAAGGTTATGTATAAAAATGCAATGCACAAGTTCAAGGATCCGGAGGAGGTCGGTCAGTTCATCTCGGACATTAAGAGTGATAAGAGCAAGTAAGAGGTCAGCAAAGGACTGGTATATGTTGTTGCTAGAGCCCCGCAGGCAAGACTGAAATTTGACATTCGGAGAGCGTCAAGAGTCGTAGCAGAGAGGGTTCCCCAGGGTGAGAGGGTACTGGGTGAGGTTGGGGTATAGGCAGCAGAGGGTGGTGAGCATATGGGAAAAAATTCAAAAGGTCCTCAGATGGTGAATCAGAGTGTTTCTAATTGTATACAAGGGGTGAAAAGAACATAAATTGTCTTGGTGTGGCAGTAAAGGGGAAGGTAGCCAACCAAGTAGTGTCATTGTTGACATGGATTGTGAAAGGTTCAAGGGTATGGAGAAAGCAGAGGTTGGTGATACAGTATCTTAGAGACCATGGGGCTATGATTATGATATTACCGGAGACCCTTCTCCTGAGAAAATAATGTGTCACACTTTTTAAGAAAGAGGCATGGGTAGGGCAAGTTATTTCTACCAATCAGGTGTGCTGCACAAAGGGAGTAGTGATTTTGATGAGGCGGGATTCAGTGGTTGAGATATTGGATAGTAGAGTAGATGATAAAGGGAGATGGGTAGTTGTGAGGGTTAGAAAAAAGTCAAAGATCCTTGCATGTGGGGATTCTTATGGTCCAAATTTAGATGATCCGGCTCCATTGAGGGAGGTGCTTCTGACCCTATTGGATTATGACTCCCCTATAGTGATAGGAGGGGATTTGAATGTCCTGATGGACAATGGACTAGATAGGTACATGGTTCATGCTCAACAAAATTCTCCCAAATCTCATGCTTTCTTGTCTTATATGTCGGAGCAATTGGGGCTATTGGATGGTGGAGAGTGATAGAAGGAAAGTCAAGAGGGTATACATACTGTTCCAAAATGTACAGACATTGTTCCTGCTTAGACTAATTCCTGATAGATAGAAGGGAGATGGACAAGGTGAGATGCTTGGAACACCAACTGATACATATATCTGATCATTCAGCAGTGTATCAGGAACTTACAGCTGAAGAAGAGAGGATGGGAAGGAGATGGACGATGGACAGGCAAATATTGTATGTGGAAGAGGGAATACAGAACTTGAAGAATAGTTTGAATGCTTTTTTTCTAGCTAAATCTAGGTTCAGCAAGGACCCATGTAGTATGGGATGTGTATAAAGCTTTTATGAGAGGGCAGATTGCAAGTTGGAACTGTCACCGGAAGGAGGAGAGAAGGGTAGAGGTATGTAGAATGGAGGGGAGAATGAAGGAGCTACAAAGACTGCTGGAGGAAGGCAGACTGGTGATGGAAAAGCGAAGAGATATAGAAGATGAACTTTGGGCTGCTCAGGAGAAGTAAGGATTTTTTTGAAAGAGAGCCCATTCAGAAGTGAAAGGCAAGTAAGCTTAATCACTTCGAGTATTGAGAGAAGAATGGGAAAATGTTAACATGGAAGACTTAGACAGGCCAGAACAGGAACTACATTAAAGAGATTAGGGATGAGAGAACAGATATCATTTGCCACACAAGAGAGGGAATTGAGGAAGTTTTTTTTAGTTCTTTGGGAGGCTATATCAGGAAAAGAAGTGACCAGACAGTGTACAAATTAGGCAGTCGTTGCAAGAGAAAACTTTGAAGAAATTAAGTAACGAGCAGCAGCAGATCTTTTCCCAGGAGATAAGTGAAAACAAAATGTATGGAATATTAAGATCTAGTAAGAAATGGAAGACAACGAGACCTGATGAGATGCCAACTGAGTTATACGCTAGCATGAGAGAGGTAGAGTTCCGGTATGGAAAATACTTTTTAATGAAATTCTGGAGGGGAAGGGGCAAATTCCAGCAACTTGGAACAAGGCCACTATCAGTCTTACTTTGAAGCCTAATAAGCCTGCAACTAAATGGAAATCCTACAGACCTATATCCTTCCTGAAATGCGACTATAAACTTTGTTGCTGTTATGGCAAAGAGGTGGCCCAACTAGTGACTGAGTTGATAGAGGAGGACCAAAAGGTTTTTGTGCCGGGGAGGCATCTGCGTGAATTAACTCACATGCTGTTGGAGGCAATAGATATGGCTGTGGCCATTTCACTACCACTTGTGGTGATAACATTAGACACAGCCAAAGCCTATGACCAGGTGAATTGATGCTATTTGAGTGAAGTGTTGGAGAATATGTGGCTGGATGAAAAGTTTTGTTGTGTTATCCAGTTAATACACAGTGCATTATTCACAGGGGTATGAGAGGCAATATAGGCAAGATGACAATTAAAAATGTATACAATAAGTAAATTAAATATTGAGTCCACGTCGTAGCTTGTATTCTTTAGTTGTTTTTATTCATAATTAGTATTCAACACAGCCAACGCGTTTCGCCCAAACATGGGCAAGGCGAGTATGAATAAGCGCGCCACAAGGTACAATGCGCGTCCAAATTGAATTTAGTCCATCACGGGACAAAGGAATTTAAAAGATAAAGAACCTTAAAATGTTAGTGCAAATAGATGGTCCAAGAAAATTGGAGGACAAACAATTTCCTCCCTTGTGCCGTTCCGTGGTGTTATATAAAGATATTTGATCGAGGTGCTCCGTGTTCGGGCAAATAACGGCGCAATTCCGCGCTCGATGACTCTTTTCTGAATAATATTGTGATTTGTGGTCATGTGGCAGCTGGCCATTTGAGGTGGGCAGTATTTGACTACTCGTTGTGACTTGTCCTGACGGTGCAATCCTCTGCGACCCAGCTGCTTGCTGTATCTATTAATACACAGTGCACCCAAAGCAAGGATCCTGGTCAATGGCGAGCTAACAGAGCAAGTGAGCATTACAAGAGGTACTAGACAGGGCTGCCTTTTATCCACACTCCTGTTTAATTTGCACTCAGAACCATTTGCACAAAGCCTGTACCTTAACCCCTTCCATGTACAGGACGGCCGGGAGCCGTCCTGCGCCACGGTGCTCGTGTGCACTTGACGGCTCCCAGCTGTCCTCACAAATGGCACTTGAAATCCCTCTGGTGCGGGCACCGGGGGTATTTTCTTTCCCCCCCCAACAGTCTCGGGAGCTGGAGAAGAGCTTCCCCAGCTCCTGAGGCTGTTCGTGTGGTTTCCCTGAAAATGACGATCAGCAGGCACATCGCGCTGATGTCATTTCAGTGAAACCGAAACTGAAATGAGCCGATAGGCTCATTTCAGTTTCCCTTTCTACGTGCTCAGGGGGCTATCTCAGCCCCCTGAGCATGTAGAAAGTCAGGAGAGGTATCATTGGAAAGGGGAGAATCTCGCTAGTGGATCCCTGCTTGGGGATCACCCCAGGAGGTGATCTTCAAGCAGGGATCCACCCACTAGGCACCAGGGAGGGGGGTAGCAGCCCCTTGGACAAGGGCCTTTGCTCCCCCAAAATTAAATGGGGGAAATCAGTCTTTCTGCCTCCCCACGGGGGGAGGGGGGCAGAAAGTCCACTAGATGCCAGGGATTTTTTTAAAATTGAATTTATGGGTGGGGGCTGCCCAAGATGGGCATGCCGATGCCCCCCGCAAAATTACAGTCTTTCTGCCCCACCTGGGCAGTAGTCCTCAATCTGCCCCCCCCCCGGCGGGGCAGAAAGCCCACTAGATGCCAGGGATTTTTTTTAATTGGATTTAGGGATGGGGCTGTCCAAGACGGGCATGCCAATGCCCCCGCAAAATTCCTCAGTCTTTCTGCCCCCCCTGGGAGGCATATGGGGCAGTAGCCCCCGATCTGCCCCCCCTGAGGGGCAGAAATCCCACCAGCTGCCAGGGATTATTTTTTTTATTTTTTAGGGGTGGGGGCTGCCCAAAATGGACATGCCAATGCCCCCACCCCTCCCCCCCCCCCAAAAAAAATGTCACAGTCTTTCTGCCTCCCCCGGAGGCAGATGGGTGCAATAGCCCCTTATCTGCCCCCCAGGGGGGCAGAAATCCCAAGAGGCACCAGGGATTGTTTTTTTTATACATAGAGGTGGGAGCTGCTCAAAATGGGCATGCCAATGCCCCCACCCCCCAAAAAAATCCACAGCCATTCTGCCTCCCGTAGGAGGCAGATGGGGGCAATAGCCCCGATCTGCCCCCTCAGGGGGGGCAGAAAGCACACTGGGCACCAGGGATTTTTTTTTTTTATGTATATAGGGGTGGGGGCTGCTGAAAATGGGCATGCCAGTGCCCCCACCTCCACCCCAAAAAATCCTACAGTCTTTCTGGCCCCCCAGGAGGCAGATGGGGGCAATAGTCCCTAATCTGCCCCCTCCAGGGGGTGCAGAAGTCCGACTAGGCACCAGGGTTTTTTTTTATAGGTAGGGGTGGGGGCTGCCGAGAATGAGCATGATAATGCTCCCACCACCAAAAAAGGCTTTCTGCCCCCCTCCAAAGGCAGATCGGGGCAATAGCCCCTTATCTGCCCTCCGCGGGGGCAGAAAGCCCACTAGGCATCAGGGATATTTTTATGGGCATGCCAGTGAGAAGCCCCATAGGCAAGGATCGCTCCTTTTTTTTAGGCAGACATTTTGGCTGTTTCAGTGATATTTTTATTCTCAACTGCACCCAAGCGGGAGCAGAAAACCACTAGAAACCAGGGAGAGTGTGTGTGTGTGTGTAAACTGGAGTTTGGTTGACGGTCTGCGTGTACTGACCTTTGGCTGGCATTTTGCTGGCGGTGTGTGTGGACCTGCATTTAGCTAATGGTGTGGATGGACTCGCGCTTGATGGCGGTGTGTGTAGATTGGCACTTGCCTGGTGGTGTGTGTGGAGTGGCGCTTGGCTGGTGGTGTACGTGGACTGGTGCTTGGCTGGCTGTATGCATGGATGGTGCTTGGCTACAGGGCCGGACTGGCCGTAGTGGGCACCGGGCATTTCCCCGGTGGGCCGGAAGGGTGTGGGCTGGTTTTCTGGCTGTGGGGGGCAGTTTTGTCACTGGGGTCCGGATTTGCAGCAGTGCAAAACCAGATCTTGGTAGGAAAATGTTGCGGGGTCCACGCAACCCATACCTCCCTGGACTCCCCAGGGTGTCTAGTTTTCAGAAATGTGTGGGTTTGTTAGGTTTCCCTAGATGTCCACCGAGCCCGGTGCCAAAAGCTCAGGTGCCCCCCATGCAAAACCAGTTCGTTTTGTGATAGGTAATTTTGATGTCTCCACAATACGTTTTGGGCCCTTGCCTGTCGTGGGCACTTGTCCCACCCACATGAGTGAGGTACCATTTTTATCGGGAGACCTGGGGGAATGTTGGGTGGTAGGAAATTTGTGTCAGCCCGGTGATCCCGCAACTTTCCCATACAGAAATTTGAGAAATATTTGGCTTTTTCAGCTAAATTTGAGGTTTCCAGGGGATTCTGGATAGCAAAATGTTGGGGGATCCAGGCAACCCATACCTCCCTGGACTCCCCCGGTGTCTAGTTTTCAGAAATGTATGGGTTTGGTAGGTTTCCATAAATGGCCGCTGAGCCCGGGGCCAAAAACCCAGATGCCCTCCCTTGCAAAACCAGGTAGTTTTGTGATAGGTAATTTTGATGTCTCCACAATATGTTTTGGGCCTTCCCTGCCGCGGGCACTTGCCCCACCCACACAGGTGAGGTGCCATTTTTATCAGGAGACTTAGGAAAATGCGGGTGGGAGGAAGTTTGTGGACCCACAGAGATTGCAGAACTTTCCATCACAGAAATGTGGGGAAAATGTGGTTTTTTTTTACAAACTTTGAGGCTTACAATGGATTCTGGGTAACAGATCCTGATGAGAACCACACAAGTCACCCCTCCTGGATTCCCCTGGGTGTCTAGTTTTCCCAAAAAGTTTTTTAGGTTTGCTAGGTTTTATTAGGTGCTGGCAGAGCAAGGGTTCAAAATCCACAGCTTGGCACTTTGGAAAAAAAGGGTCAGTTTTCACTGAAAAAATGTGGTGTGTCCACATTGCGTTTTGGGCCGTTTCCTGTCGGGAGCACTAGGTCTACCCACGCAAGTGAGGTACTATTTTTATTGGGAGTCTTTGGGGAATTCAGGGTGGGTGGAAGTTTGTGGATCCACACAGATTCCAGAACTTTCCATCACAGTTTTAGGTTTGCAAGGGATTCTGGGTAACAGAACCTGGTGAGAGCCACTCAAGTCACCCCATCCTAGATTCCTCTGGGTGTCTAGTTTTCAAAAATGTATAGGTTTGCTAGGTTTCCCTAGGTGCCGGCTGAGCTAGGGTTACAAATCCACAGCTAGGCACTTTGCAAGAAAAGGGTCTGTTTTTACTGTAAAATGTAGTGTGTCTACGTTGTGTTTTGGGCCGTTTCCTGTCACGGGCAATAGGCCTACCCACACAAGTGTGATACCATTTTTATCAGGAGACTTAGGGGAACACAAAATTGTAGAGCAACCGTTAATACTTATTGACTTTCTATGCATTTCTGCCTTCCAAATGTAAGACAATGTGTAAAAAACAAGTCACTTTGAAAAATGTCCTATAATTCACATGCTAGTATGGGTACCCACAATTTCGGAGATGCGCAAATAGCTACTGCTTCTAAACTCTATGGGGATATTCACAAGAACGTGCGCTAAACATCTCCAAAAAATGTTAACGCAACTTTACACATCGCAGTCTATCGCGGGAAAATAACCCAGTGTTAACCTGGAATTCACAACACGGCGGTACCATGCGATAGTCTCCCAAAAACGCGGCCAATGTCCGCGATACAACCACCGCGACGGAGTCAAAAACACAAACTCCAACACCAAAAAACGTGCGATGAGCCCATTCGCAATGAGGAAATCAGCGATAAGCAGCACCAGGCCTGCCATACACACTCGGCAGGCGGGAAAATCACTACAAAAGGAGAAAAACACACAAACACAAAATGACCAACACCGAAGCACCATGGAGGCAGCCGGAGCAGGCGCAGAGGACGAGCGCAACCCCACAAGCACCCCGGACGACCAGCCCGGGACCTCGGTGACAGGGAAGGGCAAGGACAAGAAGAAGAGGAAGATGAAGTTTAGTCCGCAGGAGAATAGGATCCTGGTCACGGAGGTGATAGAACACCATCAACAACTGTTTGTCGCCTCCAATGTGTCATTGGGCACCAAAAATGGATTTGGCGGTCCATCGTGGACAAGGTGAATGCCGTCGGAGAGCACAAGAGGTCAATGGACGAGGTCAAGAGGCGATGAATTGACATCAAGCGCAAGACCAAGGAGAAACTCGCAGGCAACCAGAAGCCAGCAATGCAGACTGGAGGTGGGAGCCCAGCTCCACAGCTGGAGCTGGATGACAAGGAGGAGCTGGTGTCGACAGTCATCAGTGTGGAGACCGTGGCAGGAGTCGGGGCCCCGGACACTGCTCGACATGACACAACACAACGGCAACAGGGTGAGTAACCACCAGGTACTGGGGGGACGGGGGGAGATGGTCACAATGGCACACATGCACACCCAAGCAGAGCACAGTGCACACCCACAATGACTCTGGATCATGGCCCTGATCTACACACTGTCACAATGTACATTGCCATGCTGTCTGAATGTCAACATGTACCATGCGGCCACATACATGAGAACACATTGTAACACAGCATCTCCCCTTCACATTGCAGGGGCACCGTCAACGCCGCCTGCAGAGCAGTCCCAGCCACTCTTCACTGATGACGAGGAGGACACCACCAGCATCGACACCCAAGCCCTCCAAGACATCATGGAACTCATCCGCCAATCACCTCCAGGACCAGGGCAGCCCAGCTGCATCGAGGAGACCCACCCACTCCACAAACCACCCAGCAGGAGGCACCCACATACCCCGGCTGTCTCTCCAAGACCCCCCCGAACAACACATGGCCTTCCAACACCGTGTGTTGGAGGTCCAGAGGGAGATGGCTGAGCAGGTGCGGGTGGGGTTTGACCTCATGGCTACCAAACTGGACGCCATCCATGGGTGTCTGAGTCCCATCAGGGACCACCTCCAGTCCCTAACGGACACCCACACGCTGCTCCATGGTCTCCAACAAGCCCTGGCTGACATCGCTGGAGTCATGACTCGGAGACAAGAACACCTGTCCGCTCAGAGTGGCTCCAGCGATCTCAGCCGTGAGATGCACACATGCGGAGGCTCATGGAGGACATGGTGTGGATGGAGGCGGAAAGGATGGCAGCCACCGCTGCACATCAGCGAAATGTAGCTGGGATCTACCATGCCCTGCATGTCCTCATCATGGCATTGCTGCCACAAGGCGTGGCGAGATGAATGCTGCTGCCCCTACACCATCCACATCTCCGCCCCCTGGTGTGTCCGTGCCTCACAGTGCAGCAGACGTTTCCACTCCAGCACCTGATGTGTCACTGCCACACAGTGCGGCCAACAATCCACCTCCGGCCCCTGATGTGCCAGTGGCACACAGTGCTGCAGCCGGAACAGCACCACCCACAGGTGGGGCAGGGCACACATCTGAGGACGAGGACATGGCTGGCTTTGGGATCAGAAGGAGGCACTAGCATTAATTTCCGTCACCTGTCCTGTTGCTCCTTGGTGCCGCACATGGCCCCATGACCTTCCACTGACCCCCGATACACTCTGCGGCACTCACCTTGGACCACGACATGGACTTCCATATCCTGTTTGGTGACTAATGACACGGCGACCAGACTGGGGACTGTACTCTTCCTCATCCTCTGTACTTGTCATTCCCCGATGGACTCTGGCTAGCCCTCCACGGGCCCATATTGTGAAGTGGGGTTGGCATGGCCCTGTACTGCTCCAGCTGCTAAAGTCCACTGGATGTGCAATAAACATTCAGTAACGCACTGCTGTGTCATGTCTTTCATCATTCAAGTATGAATGTGTGGATGAATGTAGGGTCAGTGATTCCCCCTAACGCCAATGATACTCATCTAGTGGGATTCCAGTCACAGTGTGCTACGTTGCCGATTGCGTTGCGGGTGCCGTAGACACCACAACAGGGACACACGCATTAGTCACTTCCTTGTCCGGACATGGACTGCACCACGCCCGAGTCATTGTTGCAAGCCCTGCGCTGGCCCGGCGTACGCCAGGACAGACCACTCCGCTTACGCTCTGAGGGGGGGGGCCACATAACCACATGTCACAGGTTTACACAGGTCTGCAGGTCGCTGGTCTAGTTGTCAGCATGTCGCGGCCACTCCCTGAGGGCAGGTTTGCACACACACCACACCCATCCGGCGCAGGCGTCACAGGCCATGTGACCCCGAGTATATAAGGGGCCGGCAACGTCACATTCCCCACTGCCGGAGGTGACTGGATGACGGACGTACCACGGGGCTCAATCATGAAGGGCCAATGAGTTGTTGCGCACAGGGTTAGTGGCACCCGAGGCCTTGCGGCCGCACGGGCCTACCACCACGTGGCGCTGACTGGGGTTGCACAGGGTTAGTGGCACCCGACGCCTTGCTGCCGCACGGGCCTACCACCATGTGGCGCTGACTGGGGTTGCACAGGGTTAGTGGCACCGAAATTGCTGAGGGGGTGTGCAGCCTGCGATGATGATGTGTGCAGTGATGTGGTCTCTGCCATTGATGCCTCAGGACTCAGCGCCATGCGTGGGACCTGCTGGGCCGTGGTGCGGGACCGCATGATGTGGAGCATGCCATGGTGGCAGGACCGGGGCCTGGAGCTTGCACGGGCATGTGGTGTGCCCACTGGTGGACACACCGTTGGCATCAGGTGAGCAGTGGGGCCTGGGTGCGCAAGGGCGGACAGGCAGCGCTGGCTGGCTGGCGGGAGGGGGTAGGGTACGGCTGCTTGTGTGCGCAGGGGCGGACAGGCGTTGTTGCCGTGTGCAGTGGGATGGACTCTGCCATGATTGACTCTTGCCTCGATTACAGATAGCAGACGTGGTGGCTTGCAGTGTATCCCGGCACTTGGTTGGAGACACACCGGTGGCAGCAGGTGAGCAGTGGTGCCTGGGTGCGCGGGGCGGCAGTGTCCTTCCTTCTCTCGCTCTCTCTTTCTCTCTCTCTCTCCCTCTCCATTCCTTTCCTTCTCTCTCTCTCTCCCTTCCTTTCCTTCTCTCTCTCTCTCTCCCTTCCTTTCCTTCTCTCTCTCTCTCTCTTTCTCTCTCTTCATTTCTCTCTCTCTCTCTCTCCCTCTCCCTTCCTTTCCTTCTCTCTCGCTCTCCCTTCCTTTCCTTCTCTCTCTCTCTCTCTCCCTTTCTTTCTTTCTCTCTCTCTTTCTCTCTCTGCCTTTCTTTCATTCTCTGTTTCTATGTGTCTCGCTCCTTTGATGTGCGCATGACACACGTTCTGATTTTGTGCTTTATTTTCCAGGCTGTGACATCCTGATTGTCCCGGACGGACCCGACAGGAGTCTTCCACATTGGTGTTTTGTGTTGTATTCAATAAAGTTTTTGGTTGTTACTTCAATGATGAGTGACTGTTTCTCATTCTTCTGACCACACATGTGTGTTTCTGTTTGTCATTGTGCGACGTCATGCGCTTTTTGTGGCTCGTGTCGTGCACGGTACGTGTGTGTCCGGGGGGTGGAGGGGGCCTGGGAGTGGTGGCGGTGGGTGTTGTGGCCCTCTTGGGTCTCCGTGCTGCATGATCATTGTCTCCATGGCATCTGTGGGTCTTCAGATGTGGCTCTGGCCTGGGCTCCCTTTCATACTGCAAGTAGTCGTCCTGCTTAACACCAGCAGAAGGCAGGTGTTAAATCCTGGCTGCTACCGCGGCTTATCGCCTGTTTTTGGTTCGCATCGCAGATCTGGCAGTTCGTTTTGAAAGTGGTGTAGTGGTGTTTTGGTGTGTTTTTGCACGGGAACGCCTATTCTGCATCTCATTAGGGTTAGTTGGTGATGTCACCCATGGAGGTAAATGTTGAGGCAGTTATCGCGGGAATACTTGCGTTGTCTGCAGTTTGCAACCGCTTGTGAATGGGGTGTTAAATCTATCACCACTTTTGTTGCGTTAAGTTGGCGATAACTCGGAGATAAGTCCTTGTGAATATGCCCCTATATTTTGTTCTCATTTCGGAAATACATAGGTGTCCTTGATACCTATTTTTTAACTCTTTATATTTTTACCAAATGAATTGCTATATACCCGGTACACAATGAAAAAACATTGTAAGACGCAGCTCAGTTATTGGCTCTGGGTTCCTTGGGTCTTGGTGAACCTACAAGTCCTATATATCCCCACAACCAGAAGGGTCCAGCGGATGTAACGGTATATTGCTTTAAAAAATCTGTCATACTTAGAAGTAGTTACAGGTGAAAACAAACGTTGGCACAAAAGGCTGTTTTTTTCAACTCATTTTCAATTTTTCTTATTTTCAACTGTTAATTTCGGTAAAATAAAACCTTGAAGGATCTACACAAATGACCCCTTGCTGAATTTAAAATGATGTCTACTTTTCAGAAATGTATAGCTTTCCGGGATCCATTATTGCTTTCACACCCATTTCTACCACTAACTGGAATGAGGTTGAAAGCACAAAAAGTAGCAACAATAGGCTATGTCCCAGTAAAATGCCAAAACTGTGTAAAACATTGTTAGTTTTCTGACAAAAGTCTGCTTGTCCCTGAAAGCTGGGAAGATGGTGATTTCAGCACCACAAACCCTTTGTTGATACCATTTGCAAGGAAAAAACCAGACGCTTTCTTCTGCAGCACTTTTTTCCAATTTTCCCCCCAAAAATAAATGTAGCTGCATTTTGGCTACTTTCTGGGTCCCCTCCAGGGGGATCCACAAACCCTGGGTACATTTAAAATCCCCATGGTGTTGGAAGAAAAGGACCCAAATTTGGCGTGGATACCATATGTAGACAAAAACTTACAGGGGCCTAAGCGTGAACTCCCCCAAATAGCGAACAAAAGGCTTTGCACAGGGGGGGAAAGGCCTAGCAGCGAAAGGGTTAATAAAAGAATAACACCGTTCTCTTGCAATGGTCTTGGCATGAATTTAGCCTTATACACAGACGATCTCATGGTGTATATGCCTGAAGTAAATGAGACAATGACACCGATGAAGAAGGAAGTAGCGATTTTTGGGTCATATCAGGTGAATGAAGGAAAGATGGAACTCATGAACTGGAACTGTATCTGGGAGGGGCCAGAAAAGAGAGAAGTGATGAGGTATCTGGGAGTACAGGTGACAAGTAACTTGAGGAAGCTAACTGGCGTTTACTTGACTATAGTTATCAAAGAAATTAGCGCCTTGTTGAAAAGATGGAATAATCTCCTACTGACTTTATATGGGCAAGTGAATCTAGTGAAGATGATGATTCTTCCAGTACACTTTTCTGTTTGATTGTATACCTCTGACCTTTGAAAAGGATACTCTGAAAAGAGCACACAGGTACATAACTAGTTTCATTTGGGGCTGTAACGGAGCGAGAATAGCCTGGAAATAACTGAGGAAAAATTTCAATGGGGGTTAGCGCTACCAGACTTGCAGTTATACTGTTGGGTCTTCCAGCTTAAAAATTGCAGGATGCAGATTGATAAGCCGGGTGAGGATGCATTGGGGAGGATGCTGAAGAGCATTATAAATAATGATGTGGAAGTTGATTTTGTGTATAAGCTTAGTTTGGCCAGATTCGTTAAGAAGGTGAGGATGAAGATACCTCAGGCAGCAGCGAGACTGTGGTTTGAAGTCAGAGTGGTGCTGGGGATCTCCTAATACAGCAAGTTTGCCCCAATCTGGAATTCACCTGGGAAGACAGAGTGTTTGGAGAATAAGTTGTGTATTTCAACCAGGAAGGACAAGATCAGGTGTTGAGAGGGTCTGATGTCAGAGGGTAAGTTGCAGCCAAAGGAGCAGCTGGTAGAGAAATCTGAAGGGACCTTCCCAGGTTAAAGTATGTAGAACTGTCATGCTGGTTAATAAGTCAAAAGGGGACTGAGGGTAGTACATGCCCAATGTAGTTGAACCTTCAAATTACCAAATCAAGGAAAAAGGAAGTAGCATCCTGGTACTGGCAGTTGGTTGTTGCTGCAGAGAGAAAGATGAAACCACTATACGAGGTCTGGAGAAAGGAGGACTTGCCACATGCAGATTTGGAAGATATTTGGCAAGTAGCCTTAAGCTTACTTTATGGCAATGTCACACCAGTTACTTTAAGCTACTTTAAGAAACAATCATCTCTTTACTTTGTAATTGGACTCTGGTGAGGATGTCGTCGGTTAAAGGGAAAGTGGAGATAAGGTGCAGGTGATATGGCTTGGTAGCAGCAGAAAATATGCAAATATTTTTCAACTGCCTGAAGCTGGCAGCATACTGGAGTGATGTGGGTAAGGCATTGAGTGGAATCTTCAAACTTGACATTTATGTAAGCCTTACTAGGTTTTTTGGATTGGTGGATGAGGGCTCAAACGCAATAATTTCAAGCAGGTCGAGGAAAATTTGATTTTCTATTTGGTATTGTTAGCAAGACAAGAGATATGCAAAAAGTGGAAAAGAGCTGAACCCCAAACAATTGCTGATTGGACAGCTTTTGTAAGACACAGGTACTCTTAGAAATTGCAAGCTCTAAATCGAGTAGGATTGAGCTATGGTCACCAGTTGAGCACTGGAGAAATAGGCAAAGTGAGCTGGTCCGATGATAACACCTTGGAGCATTTTTCAGTATGGGTTGAGAGACCATATATGATTAAATGACCATGAATGTACGGATAAAGTATGGGTTAGCATGCACGAGTTGTAGATACATCTGTGGTGTATAAGAGGATAATAATTTTTTTTTAAAAGAAACATCAAGCACCTCTAAAGATCAAGGCCCAATGGAGGAAGGCTGGTCAAAGACTACCACTATCCAAAAGAGACTATTGACAGCTAAGAAAAGACAAGAGACAATCAGAAAAGATAGTGAGTTAGAGGAACCAGAGCAGATTGATCAGCCTGACATCATGGATGAAAGCCTGGACTTAAACAGCACAAAGCAACCCAAAAGGGAGAGAAAGGTCAACTAGAAGTATTCAGGCCCAGACTGGACATACCTTGCCAAAATCACATTTGAATCTGATGATTCCCTGACTGATATGGACGAACCTCCACGAGATCAAGACAGACCACACTAAGAGGACATTCATGTTGACCACTGACAAACGTTGAAAGGGCAGTCAGAGAGTTAGGGTAATAGGCAGAGGACAGGAGCCTTTAGGCCTCCGGTGGACGCAGAGTAAAGATCCCTGTACCTTTCAAGATAGGATAGAGACAATAGGGTAGAGCCTAGAAGACTAACTACCATCATCTGAGATTCAGAGATTTCATTGATCTGATTTAAGGATGTCTGATGGATGATTTCTCTGTTGAGAGGGTATATCCCGCATGTTCAAATGAACTTTACCTTTAAGTCTGCAGTCAATACTCCCACACATGAGAATAAGTTCTCTGAAGTACCACAGCACAAGAATGTGTATAGTTATAATGTGCATTATCAAATACTAGCTGAATATGTGAAAGTTATGGAAGAAGAGAATTGTTTTGTGTGCTCTTACCTTTCAGCCTGCTGAGGAAGCAGCATATATTCATTTACCTTGGTCCTACTCTTTTTCTTGCTCTGTTTTCCTAAATTTCTTTTACCAACATGATTCCATTAAACTGTTCTTCTCCGATTTTGAAAATGTAACAACTGTGACCAGTTCAAATTTGTATTTGTGGGCTACTAAACATGTGTATCGTTCCTACAAAGGGTTTAATTCAAGGGGACAGCTTGAGGATATGATGAAGTTCTTTACTCCAGTGAGCAACCTTAGCGCTCCTAAATAGAGCATGCATGATGTATCCTGCAAAGTTAGAAAAGATTAAAGGGTATTTGCAGATAAACTGAATGAGAGGATACAGATAGACAAAGAGAAAGGGGAGAAAAAGACAAGTGCAGAACATATTATTGGAAAGGGTAAGAAGTCCTTAAAGGAACCACCTCCAAGATTGAGTGCTGATGTCACTAAGAAAGGATCTTTATGCATGATAAGGCAATCAGAGGGAAATGAGACCACCGAGAAAGTGGGATGGAGTGAATGTGAGTATAATAATTTACTCAAGGGACAGACCTTTTCAAGATTAAGGGTAAGTATAAAAGGCATCTATCATTTGTGCAGTAAGGCGATGTATTTCCAATTGCTGCATAATTGGGTAGGCAGTTGCTATGCAGGTCTAGTTTTCTCTAAGATCTATCACACTAACGAATTGAGCAATACATAAGGCGAAGCAAGTGTAGCTTTAAACAGATCCTAAGCAATCTCATTGGATCACTTATGGCTTCTATAGGGGTCACATTAAAGGACGTGAAGATTTTAATGCTGTCCACACTGGTAGATCGAATTCCTAAGATGGCAGGAGTGCTAACAGTAATCAATAAAGAATTGCTAACAATGAGAGCTATGATTATGCAAAATCGCCTTGCGTTTGATTTACTCTTTGTGAAATGGCAATCTCAGTTCAATGGGCAAATCTTCTTTAGTCAAAAGAGGATACATCCCCATATCAGATCTTTGTCTAGCGAACTTAAAAACAACATCTTCATCATTTGTATGAAAGTCAATACCATTTGGAGTACAATATATAGAACAATTTAGTTAGCACAATAAATCTCATCGAAGTAAATTCACTGGACTTGAATCATACACCACAAATCGATGTTGATCCTCAAAAGAACCTATTTTGACATGTACTGCTTCAGAAATTGGGGTAGACTTGGACTCTTTCTCTTGAGGGGGTAGGTTAGGAACTTCTGCATGTGAGTAACTGGATTTTTGTTGCAGTACCCTCCCGCCCCCACTTTCTGCCTGGTTTTTGATGCAACTTTGACTGAGGAGTACTGGGTCCCGGCTAACCAGGTTTCCAGTACCAGTGTTCTTTCCCAAAACTGTACCACAATGACACAATTTCAGCCGCGATATAAGTCCCTAATAAATGGTACCCCTGGTACCTGGGGCATTGGGACTGAAAAGGGTTGACTAAGGCTGCAGCACAAATTGTGCACCCTAGGGACCCCTCACCAAGATCATGAAAACTTCCATTGCAGGATGCGTGTTTTGGTGCAGACAAAACTGAAGAGTCAACATGGCACACATCCCTGTGTGTCATGCCACAGACACTGCATGATATATAGGAAAGTGACCCATACTGCAGGCCTGACAGCCCTGAGGCAGGGTGCACTATACCCCATGTGTGACATATCTACATGAGCAGATATAACCCTGCAATATCTAAGCCTATTCCTCTATATTGTAAGTGCACAGGGAAGCCATAGAGAGTTCATGGGCTGGACACTCATCATTACAAGTTACCCAGCTCCATGATGGCTTCACTGTACCCTAAGATGCTTGGTACCAAACATCTTGTCTTAATAAATCCGCACTGATGGCAGTGTTGGATTTATTAATAAAGGCACACAGAGGACAACTTAGAGGTATCCCATGAAACCTACCAACACTGGTGTGGTTTCTGACTAGTCTTAGCTAGCCTGCCACCACCTGACATGTTTCTGACCTCATGGGGTGAGAGCCTTCCCTCTCAGAGGCCAGGAACAATGCATGCTCTGGGCGGAGGTGCTTCACACTCCTTCAGGCCAGAATGTCATCCCAAGGTGGAAAGCTTTAAAGGCGGTACCCCCTTTGAAATGCAACCCAGGCATCTCCAGATAGTGGAGGATACCAAACCCCCTGTCCTGTTCCTAATTTAGCAGGAGGACAGGCGGGAAAATTAGTAAGATGAGGAGTTGGGCCCACATTCAGCCAGCGCCACCCCTAAAGTAGGGCAGGTGACGTGGACCCCACTTTTCAGATTTCTCCATCTTGTGTTGGAAGGAATTAGCCGATTAGGGTCAGGGTTATGCCCACTCCCCAAAGGAAGTGGTCACATAGAGGGTGTAGGCACCCTAAAGTTAGGTAGCACATTGGCTACTACCTGTCTCCCCCTGTAATGCCCCTAAATTTAGTATTTAGATGGTACCATCTAAATACTAAATTTAGGGGCATTACAGGGGAAGACAGGTAGTATTAGATGGTACCACTGGCCCTGAATTTTAGATTTGATGAACCTAAGAAGACAATGGACATAGAAGAGCTGCTGACCTGAGAACAATCAATCAATCAATCAATCAATCAATCACAGAATTTGTAAAGTGCACTACTTACCCGCGAGGGTCTCAAGGCGCTGGGGAAAAAAAAGGGGGTGCTGCTACTGGTCGAACAACCAGGTCTTGAGTAGCCTCCTGAAGGTCAGCAGGTCTTGGGTCTGTCGTAGGCTTAGTGGAAGGGTGTTCCAGGTCTTGGCGGCGAGGTGGGAGAAGGATCTGCCGCCGGTGGTGGTTCTTCGAATGCGAGGGACGGTGGCGAGGGAGAGGTCGGCGGAGCGGAGTTGGCGGTTGGGGACGTAGAAGAGGAGTCGTCTGTTGAGGTAGGCTGGGCCAGTCTTGTGGAGTGCCTTGTGTGCGTGGATGAGGAGTTTGAAGGAGATTCTCCTGTCGACGGGGAGCCAGTGCAGGTTCCTCAGGTGGGGGGTGATGTGGCTGTGGCGTGGTACATCGAGGTACAGAGTACCTGCCGCAGAATTTCTGGCTTGAAACCCTGCCTGCTACCTCAAGGACTCAACAATCGTGATGTGCTGTCTCGTCCTGCTGCCGTGAGGCCTCCAAGACCCCTGGAGCACCTGCAGCCCTTCACAATCACCAGAGAACTCCCTTTGAGTATAGGAACTACTACCCTGCAGTCTGCAGGCACCGATCCCGCAGAGTCCGGTTTACTGACTTGCTGCTCCCCTGCAACTCCGACATAGCACCCAAGCAAGAAGAGGTATACCAGCTCTGGAGGGTCATATCCGTCCCCTACCAAGTGAGAGGACACCAGGACCTACCGTAGCTATACCCGAGGTACCGGACCACCTGCTACTGACACCGAGACGAAGAGTCCAATCCGGACTCCAACTGCCCAGGAAGCAAGCACCCGTCAAGGGACGCCGAGACCCCTGAGACCCACTTCATGTGTGGCCCAGCCGTCCAGAAATCGTCCCTGCAACCTGCCTGCCCCTGACCACAAAGACCATCTTGACGCACAAAGCCCAGCTGACCTATCTGCTCTGCACCCAGCCCGCCCAGCTTGGGTACCGAAGAACCAGCTGTGGTCCCATGGTCCAGAGGCCCTTGCAACCTGATCCCTCATTTGGGGTCCCTTGGACTTACCTGTAAGCCCCCTTGTGCGGCCTGTTTTGAGGCAGCCCCCTTTTCCGTAAGTGCACCAGCTACCAACAACCTCAGCACCCTGCTCCTGGCCGAATCCGGGACACTCCAGACGATCCGCTGGTGGAATATTGGACCTTGGCCTTCTGCTACCCAAAATCCCGAAGGTGAAGCCCTCGAACCAACTGTACGAGTTTATATGCATTTTTGTATTTTTATCCATGGACTTTCATTGTGCGTAATTGCGTACAACAGTGAGTTATTTTCCAAACTTTGAAAATTCATAATTAAAAAGTACTTACCTGTGAAAAACGTTCTTGGTCTTAAAAATTATATAAAAATCAGTGTTATTTTTGCAAATTGGTCTCAGATTTATTCTTGAGTGTGTGTCTCATTTATTGCCTTGGAGAGTATAACAAATGCTTAGCACTACTCTCTGATAAGCCTAACTGCTCGCCCACACTACCACAAATAGAATGTATGTATTATCTACTTTTGCCTCTGTGTACCAACCTGGGACCCACTAGACTCTCTGCACAGTATACTTCATTTTAGTGCACTATATAGAGAGCCAGCTTCCTACATTAAAGTAGAGCGGTTAGCACCAGTGTCAATGAGGAAAGAGACAGGATTCCCATTTACCTCTACATCCACATAAGGACCACTTTGGTCTACCTCTAAAGCTGCGCCAAAGACACAGTCCTCCTCCCCCTAAGGCACCATCAAGCTGATGGGTTTGGGTCAAAATCATTTGTCTGGACCAGGTACTGTTGAAATGTGCCTTGATTTGGGAGATAATTTTTATTCGATTGTTGAACCTGATTTGTGATGTATGTTCGCATTTGAACATTCTGTTGTGGCATTGGAGCTTGCGGTATTTGCCCTGTCTGATTTTGCAGCACATTTGAATTCTGAATTCTCTGATTGGGTAACTGTTGAGTCTGATTCATGTTATTTTCCTGGGACTGTGCATACCCTACATTCTGAACCTGATTTCCACCATTGTTTACATTAAACCTACACTCACTTTTCTAATGCCCAAATTTGCCACACTCATGACAAGGATTTAGAGAGAACATATCAACACCTATTCAAGTATCAACTGGAATACCACGACCCCTACCTTGCGACTGAAAATGTTGCTGCTGGGAACCATTAACACCCTGCATCACCGGAACCTGATTACATCCTCCCTGTGCTGGAACTGCATTGTCAAAACCCACTGATTCTGACCTACTTGCACAGCTTTCATTTGTGCAATCATCAGCCTCTCTTTCAACTTTTTCTGTTTCACTTCTGTCTCGTCTCCGCAGTATTTAGCATAACAGAAAATTTCATCAATCGGCTTGTTCTGCCAGCATATTAAATGCTGCTGAATCATGGAAGAAATCTCAGGTCCCAAACCATACACGAATTGGTAAACAAAATGTTTCATATCTTTCTCAGCCACATTTTCCATTCCACTGTACTGTCCAAAAACACATATTAAAATGTTATAATAGGCATGAACGGTTTCCTTGAGTTCCTGTGTTGTTCTATCTATTTTCAGCCTATTGATCTCTTTAAGAGAGATTTTAGTTTTCAGGAAATTAATCACTTGTTGATATTTTTCAAATAACACTGGAGATGGAGAACCTGTTTTAGGATCCCTATCGGTTCTGCATCAGACCAATCCACAGACACCTTATATTCTGTCCATATATCTCCAAAAACTTCAATGTCAATCAGGGTATTCAAATCTGTCCACAAGACTTTCGAAATTTTTACAAATCTCTCAATTTGTGTGTACTATTCTACTGGATTTTCTCTCAGTTTCAAGAATTTATTTGTGAAAGATAAAATATCAGTTCTAGACCAAGGTACATGTACATATCCTCCTCCAGGTACTTCTCTCATAGGAAACATTAATGTTTCCTATTCGCCTTCATCAATCACAAGTGAAGGTGCACGTACCCCAACTTTCTTTATCTTCTTTGACCATCTACTTTCCCATTTGTCAAATGTACTCCATTTTCTAAGGACCAGCATTGTTTCTTTAATCTGCAACTTCATTCCTGACGATCTCATATTAGCAATGTCCTTATCACTAAAGTCTTATTGGTAAGTCTCTGTAACAAGTTTGTACATCAATCCCATATTTCTGTGCTAATTCAGTTAATCTTTCATGAGTTTGTCTAGCACGTCTCGTAATATCTTTGCAGAGAACAATAGTTCCTCATCTTCATATATATTTAATTTAGACGAGCTAAGAGTTCCAATTATCATTTCTTCTAATTCTACCTTTAACTTGGGAACGTCCAATTCCTTTTCTTTCTCTGGGACTTGAGTAGCCACTGGATTTTTATTTGTAGCTGAAGTATTAAAATATTTAACCCAGTCGTTGAATTCTTGAGCAGTAAGACCTAATTTCCCAATTGGAGTTTTGGAATGCATTTCCTTTCATTCGAATTTTTATTTACTTCAGAAGAGGTATGTGGTAATGTCATATCAAAATTTGAGGTTCTCATTGGTACTATTATTTCAGAAGCAAAATAATTTACCCGCAGAGGTTCACTCGTTCTAGGCATTTAAAATGGTGGTGTGCTCTGGACCATTCTACTAGTCTGATCAAAGAGCGTCTGATTTAAATTAGGATTTGCATAGGTGCACCAGAAAAGGGTTCATTCCAGTAGGAACGATCAAGGTTACCCTGTAACAGAGGTTTGTAAAGAGGTACAACAGGACCAATACTAACTAGAACAGTCAAAGCATCTGGAACATTTAAAACACTTGGGTTTGAAGCAGTTGTCATTCTGTTATCTGCTGCTATGGGTGAGACAAGTGTTTGTTAATTTGGGATCACAGGTACAGTCGGTGCATTTGGAATTTTCTCAGAATCTACATAGGTTGGTTCTTCGGCTGTGATTCATTGTATGGGGGTGAACGATTCAACAATAAATCATTCAGAAAATCATCGTCTATGTCCCTATCTACAGCTTCAGCTATTACCTCAGTCTTGGCTCTCTCTAAATTCTTTTCTTTTCTTTTTCCCCTAACATTATCTCTTACTGCTATAACTGGGTACATTCTTATTCCCGCAATAATATCACTCTCCATGCTTTCTGTTGTGCATCCCACTTAGCATCTGCATATGTACTTATGGCTCTCCTACATTCCCCTTGGTATATTTCCTTCTCGGTTTGGTGAGCTTTGTATTCCCATATGTTAAGTGCTTCAAATTGAGCAGGTATAGGAGGTGGTCTCATTTCATACAATTTCCTCCTTAAATGTTAAATAATCCTCAAATTAAATGTCCCAAAGTGAGGAAATTGTAAAGTGCCATCCTTTTCTGTAACTTTATGCCATTGTGCTAGCCATATACATGGATGTAAATCTTTATCCATCATTACAGTGTATCCTGGCAGTCCCTCTGGTTGCACTCCTTCTTTAACAGGTATTGTTACATCTCCCTGTACTAATCTCCATATGGCTTTGAAAAATTTCATTTTCTGTTACAATATGTTTTCAAGCTATTTCAACAACTAATTTTGTCTGCTCCATTAAAGAAAGAAATAGATTCATCTCACTCTCAACGTAATTAAACTATTTTCCATTCGTTCTAAATTATCACTCACTTCGAATGAAATCTCGACCAGTGGGATTTCACCTGGATTGATACAGTTACTCACTGTGCACTTGAGACTAACTATACCATCCACTTCTCACAATTACACAAAAAAGATTTCCTTATCCATAAGATGTTTTCGACAATGTCTCCTGATCATCAACAGAACACAGCAGACAACGACAGTCTTCTACACTGAGACCACCACTTAGGTCTATTCTGTTGATCCCCAGATCTTAGGACAACGATGGACCTGATAACCACTTCAACTTCTTTGCATTAAGCGCCACATTCACACTTAGACTTTAGCCTTTTCAACTTCGCATAACATCACACAGCCATTTTCAAAACACCGAAATCTTAAGCAAAAGCAATATCAATGTGCATCCCTATTACTACTCACACTCCTTTACTGCTACAAGTCATCTCCACTCCACTGGAACTCAGTCAATCCTTCTGACAACACATGGGATTTTGGACTTTGGACTGAACAGGGGAAACCTCTATCTTGGGTACCCTAAACAGACCCTCCAGCATTTCGCGATTTCGCGATTCACGAAAAAATTGCGAAATCAGCTGGCAAGCGCAACGGTCGCGATATTTACGAAACCGGCCGCGAAAAAAGTCTCCTGGCAGGCATTAAAAAATGGTGCAATTTTATTGGCTGTACGCGCATACGTCACCCCGTGAAACGGCGTGTACAGTCGTATTAGCGGCCTGCTTCCTCGATTACAATATTTATGAAAGAGGAGCGAGAAAAGGAAAGTATCGCTTCTCTGCTCTCCAGCTTGCAGGCTCAACTGCTGTTCATATAATTGCAGGAAACAATGTCAAAAATTAGGATCCCAGCACGGGGACGGGCGGGGCGGGCAGAGAAGGAAAAGGAATCTGTCTTTTCCTTCTTGCACACAGAATACAATGACAGTGTCTGATCTGCCGCTTCAACTGCCCTCCCCCCTTTCTTTATTCCTCCCTTTTATTCCCTCTCTTTGTCTAGCAGCTCCTCCTCTCTTACTGAAACCCCTGACTTCATAAACGGTTCTCACCCTCTCTTTTCTTCTTTCGTTGATTTGTTCCCCTGTGAAATGGATCCAAAAAAGAAAAACACTGTAACTGTCGTCTTTTTCTGACATTTTATTATTCCAAAGCAGTGCTTGAAATGGATAAATAGAAGTGCAGGTACTCTGTACCAGAGTACCTGCTTGTTTCTGAGAAGTGCCAGTACTCTCTCTCAAAATAAAAAAGTGAGGGTACTCCGTACCGGACAGTACCGGCCCATTGAAAGCATTGTTCCAAAGTGCAGCTGTGGGAATAAAAAGTTCAAAATATGAAATATAACTAAATAAAGCCAGACAGAGTGGTAGCAAAGTGGCCAGATTGATGTCATTCATACCCAAACACATTTGCGCCACTCTACAGAGTTTGCAGGTGAAGCGCTATTTTTGTTTACTTGTCATTCTTTGAATAGCATTGTTTTCCCCCGGGTGGGGAACTAGTGCACCAATGCTGGAGGTGCTGCAACACGTGGATTGGAAAACAAAATGTGTACTGCAGCTCGGTGTTCAGGGAATTGGTCTTTTTACTATACTGCTTACGTTCTGTAAGGATATAAGCAATGGACATTGAAATGGATCCATTCCGTGCCCTGTAGTCATGTCCTTAACTTTTCAGGCAAAAGCACTCACTGATTTCTGAATAGTGAGTGTAAAAGCGTTAAAGTAACCATGTTGTTCCTGCTTACATTTCACATGCTTTACTTAATTTTGCATTCCCTATGAGTGTTTGCTTTTTCCAGGATGATGTTACTTTTTTTGTAGGCAGCATATTGCTCTTGTCTAGTGCGTAACTTAAATTGAGCCGTGTTTATAGCGGGGCACAATTGGGTTATAGTTGATGGCAGTGCGAGTTTCTCTCAGTGGGGCAGTATGGTGTTTAGTGGGGGCGAGGATGTGACACCATGGTCAGAGCTGCCGAATTTGGAACTGGGGAACCTGGTTCTGAAGGATGATTATTGCGAGATGTCTGTCCTGTCAGCACTACCCATAAAAGGGAGTCAGTGCCCGCGACACAAGAGGAGGCTATGTGACTGCACCCAGGGAGCGAAGGGGGGCTGTGTGACTGCACCCATGGAGCGAAGGGGGGCTGGGTGACTGCACCCATAGAGCGAAGGGGGGCTGTGTGACTGCACCCAGGGAGCAGTGAAAGTGGTGCCCCGGCAGGGGTGCATGCATGGGCAGTAGAACATCCCAGGGAGAAATACGGCCCCCTCCCACGAGGTTAGTAGGTTAGTATTTTGGAGCTGTGCTTCCGTAGAGCTGCAGAAACTTTAAACATGCCTATTTCAAAGTGGAATACTATCCTAAAACAGGTTCCATTGATTTAGGGCTGAAAATAAATGATTACGTGTAAAATAAAGTGCCGCAATAATGCTGCTAAATATTCATTTTTGTGCTGCTAAATTTCAATTTTTGTGCCGCAAAATTTGCAAATTTATGCCGCAATATCCTGGGGGGTCTGCCTAAATCCCTCACTTCAATGGACAAAATCAGCTGATGTGATACCAAGTTCTGATGCAGCTGAAATTACCTTGGCTCATGAAAAGTAACCACGCCAACTTAACTCTTCTCCAAACCCACTGAGGTCTTGGTCCTCCAATGAACCTTGCTCATCACATTGGGGGGTGAGGAACTAGGGTGTCTCCTGTTGGCTACACAATGAGGACCAATAAATGGTAACCAACTCATACATTGGAAATCAAATTCAAATATACTACTCCCAAACCATACTGTAAATTTATAGGATAGCAACAGAAAGACCAAACCTGAAAAAGTTCAATTGGGCTAAGATCATACACACCAATAGCTCCACTGTTGCTGTGCAGGACAATAACAGAAGAATTTGATGTTCTGAAAATAATTTGTGACTATTTCCGTTATGCATTAGAATCCAAATTTGATATGCACAATCTCTGTAGAAAGAACATTTAAAAATACAATTTAAAGAAGATTCAGACAAATTAAGGTAAATTTGGTCATTTGTTTTAAAGAAAATTAGATTTCATATCAATAATCAGCATTTAGGCAATAAGTCATGAGTCTCAATAAGCAGTTACAAAATGTACTATGAAACCACCGACCTAGCAGAAAATCAGACAGAAACAATCTTACAAGGAATTTCGGAAATCTATTGTTCAGCCATAAAGTCCTTGGGAAGTTCTCTAAGCAAAGGGGTTCCTGCCACCATTAAGGGTAGAGGACGGTTCAGGGAAGTTCTCTCAGCATAGGCATAGAGCCTAGACAGAGTCGGCCAAAAGGAAGTCCATGGGCAAGGGCATAGAGTACGGATAAAGACAAAAGGACTCTGATCAAGTCTGCAAACAGGGATAGGACTAGTCTCTGGAAAAAGGATAGGGTCTGCTTAGCCACCAGGAAAATTAGCAACTGAGACGTCAGCACACAACTTACAGCTCACAGCTATTTTCCCAAAAGGAGTTTTAGTAATATATAGTTCATTATTCCGGATGTAACACCCATTGTGTCACACCATATGATCACACCATTGTCATCCGATCATCATTCGCTCACAACGTGCAATAGTAGATACTTTGGAATACTTTCCCTATAGTTGTCATGGGAATCGATCGTCTGTTCTGGACACACAGGTTAGACCACGAAGATAGATTCACAAAAGTAACTTTCTGTGTGTTAATGTCAAAAGTCCAACACAGTAGTGTCAATTAGAGACTACAACAAGTATTGTTTTCATTCAGGAATGTCCATTGGAAATTACAAAAAAGATACACAAGTGAGAAGTGTAGCAAGATTTCTTATCAGCAGTCCATGGAAAAAGTGCAAGTCTAAGGAACAGGCCACTTAATGCATACAAAGGCAATGCATCTTAATTAATAAACGAATATGCAATTAAACACAGGCATAATGTATTCAATCAACTATTCATGTCACATAGTCTAATAATATATGTTGTCAAAGATTGTTGCATAGAAACGGTTAGTTCTAACTATGGCCTATTGCCACAATTTACAAAATCCCTAAGTGTAAAATAATTCTATAAAAAACATTAACATTATTGTTTTAGGAAATCTAAGATTGCATCAATACAAAGCTTCTACACAACATGTTTAATACATGTAAATTGATGCATAACGAAATTGCACCAGTTTTTCAACATCTATGGTGCATTACAATGGAAGCAATAAAAGATGGCTTTCATTCATTATAAACGTTTGCATATTTGTAATTGAGACTCATATGCATGTGTATATAGCTCATCATTTTAGTTCATTATAATTGGCATAATTGCAGAGAATACTTTTTGTAAATTTGTCATTTGGACATTGTTCACATCATTAAGAAAATCAATTATTAGGTATGTTAGACACACAATATGCAAATTATTTTCTATTTTTAACACTCAAAGCACTCTTTTACGATGCTTCTACTATATTTTCATCAAAATCATTGTCACTTTCTTAACATGTGCAAAGTGCGCATTTATTTCCATGTGTGGTTTTGTCACATCCAGTTTTATAACCGTAAAAATATTTAACAACTTTTACGCTGTAACACCTCTGTCCCCTGAACTTCCCTATGGTGACTTTCCACCAGACCTCACCGACCCGGGCTTCCGCAGATGGAATCGAAATCATCCTCTTCTATTACAAGAACTCTTTAGTGATGATAACCTCCTAATACAGCTGAATTACGAGAAATGTTTGTGCTAACCCGAACAGACGCATGTCGAATCACTCTGATGCGCCACTGGGACGGCAGTCCAGCGATCCAAGGCACAGCAAATAGAGAATTGACCCATCTGGAATACCTTTTTGTAAATAACACTCACCGTAAAAGCATCACTTGGGTACTCCTATCCCTCCAAGAACTAGGCACCCAGCCCAAATATATCAGTTACTGGAAGAGAGATCTGGGAAGGGAGATCACGCAAGAAACGTGGTGCATAATTTGGAGAAGGGCTGCCAAATCCTTCATATGTACAGTGTAGGAGGCTGGCTTAGTATATGGTGCTCACTTATGTAAGTGTTGCACCCTGCACTAATCCAGACAACCCTTATGGTGATTTTAGTGGTCTTAGACAAACTTAGAAAGCTCTCTAAGTGGTAGCTGTGGAGAGCAGCCTTCAGGCTTAGTCCAGAAGGAGTGTAAAGCAGCTTGTTTTACCAGAACATAATCTTATTGGTATAGATTAAGTGAAAAAGAACCACATAGTGTATTTATAAAAATATGTATTTATTAAAAGACACTCACTAACACATACAGATATCTCCTACCCGGAGATATACACAATGCACACAATACTTTGCAAAGAAAACAGGTAAGTAGCATGAATACACAGTGGTTACCAGGGGGGGGACCAAACCATATACTAAAATAGTGGTATGCGAACCACGATTCAAGTCAAGACTATACCCAGGAAACGTAGAAGTGCTGGGGACCCAAGGAACCACACGAGGTAAGTACCCAGGAATCCCACAGAGGTCGTGTGCAGAGTGGGAACATGACCACGGGCTCAAATCAAGTCAATGGGTAAGTCGCGGTTGCAATTTTAAAGAAAAAGGACCCATCCCAATGGACCCTGAAGAAACCCCTATGAAAGACAGAAGGTTGGAGAGCCACCCCACCCGTGGATACCCTAGGAACCAGAATACCTACACCAGGGAAGCTGGGTGCATAGGTGCGAAGTGGTGTCGGAAACCGCAGTCGAACTGAGTGGAGGACTTCAGGAAGATGCCGCTGGCATAGAAGGTGAAAGTGTCCGGTGGAACTCAAAGGTGGATTCAAGATGAGAAGTACCTGCAAGCAGAGGGGACAGAGTCTATGCCACTCAGGAGTGACCAGGAGGCACGGAAGACGAATGCCAACCGATGTCGGCTCTCCTAGGGCCCCAAATAGCTTGATGGCACTGGCTCCTTTTTAGGTCAAAGCCTACCAGACAGTACAGCTGTCTGGTTTGCTAACGACATTCTTGGGTGGGAAGATACATCGTGTGATGTCTGTCTGATTGGTGATGTTTGGTTGGTGTGTTCTCAGATTTGGCTGATGAATGGCGAGGTCTGTATGATGGGTGTCAATGTCTGGTTCGTGGGAGGGAACGTGCATCTTGAGATGGATGGCTGGTTGGTGAGGCTTGGCTGTTGGGTGGGTCACGAGGTCTGACTGGTTGGTTGAATAGTCTTGCTGGTGGGACACAAGATCTGGCTGGTGGAACCTGAGGACTAGCTGATGAATACTGACATTCAGTTATTGGTGACGGAGGTACAGAAAGTCAGAGCAGAGGTTAAATGTTGAAAGCGGAGGTCTAGCTGTTGGAAGCAGGGGTCCTTCTGATGAGAGCAGAGATCTGGGTTGTAGCTTCCAATTTTTGGCATGCGACTTCCAAATTGTGAATGGAGTTTGGCTGATGAGAGGTTTCAAGGTCTAGCTGATGAACTCGGACATCTGACTATCTTGTGAGTTCTAATCCAGCTGGTAGCTGATGGGTTCTAACGTCTGGCTGGTATGTCCTGAGGTCTGACCAGAACACAATAGGTGAAATCCAGTCCTTTATTGCTGTCCTAAGGGGAACAGGCCCAGCAGTTTGGACTGGACTGTTTCCACTGGAGCAGTAGCACAGCTGACTTGGCTGGCCTCTGTAATGGCACAGTCGGTAAAACATAATAGACTGGAAGCGGGCTGAATAAATTGCCAGTGAATGACACTTTAGCAATCATTTAACCCATCAATGTTCTACTTTACTGAGTGCAACACCCTAGGTGCAATAGAATGCCCAGACTTGGATGTCTTGCTTGCTATGCTACAGCAATCAAGCAATAATTCAATGATGAGGCTTCACTAGGCTGAAACCAGTGTGGGGTTGCTTGTGTTCCTATTCAGAAGGGATGTGGCCTGAAAGTTTGGGCTGGAATGTTTCTAATGGAGCAGAACCAAGAGTGATGGAACATGGTATATTCTGTCTGTAGTGGCATAGTGGGTGCTGTGGTTCTTTGGTGGGAGCTACAGTCCAGCGGGTGAGAGGTGAAGTCTGGCTTATCTGTACTAAATCCCTGCTGGTGGGTTCAGATATTTTGTTGTTGGTTCTCGAGGTGTGGCTTATGAGTCATGCGGTCAGGCAGGTATGTCCTAAAGTTTAGTTGGAGTGATCAGAGTTCTGACTGGGACATCCTCTGATGAACTCCGATATTAGGCTTTTGGGTTTCAATTTCAGACCAGTAGGTTCAAATTTTAGGATGTTGAGTTCATATTTCAGCCTTGTGGATCCTGAGGCCTGGCTCATGTATCCTGACGCCTGACCTGTTTCTCCTTTTGCATGGCTCATATATCCTGAAATGTAGTGAGGTGTGGCTGCAGGGCAGAAATGTCTGACAGAACTATGGAGAGGTCCAGCAGGAGAGCAGAGACATTCGTTTGGTGGGTGGTGGGTGAGGGGTTTGTCTTGTGAGTAAATGGGTCAGGCTGATAGGTAATGAGGTCTGGAAGCTGGATTGTGAGGTTTTCATATTGTGTGTCCTGTGGTCTGTCTAATGTGCTGCAAGGTTTGGTTGCTGAGTATCAATGTGTGGCTCATGGGTGGTGATGTTAGACCTCTGTTTGCAAGGTCTAGCTGATGGGCTCTGATATACAGAGAGTACCAATATCCAGCTGGTGTATTTTGATGTCTGGCTGTTGGGTTGTGGTTTCAGGCTGGTAGGATTTGATGGTAGACTGGTGAGTTCATATGTCAAGCTGGAGCAGCTTCAGGTCTGTCTGGTACTGTTGGGAATGCCTCATCTAGCACTATGAGACTGTTTTGTCCTGAGCTCAAGTAATAACTTTAATATGATGATATTTATGTTCCCAAGAGGGATATGTCCAGCACATGCTACCTTGGACATTCCACAGGCATGCAAAATCTAATAATGAAGCTTCCACTAGACTTCAAAATCTTGCAACAGTAGCTGTCATGTTTGACATGGTTTACTTTTTAAACCACTCCCATGTCCTGGTTCGTTACTTGGTATTGGGGTATTCAATAAATGAGCGGCAACTTGTGTTCTCTGTATAACAGTTAAATTGGCATCATTCTTGACCACCGGAAGAAGCCTTCTACACTCTTCACATAGTCCTCCAGTCATCGATGCCCTGGAAAACACGAAGCAAAAGAAAAGTCTGGAAGACATTGTCCACCTTTGCTCCACCTTGTAGTTGCCATTTCCCAAAGTTGCTTTTTAAGTCTGGTCTTACCTCCAGAAGACTTTTGACAAAGAAGATTGCTACCTTGCTATCAAATACCTATTTCGAAGGGTAAGGTGGGAGACTTGTCAGATATAGGCTTCAACATGATTACCTTTATGGGAAAATTTACAAATAATCAAAAAAAGGCATATACCATTCTTGCCAGGATATATTACTGATATAGCAGGTGCTTTGAATAAAATCTTAGGAATAGTAGTCTTGGCACAAGAAGGGATCCTTGCAATAAATTCTAATGTCTTGGCTGGCTGGGCCCAATGCAAGATTTCCTATTAGTTGATGCAAACTGCTTGATTGCTGCTGAGAGATGCTGTTCCATTTTAGTCCCTGTATATCCCTAATTATGAGTCATTCATCTTCTCTGAAGCAGGCCCTTTATGTACTGGTCTCCTCTTTGAAGACACTCTGCTGGCATGCCATTTCGTTAATACCTTTACAGGCTTGTATAAAGCCTAATTCTTGCTAAAAAAGGGTTTTCAACCACAACCTTTTTCAATGGCCCATGGGCTTCTCGCAGAGAGGCTTCCAAAAAGTCTCAAGGTGGTACTAGAAGTGGCAGTTGGTCTGACCAGGATCTCTTTGGTAATATCTTTCACTCCTCTTCAAGATGAAGTTCCAGCTGGTACAGCACTGGAGGGCAACTACCAACTTTACTCGAAGAATTTCAGGTAATCGTTGTTCCTTTTTCCCATTTAAGGTTAAGAGAAAGACTAAAGCACTGTCTTCCTGTTAGAAATGGGGACTCTAGTTGGCAGACGTAGGTACCGTTGTTCAAATAGGGACCCTTGCTTCTAGTCAGGGTAAGGGGGATGCACACTTTAGATAACCCCTGCTCACCCCCTGGGTAGCTTGGCACGAGCAGACAGAATTATCCCAAAGGCAATGTGTAAAGTATTTGTACTCAAGACACACAGTAATACAGTGATAATCCCACAAATGGACACCACACCAGTTTAGAAAAATAAAGTATCTTTATCTAAACTCAACAAGACCAAAATGACAAAAGTCCAATATACATGTAATAAGAATATGACTTTTAAAAGGTTTCAAGCAACTTGGTCCATAGAAAACTATGGATGCGTGATTCTACACAAAGTACATGTAGATGCATCAAAATTCACAAGGCCAAGCAGCCACAAAGATGGGAAGCGTCGAGAAACAAAGAGATCCATCAGTTCCTGGGTCCTTGGGGAGGCGGTGCAACAGATCTGCTGCACGCAGGACAAGTGATGCGTCGAATCCGGACTCTAGGGGGAGGTGATGCTTCGACCCCAAGAGAGTTCTGGTCCGGGGGTGATGCGTTGGGAAAACTTGCCACACAGGTGTGATGCGTGGAAATCAGGAATGCGGCGGCGATCGATGTGGCGGCGACAAGCGGCGCTGCGTCGGCTTCTTCAGCCGAGATCCCATGATGCGCCGGTTCTTGCAGCCGCCAAAGGTGCTGCGTCGCGTCGGCAGCGACGCAGCATTGCGTGGAGAATCTTCTCGCACGGCGGTGCTGCACGGCGGTGCTGCTCCAAAGGCTTAAAACTGGAACAGGCACCTCCTGGCAGGTCAGAACTCACAGCAGCAGAGTTCAGGGGAGCTGGGGGTGAAGTTTTTGTGCCCCTAAGACTTCAGAACAGAAGACCAGCACACACAGGCCCTTGGAGATTCTTCTTCAAGCAGGTTCACAGCAAAGTTCCAGTCTATGTATTTCCTTGGCAGAAACAGAAACTGCAGGCCAACCCCATACAGCACAAAGCAAAGAGTCAGTAATCCTCCTCACAGCTCTTCAGCTCTTCTCCTTGGCAAAGGTTGCTAATACTAATCAGTCGAACTCCAATCGGCTTGCAGCATCTCGTAAGTACCACAAGTAATTTCTCAGACAAGAACGGGATATGTATAAATTTAGAAAAATCTAAAGTGATGGTACTAAATCAGAGGAGTAACAAACATCAACATCGATGGTTGCTGGGGGGCCGTCAGCTAGAAATCATTGGAGAATTCAAGTACCTTGGCATAATTTTTGACAGGAAGGGCACGTTCCTCCAATAAAAAGCGGCTATTAGAGGTAGAGGAACTGCATTGGCTGTTGCACTAAAAAACATCAAGCATAAAATAACGGGCCCCAACCTCACCCCTCTATTAGAGGTGTTCCAAACAAGGCTTCTACCAACCATTACATACGGTAGTGAATGTATGAGAGGGAGAGTTGAGAGTACCTTGGATATAGTGGTGTCCAAGGCCATGAGAATAATCTTTAACCTCCCACAGTATACCTCGCCGGCACAAATAAGGCTAGAATTTGGCCTCCAAAAGCAGCAAATAGCACGTAAAGGTGCCTACATTAAATGCTGGCACAAAATAAAGGCGACTGAATTCATATTTATGGAAGGAGCTGAAACAGAAAAAAGTTAGCCCAGCCATGGCTTACCTCCAATCAGCATTAACTATTCTGTGCCTACAGGACCTCTGGGAAACCATTGGGTCCCATAACAGTTTCAAGGGACTAGTAAATAAATCTGTAAATATATTATCCCTCGAAGAAGATAAGTACGCACTAAGTGGGAGGGCCCACGGATGGCTCGTTATTCAGACCTATTCGAGGAGCCTGCCACAAGCATATCTGGGAACAGGTTTTACGAGAGCAGTGAAGGAAAGCTTCTTCCTCTTGATACTGGGAATCTTACTGGCAATGCTGCACTTTCCACCATGGAAACGAAATGAAGTAACAACACAGTGCAGACTATGTGGCGCAGCCAAAGAGGACGTTCTACATTTACTGTGTATCTGTAAGGGTTTAGACAAGGAACGAAGATTACTATTAAAACCGCTCCTGAAGGAAAGACAGATTTGAACATGCAGACAAGTAGTGAAAGTTTGTTTTGAAGGTGGGGACATTCAACTAGCCTGCAGCCTGGTCCGTTTTATGAGTGCAGCAAAAACAAAGCTAAATCCGGCAGTAAACTGACAAAGTGGCTATAAGTCTGTGACTACTACCAATTTTAGAACTAGCCGCATAACCTTTTATCTGGTAAAAGTCTAATTGATTTCTAAATCTTTGGTTGAAAGCTTCTGTCCCGAACAGAGAAAATTGTTCAAATACTACTATATTTTTTAGGCATATTAACAAGGTTTAAAACTACTGCATAATTGAGCTTATCGATATTTTTTTTATGAATCTGGGGACAGAAATTGCGGCTCAAGTTATTAGGGTATTTTAGATAATTAACATGATTCTATGAAAAAGTGGATTCTCTCTTTTAGTGCGGGCGTAATAATTTGTTTTAATGGCTTTAAGCAACTGGAAATAAATCAATGCTGTCGTTGTCGTGGCTGTTAGTCGAAACCTGCAAAGGGGCGGCAAGTAGGTAAGAGTAAGACTACGGCCTAGTGTTTATGCTGCTATAGTAATTTATTGAAACAAAATATTGATGCCCTGTTATAGCTTTGCTTGCACAACAGAAGACGCTGATGCTTTTTACCACACACTTGCACTTTAAACTTGGTCTAGGTCTCAATGAATTATAAAGTTGACTTGCAAAACGATCAATAAGGTCATTCAGACCTCACTGTATGATTACGAATGTAATTATAAAATGTTAAGGACATTGTAATTGTAGACTCTTTTTATATACAGGCGATTATTAATTATACGAATGTGATAATGTTTTATATATTGTATCATTTTTAAGATGTTTTATTTGCAATGATTTTTATTAATCAAGCAATAAAGAATTACTTACCTTGGCAAAGGTTCCTCTTGACTCCAGAAGTGATCTAAAGTTCAGGTGTTTAAGGCTACTACTTATACCCCATTTTGTCTTTGTTCTCTTTGTTCAAGGGTCTCTGAGCCCAGTCTAGACCAGTTCTGTCTTCACTGGTGCAGTATGACCACAGGGGGTGGAGACAGCATTGTGCAAGTTAGACAGGCCCTATTTAGGTGCAGGGAAATATCCTCCCACTACTATAAATACAGCCAAGCCCCATTCAGCTCAGCTCTGAGTTATCCCGGAAGGGCCAGGCACACCTCACCCTCCCCCCACCGCCCCAGTGGCTGTCTACAGTGAATGCACATCCCCAGCCCCTGTCACTCCAAAACCAGACAGTCAATCCACAAACAGGCAGAGGCACACAGAATGGGTAAACAAGAAAATGCCTACTTTCTAAAAGTGACATTTTCAAACACACATTTTAAAAACCATCTTTACTAAAAGATGTGTTCTTAAATTCTGCGTTCAGAGAGTCTAAACTTTATTTCTCTATCTTGTCCCAATGGGAAGTTATACTAGTAAGATGTTCCAAATTATTTCCCGATTCTATCCTATGGGGCAGTTAGCTCTTCAAAAGTGAAATAGGAAATTGCCATTATTTCATTATCAGGACATGTCACACACCCACACCAGTACATGTCCTACCTTTCACACACACTGCACCCTGCCCATGGGGGTACCTTGGCCCTACCATAGGGGTGTCTTACATGTAAGAAAATGGAAGGTTAGGGCCTGGCAAGTGGGTGCACTTGCCAGGTCGACATGGCAGTTTAAAACTGCACACAGACACTGCAGTGGCAGGTCTGAGATACCTTTTCAGGGCACTCATGTGGGTGGCAGAATCAGTGCTGCAGGCCCACAAGTAGCATTTGATTTACAGGCCCTGGCACACTCAGTGCACTTTACTAGGGACTTACCAGTAAATCAATTATGCCAATCAGGGAGAACCAATTGTAATAACAATTTACACAGGGAGCACTTGCACTTTGACACTGACCAGCAGTTGCAAAGTGCCCAAAGCATCTAAGCCAGCAAAAACTAAATTCAGCACAGCCTCAAAAATATAGGAGGTAGAGGCAAAAAGTCAGGGGAAACCACGCCAAAGATACCAAATCTAACACATCCCATTCGGCAAAGAATGTCTCAAGACATTTCAGGTTCTACATATTGTGCAAGGTTTTGCATTGAATGATATGCCTTACTGGTGCAATCGCACCTTGGTAGAGACATTTTTCATCAGCAGAAGGGCTGATAGTAGATCATAAAGTTACTGCGCTCCCCGAAAGAGAACCAATTCACCTGTCTACCCTTTACCCTTGCAATTTCTTGAGCAGCCTATTTCTTGTGGAGAAAAAAAGAGGTTTCAGACTGGTGATCAACGACCTCAAATTCAATAAATGGTTGATAGCCTGATATACAAACACTTCAAGATGAGATATAAAATATCCAATTTTCTTCACAATCAGTTGCTGGAAAATTATTGGATTCCCTTTAACTTTTTGCCTCCAATATGAAGATGATAATGAAGGATTTATGAAAAGTTTTCCTATTGCAGCAGATAGCCAATCGACTTCTGGCAGTATAGCAGGACTCCTGGCATCATCCTGTCAGGCCATATTTCTGAGTCATTTAGACTTCAGCACCCTCCAGAAGCAAAAAGGCCTGCTGTATTCCAACCCCATCCTCCTCTTTCTGGGTGCGAGGCAGGAGATGACAGGGGTGGGTGGAACACATGGAGGCCTTGTACAAAAAGGCCACATTTAGTGCATCGTTACATATCAAATTTGATGCCAGCAGATCAGGCTTAGGAGCAAGATGTGCTACACTGTCCACCAGAAGAAAGTTGTCAGCAGTGGAGAGGGCGTTCAACATCATTTGTCTCAAGTTTCTATCATAAGCTTTTTCCATGAAAGCTCTGTACAGGTATCGCTTCCAATATTGCTTCCTGCTCACAATTGATAACATATCAGTAGTCCAATAAACAAATCAACTTGGAGGGACAAAATCTATAGCAGTAGGAGAATTCACAAAAGTTATTGTCTAAACTGCTCTATAATGGTCCCTGTGGTGTACCGTCCAGGAAGTGATTGTTGAGTTGAATTTCTGGATCCTGAAGGACTTCAGTAGTTGTAGGCTGAGCTCTATGCTGTTTGCCAAACTGATGTCCATCTAGGATCCATACAACATGGGCCACTGTGCTTCCTGTGTCAGCTGACACCTTTGCCTTTCTTAAATTTGGACACCAAGGGCTAGATGTACGAAGATTAGGAATAGCGATTTCCTAATTGCGTTTTTTTGCGAATTGCAATTTGGAAATCGCTATTCCAAATGTATGAAACTCATTGAGTTTCATTTAGCGATTCGTAGTGGGTCACAAATAGACCTACTTCATGAATATTAATGAGGTAGGTCGCAATTTGTGTCCCACTATGGTTTGTTGCCATCACAGGAATGTTGGCTTGCTGGGGTCAGCAGACCTCCATGTCTGTGACTGCTTTTAAATAAAGCAATTAATTTATTTTTAAATATGGCCCGTTTTCCATAAAAGAAAATGGGATGTGTTTAAAGGGAAAAAATGAAACGTTTAAGTTTCATTTTAGGGTCCTTTGGGGACTCCTTCCCATTTGTAAATGGGTTACCACCAACTTTGAGTTGGAGGTAAAGTGCAAATGTTTTGCAACAGCATTTCGGTCGCAAAACATTCTTACATACCAAGGTGAATCGGTATTTGGAAGGGACACCCTTAACACGCCCCATCCAAATACCGATTCGCAAACCCAAATTGCAATTTGTTAACAGGTTACGAATCACAATTTGGGGTTTGTGTATCTGGAAATGCCTTTTTGAGTTCGCCGACGGCCCTATTCTGCGAATCGAGCCTTTTATGACTTCAAAAAGGCTTTGTAAATCCAGCCCCAAATCCAGTCGCTGTAGGATGGATGCCATTCTTCAAGACTTTATATCAAATACACATAAGTTGAAGGGAGGAATGCTCGCAATAAGTCTAACTGGCAGTCACTCAGGGTAGCATTCCAACCCATCATTCTTGTGCCCACCATGCTCCCTCAGTTTTGACTCAGCCATATGCAAATCAGTCTTAACCCTGCTACAAAAGGAATAGTCCAGCCCGAATTGCCAGGTCAGGCTTGTCAGACGGTTGTAGCTCGGTTCCAGTGGTATAGAGAGCATGGGACCTATGTCTGGGCATACCCATGCCATTTTGGGCAGTACCTCAAACATACAAAAAGTGATGGTAGAAATGCTTGCAATCAGTCTAATCACTGGCAAACCATTGTTCTTTTGCCCACCATGACATCTCAATTTGGACCCAGCCGTATGTAAATCAGTCTTGACCCTGCTCCAATAGGAACAGTCCAGCCCAAACTACAAGGCCAGGTTCTCCCTGAACAGGAACACAAGCAATCGAAGACGGGTGTCATCCTAATTGAGGTTCATCATTTAGGCGTAGCATGTCTCCAGTAGCACAGTGAGCATGGGAGCCACGTCTGGGCATACTCCTGCCACTTAGGATGGTACATCAAACACACCTGACATGATGTGTAATATAATTTGCAGTATCAGTTGCTCTGTTGTTACTTCTAGGAGTATCGCAGTCCATCTGCTGGCATACCTCATTAGTTAGGAGTAAGGTGTGGGGCAAGGAAAACGAACCAACAGGTAATGCCCTAATTACTAATCTTTACTCATTATTGCGCTCAGTTCTATTCTTCCTCATCACACTCCTTCCAAATGTTCCCTACCACACTGTTCTGTTCAGCCTTCGTTGGTTGCTTTGATATGTCATTGGGATGCTGGGAATGTCGACACCACTGATGGCAGCTGCTAGTGATGGAAGATCCCTAAATTTATGTTCTTGTATTAGAAGTGGGATCACCTTAAAGGAAAGGCTGGAATGAAGGTTGTTGGTCATTCACATTCTCAAATTACATCAGCGTTTACAATATCCAGATAATGCTACTGCTCAATTAAGATCTTTGACCAACACACTTGGAGCATACCTAACTGTGCTCAGTGCTTTATGCAAGTGATTTGGCTCAAATGCTGTGATAGAAAGTTTGAATTTCTGGTAATAGATTTACCTGAGGAACTATGGAGTGCTTATTTTCGGCCTTTTGTCAGAGACATAATTCAAAAACACTTTTACTAGGTAGGAACTTGGCTCCTAGATGACATTTATCACTGGACCAGCGCTGAAAGCTGACTCCAAGACCTGTTTTCAATCTCAAAATGTTATGTTCTAAAGGATCCTCCCTTTTCATCCTGCTTTTCTATGCAACCTTTTTATATGGCTGTTCATCGCCATGTAGATTGACTTTTGAGCTATTAACCTACCATGTGTAAGAATGATATTCGGCAACTGCGTATGTTGCAGAATAAAGTAAGACTCTGTTGGAACTGGAATGTCGCCTGCATGGTTTTGCAAGCATGCATCACTTCCCAGAGTTGAACATCCACATTTTTAATGCCCAGAGCACAACAATCATACCTGCGCACCGAGTCCTTTTATGTGCAAAGGTAATGAACATCTATGGCAGGTCTCCGTGGTGTGAAAGCCAGCATGAATCTTGCCTACCTTTTTAAATGAGACTACTGTGCCTGTAGAGATTCATAGTAACTTAGCAGTGGTGGTGGCCACTGTGTTTGAATTCCTAGTACCAGGCAGGCCTTTTTCCTGTCCCTGGTATCCAGCGAGAAGCCTACTGACCTAACTCTTTAATGTCACTTAAGTGCCACGTCTACGGTCTTTGCTGACATCCTGGGTGCATAGGATGATTTCAATGTATATAGGTGACAGGCATGATGAATCTTTGTGGCATTTTACTATATGTTTATGAAAACAATTAAATCTATTTTGGATTTTTCCTGATAAATCATAACACAAGATGGAGGCTGGGCAAATGTTTCTCAGATAAACAAAGTGTATTGCTTAACCTTGAACTTTTTGTGACACACCAGACATTAAGGTGTGGGAAAATAGAGGCAGGGCTCCCTCTAGAACAGAGGTCTTCAAACTTTTTTGCTCTGAGCCCCCTCTCCTAAACAAAATGTTTTGAAGTTGGGCTCCCCTCGAAAAGTATATGGTAAGGTGTTAGAAATTGGAATCTCTAGTTGGCAGAGGTATGCACATTGTACAAGTAGGGACCCTTCCTTCTAGTCAGGGTAAGGGGATTACACTTCAAAAATAACTCCTGCTCACCCACTTGGTAGCTTGGCACGAGCAGTCAGGCTTATCTTAGAGGCAATGTGTAAAGCATTTGCACATAACACACAGTAATACAGTGAAAACAGTACAAAAGGACACCACACCAGTTTTAGAAAAATAGCCAATATTTATCTGGGTAAAAAAAGACCAAAACGATAAAAATCGAACATACAATAATCAAAATAGGAATACTGCTAAAATAGACTTAAAATACAGTTCCTTGAAGTCGATAGCCCCGTCTGGGGCTATCTCAGCATCGTAAACAATCAAACCCAACAGTTCAGGCTGATCGCTGCACAGTGGGCCAGCTACATTGCCAGGAAGACCCACAAACAGTACCTCGGAAATGCAGGGCGTCGTGGACCTTGCGATGAGCTCCGGAGAGGCGGCGTCTGCAGGCGTCGGTCCAGGAGGTCAGTGCAGGAGTCGTTGGGCCCTTGAAGTCACACGCACTGCAGATCGAACTCTGTGAGGTTGAAGTCAGGAGCGCTGGCATCGGCAGGCATCAGGGCTGCGTTGCAAAGTGGAGCAGTGCAGCGTGCGGTGTCCTCAGGTCATGGTGCAGGCAGTGGCTTGGTGACGGCGTCCATCAGCGTCGGTGACACCAGGACTGTGATGGAAAGTGGGGCGGTGCTCATTGCGGTGCTAGCAGGTCGCGGTGCAAGCAGCGAAGTCATCGTTGCTGAAGTGCTGTCGTCGTTGGACGATCTGGAGTTGATGGAGTGGTGTCAGTGGGCCAACAGTGCAGTGTGGGATGAAGCGGTGCGTCGAGAAACTTACGTGCGGTGCCCCCTGGCCATAGTGCAGGCAGTGGCGTCGGCGTGAAGTGGCATCGTTGGGGATACCTGGGCGGTGATGTGAAGTGAGGTGGTGCGAAGTGCGGTGCCCTTAGGTCACAGGGCAAGCAGGGTTGCGGTGCAAAGCGGGGCAGTGCTCTCTGCGGTGCCAACAGGTCGCGGAGCTGGCAGCGGCATCGTAGATGGCGTCTGGTTGCTTTTTCTTCTGTTGCAGCACAAAACACACAGTTCCCAGTGCTGGTAGCAGATGATCTTGAAGTGTTTGCTGTTCCTTAGACTTCTTGAACAGGGGGCAATCTCTACCCCCAGCCCTTGGAGAAACTCAGGAAAAAAAGGTGCAGAAAATGCAGCCCAGTTCTTTCACTGCCCAAGACAGAAGCAGCCACTGCAGGCCAACACAGCAACGCACACCGCAAAGTAGTAGTTCCTCCTGACAGCTTCTCCAGCTCTTCTTCTTGGCAGGTTCCTTAGTCCAAAAGAGTTCTAAAGGTCTGGAGTCATGGCCCCGATATTTATACTACTTTTCCTTTTGAAGTTTTAGGCTGCAAGTCCCCCTTGCTCAGTAGAAACCAGTTCTGTCCTCTCTGGTCCAGCCTCACTACAGGAGGTGGAGACAGCATTGTGCAGAGCAGACACAGCCTATTTGGGTGCGAGTGAAAACTCCTCCCACCACTCTAAATGCAGAAAAGTCTATTCAGCCTGGCTATGAGAAACCCAGGAAAGGCAGGACACACCTTAACCCCCCTTGTGACTGTCTAGAGTGAATGCACTTCCCAAGTTCATGTCACACCAAAACCAGATGGTGAATACACAAACAGGCAGAGGCACAGAGGATGGCTAAACAAGAAAATGCCCACTTTCTAAAAGTGGCATTTTCAAACACACAATTTAAAAATCACCTTTACTAAAAGATGTTATTAAATTCTGAGGTCAGAGAACCTGAACTCCATTCCTCGTAGTTTACACTTGTAAATTGTTACAAGGCAGCTCAAATGATTACCTATGGGAAAGACAGCCTTTGATTAGTTAAAAACGAAATGCATAGTATTTCACTATCAGGACATGTGAAACACACCAGCACATGTACTACTGTTCACATACACTGCACCTTGCCCATTGAGCTACCTTGGGCCTACCTTAGGGGTGACTTACATGGAAGAAAAGGGAAGTTAGGGCCTGGCAAGTGGGTGTACTTTCCAGGTCATCATGGCAGTAAAACTGCACACAGACACTGCAGCGGTAGGCCTGAGACACCTTTGAAAGGCTACTTGTCTGAGTGGTACAATCTGTGCTGCAGGCCCACTAGTAGCATTTGATTTACAGGCGCTGGGCGCACACAGTGCACTGTACTAGGGACATACAAGTAAATCAAATATGCCAATCATGGAAAACCAATCATAACACAATTTACAGTAGGAGCACTTGAACTTTAGCAGTGAAAAAGTGCGCAGAGACACTAAACCAGCAAAACGAAGTCCAGCATACCATGAAAACAGGAGGCCAGAAAGCAAATGAGGCAGGGGAAACACACCAAAAGATGCTAGGTCTAACAGAAGGATTTGGGGTGTGGGAGGGGGAGGAGGAGGAATGATCATAGGGGGCGGGATCATGAGATCATTTCAGGGATGCTTTTCTGTAGCTCGTAATCCACACTAAATGTGGGACTTATAAAAAAGCAGCAACATCAAACAAGAGCAAAATTACCAAAAGCAAGACTGGCCATAATTGGTGTGCTGTGGACTCCCATGCACTCCACCTGCTGCAGTAATGATGGCTGTAGCCATAAGAAGCAGGCTATCTCCTCTTGTTTCACTCCTTCCCCACCATGCCTGACCATCACTTCAAGCTCGAAACAAGTCCAGTCTCTTTCTGGAAGAAAATGAGCTACTGCAAGCTGCCCTGTTTTTTGGTGCCAAGGGCACCATCTGCCCTACTACTAGCAGGGGAAATGAGTCCCCATAACCACTTTTTATTGGCAAACATTCATATTTCTGATGCAGTGGGCTCCTGGGAAAAATTGTCACAGCACCCATTTCACTAATGATAGGTACTGCCTTGCTGTCACCTCTGACGTTTGTTAACAACATGGGCTCCCATCTCACACCATCCCTCTCCCTCCCATCTATCAGCGTCCCTCTCCCTCTCATCTCTTTGATTCCCAATCAAGGTCTCTCCTCTGCTTTATAGTTGCACTCCCTTGGGCCATTGCTCCAAGGCTCAATGAAACACTGGCACAGCAAGTATGCCCAGGGCCTCTAATGCAACTGCAGCACCAATGATACCTACAGCTCTGCGAAGCAGACTGTCCACTCTGCCCACTCAACAGGGCCATTACTTCTAGGCCAGATGTCCAAAGCAGGCTTTCTGCCACTTTGTGTAACAAACAACAACAAAAAAGTACATTTAGACCCCCTCCTCCTCTGTTGCTTGGGACCTGTTCCATGCGCAACAATGGTGACCTGGGCCCTAATGCTAACAAGAAAAATGCACCCTATGTTTGTTTTTATAGTAAGACTGCCATAACTGGGGTTCAGTGCCCAATCACAGAGGGTGGGGGTGGGATGAGCTCCTATGGTGTGGAACAGACAGAGAACTAACCAAGAAACATGCCTTCTCACCAAGGTTCCTGCTACCTGAAAGAAATGTAAATGTGTGCAATGGTTAATCACCAAATATAAAGGCTGCTTTGGAGCAGTGTAGCTTTTAAAAAATATATATTTTTATTACATTTTCTCATATTCAGCAATTCCAGAATCATATGCATTTATAACATGAGCTACAGTACATGAAGGCGGTGTTTAGCACTTTATCTTTACCTTGACAGAGCAAGCGAGGCAGGTATAGCGGTAAAGGCTAATGTCCCCCCTGTGGCTGGGCCTCTTCTGGGTCTCTTAGCACTCTTGCACTTGTTCTGCTCTGGAGTTGAGTGTTCCCCACCCCGGGTGTGATCCCATAGTAGCGCATCCAGGGGCCCCACCATACCTTAACAAGTTTCCTCGGGCACCCTCCAGCCTTGTATGTCACTTTCTCAGCTGCCATGAAAAGATCCATCCCCTTCTTCCACTCATGCTATGTGGGAGGGTCCGGTGACCCGCAGTGTTTTACCACATCCCATTTCGCCACTACAAGTCCCAGATTTGCAAGGAGTAACTTGGCTCTAGGGATGTCTATCTCAGTGGGTATGCCCAGTAGTAAGCATTTAGGGTCTATTAGTATAGTTGCTTCCAGGACTTTACCAAGTTCCATAGTCAGGATGTTACAATATGCGTATATGACTGGGCACGCCCATTTAGTGTGTAGGTAGGACCCTATCTCTGTTGTACATCGGAGGCATGCGGGCATTGCCGCCCTTCTGAAGCTATGTAGGCGGGCCCTATCGTAGTACACCCTGTGTAGGATTTTGAATTGTATTAGGTGGAGGCGTGATTTGATAGCCACTTCCCTAGGGTGCATCAAGGTCTCCTCCCAATCCAGGTTGTCTAGAGTCCCCAGTTCCAACTCACACCTTGCTCTTATTCTCACTAAGGCATCTGGTTTATTATTGATGATCGTCTTGTATGTCCATGAGATTGCCTTCTCTCTGATTTCTGGTCACAATGGATAAGGATGGTTATGAACTGTATCAGTCGATTTGCAAGAACTGCAGCTAGACTTTTGGTTTCTATATGCAAAAGGGAGATTGGATGATAGAAGCTACAAGCCGTCGGTAGCTTGCCAACTTTATGTATGACTACGATCATGGTGTTTCTGAGATTGTGAGGGAGCGCACCCATTGCCTTTGCTTCTACAAATAAATTAAGCAGATGAGGAACTAGTATACCCACGTTCCGTTTGAAAAATTCTGTTGGTATGCCATTGGGTCCCGGAGTTTTCCTGGATTTAAGGCTGCCTGTATCTCCGCAAGTGTAATATCTTCCTCCAACAACTGAACAGTGTCCGTGGTTAATGTCTGAACAGGGACTTCTGCGAGATAGTTTTCTATTTGGTGAGCATTCGCCAACGGGCGCGCCGTGTAAAACACAGCATAGTAGAGGGCGAATTAATTTGCAATATCTCTGGGCGTAGCATTTTTATGACCGTCATCTGGCTCGATGGTTGTCACACATCGTGCCTCCGCTTCCCTCCTACTTACCCAAACCAGCAATGTCCCCGCTTTGTCTCCGGCATCGTAAAGTCGTCGTTATGTGGCCTGGATCGTGGCCTTGGCCTCTTGTTGCACCATCGCCTGATATTCTTTACGGAGGATTGTGACGGCACGTAACTGAGAGGGGTCTGCAGGTACCCAATCTGGCTCTCCAATTGGAGGAGGCGGCCCCTATCTCTTTTATCTCTCTAGCTTCTGAGTTCGTATTTTCTTTGAAGTACAACTCTGTGTCTATCCTAATTTCACGTGCCTCCCTTTCATCTCGGAGTTCCCATGCGTTAAGTTTCCATCCTAGCCCATATCTGCGTGATTTCCTTCCTAAGGTGAGCCATAGCGAGGAGTAGTCTGAAAGACCCCTGGACAGATATTCTGATTTTTCTATCTCCTCCACCTACCCTGCTGGGGCAAGGATGTAGTCCAACCTCGAAAAGACTCTATGTGCTCCAGAGTAATATGAGTAGGTTTGGGATTGTGTGTGTTGTTGGCGCCACAGGTCTGACAGCCACAGCACGGTAATGAAGCGCTTCAGCGGTGTGTCTCTGGATGATACCACATCCGGGCTGGTGCGGTCGAGTGTAGGGTCTACCACATCATTAAAGTCCCCTCCAATTATGTGCATACATAACCCCGCTTCCAGTAGTATCTCTGTTAGTTTGTCTAGCGTTTGTGTCAGTAGACGTGGGGGAGTGTAGACGCTAATCAGGGTCATATCTCGCCTATCCCACCTTCCTTTAATCGCCACATAGGTCCCACTAGGGTCTATCCATGTGCGGTCTACCCTGAAGGGAGGGGATTTCCTAACTAGGATTGCCACTCTACGGGAGCCTGCTGTGAAGCCTGCATGCGCTAGAGTTTTATATGCCCCCCCTGCCCAGAAAATAACAGTGTGTGCCCTTCACATGTGTCTCCTGGAGGAGTATTATGTCACGCTTCAGCCTTTTAAGATACGCAGCAACTAGACCCCGTTTAATCTTGCTCCCTAATCCGTTAACGTTCCAGGAGTGTACTGAGCATTTGAATCGTTCAGGTATCATCCCTCCACTCATCTGGATATGTGAAGTCTTCTTCTGACATATTCTGATCTCGCCCGCCTTCCGGGTCTGCTCTGTGCCAATGTGCCCATTCGTGCACCTCCGCCTGTGCTCTATGTATCTTCCTCTACTCTAACTACCTCCGCACCCTTTCCATCCCCACTCTCCCCCTCCTCCCACGCACTTATCCCATTTGTCAACATGACAACTGTGTCTCAGGTGGTACAGAGATCTGTCGCCCACCCTTCCCATTTGTCTACCCTGGGTTTGCCCCTTTATTGTAACAAAGCGATACAAAAGGGGATGATGGACGGAACGTTTGAGCCAATCAAACACTCACCCCCAGTCAACTGATCTGGGTTTAATCCATCATCATTCTTTAGCTCACTCCACCACCCCAGTTCAGACATGGCCATATGCAAATCAGTCTGACCCTGTGCCTCATGGGAACAGTCCAGCACGAACTGCCAAGCCATGTCTTCCCTGGACCGGAAACAAGCATCCTAGGACCGGTTTCTGGCATTCCAGCCGTCATCAGCCAGGCTTGCTTGAATCCAGTGGCAAAGTGAGCAAGGGACCCACGTCTGGGCATACCCCCGCCAACTTAGGGCGAACAAAGCGATACAAAAGGGGATGATGGACGGAACGTTTGAGCCAATCAAACACTCACCCCCAGTCAACTGATCTGGGTTTAATCCATCATCATTCTTTAGCTCACTCCACCACCCCAGTTCAGACATGGCCATATGCAAATCAGTCTGACCCTGTGCCTCATGGGAACAGTCCAGCACGAACTGCCAAGCCATGTCTTCCCTGGACCGGAAACAAGCATCCTAGGACCGGTTTCTGGCATTCCAGCCGTCATCAGCCAGGCTTGCTTGAATCCAGTGGCAAAGTGAGCAAGGGACCCACGTCTGGGCATACCCCCGCCAACTTAGGGCGAACAAAGCGATACAAAAGGGGATGATGGACGGAACGTTTGAGCCAATCAAACACTCACCCCCAGTCAACTGATCTGGGTTTAATCCATCATCATTCTTTAGCTCACTCCACCACCCCAGTTCAGACATGGCCATATGCAAATCAGTCTGACCCTGTGCCTCATGGGAACAGTCCAGCACGAACTGCCAAGCCATGTCTTCCCTGGACCGGAAACAAGCATCCTAGGACCGGTTTCTGGCATTCCAGCCGTCATCAGCCAGGCTTGCTTGAATCCAGTGGCAAAGTGAGCAAGGGACCCACGTCTGGGCATACCCCCGCCAACTTAGGGCGAACAAAGCGATACAAAAGGGGATGATGGACGGAACGTTTGAGCCAATCAAACACTCACCCCCAGTCAACTGATCTGGGTTTAATCCATCATCATTCTTTAGCTCACTCCACCACCCCAGTTCAGACATGGCCATATGCAAATCAGTCTGACCCTGTGCCTCATGGGAACAGTCCAGCACGAACTGCCAAGCCATGTCTTCCCTGGACCGGAAACAAGCATCCTAGGACCGGTTTCTGGCATTCCAGCCGTCATCAGCCAGGCTTGCTTGAATCCAGTGGCAAAGTGAGCAAGGGACCCACGTCTGGGCATACCCCCGCCAACTTAGGGCGAACAAAGCGATACAAAAGGGGATGATGGACGGAACGTTTGAGCCAATCAAACACTCACCCCCAGTCAACTGATCTGGGTTTAATCCATCATCATTCTTTAGCTCACTCCACCACCCCAGTTCAGACATGGCCATATGCAAATCAGTCTGACCCTGTGCCTCATGGGAACAGTCCAGCACGAACTGCCAAGCCATGTCTTCCCTGGACCGGAAACAAGCATCCTAGGACCGGTTTCTGGCATTCCAGCCGTCATCAGCCAGGCTTGCTTGAATCCAGTGGCAAAGTGAGCAAGGGACCCACGTCTGGGCATACCCCCGCCAACTTAGGGCGAACAAAGCGATACAAAAGGGGATGATGGACGGAACGTTTGAGCCAATCAAACACTCACCCCCAGTCAACTGATCTGGGTTTAATCCATCATCATTCTTTAGCTCACTCCACCACCCCAGTTCAGACATGGCCATATGCAAATCAGTCTGACCCTGTGCCTCATGGGAACAGTCCAGCACGAACTGCCAAGCCATGTCTTCCCTGGACCGGAAACAAGCATCCTAGGACCGGTTTCTGGCATTCCAGCCGTCATCAGCCAGGCTTGCTTGAATCCAGTGGCAAAGTGAGCAAGGGACCCACGTCTGGGCATACCCCCGCCAACTTAGGGCGAACAAAGCGATACAAAGGGGATGATGGACGGAACGTTTGAGCCAATCAAACACTCACCCCCAGTCAACTGATCTGGGTTTAATCCATCATCATTCTTTAGCTCACTCCACCACCCCAGTTCAGACATGGCCATATGCAAATCAGTCTGACCCTGTGCCTCATGGGAACAGTCCAGCACGAACTGCCAAGCCATGTCTTCCCTGGACCGGAAACAAGCATCCTAGGACCGGTTTCTGGCATTCCAGCCGTCATCAGCCAGGCTTGCTTGAATCCAGTGGCAAAGTGAGCAAGGGACCCACGTCTGGGCATACCCCCGCCAACTTAGGGCGAACAAAGCGATACAAAAGGGGGATGATGGACCGGAACGTTTGAGCCAATCAAACACTCACCCCCAGTCAACTGATCTGGGTTTAATCCATCATCATTCTTTAGCTCACTCCACCACCCCAGTTCAGACATGGCCATATGCAAATCAGTCTGACCCTGTGCCTCATGGGAACAGTCCAGCACGAACTGCCAAGCCATGTCTTCCCTGGACCGGAAACAAGCATCCTAGGACCGGTTTCTGGCATTCCAGCCGTCATCAGCCAGGCTTGCTTGAATCCAGTGGCAAAGTGAGCAAGGGACCCACGTCTGGGCATACCCCGCCAACTTAGGGCGAACAAAGCGATACAAAAGGGGATGATGGACGGAACGTTTGAGCCAATCAAACACTCACCCCCAGTCAACTGATCTGGGTTTAATCCATCATCATTCTTTAGCTCACTCCACCACCCCAGTTCAGACATGGCCATATGCAAATCAGTCTGACCCTGTGCCTCATGGGAACAGTCCAGCACGAACTGCCAAGCCATGTCTTCCCTGGACCGGAAACAAGCATCCTAGGACCGGTTTCTGGCATTCCAGCCGTCATCAGCCAGGCTTGCTTGAATCCAGTGGCAAAGTGAGCAAGGGACCCACGTCTGGGCATACCCCGCCAACTTAGGGGCGAACAAAGCGATACAAAGGGGATGATGGACGGAACGTTTGAGCCAATCAAACACTCACCCCCAGTCAACTGATCTGGGTTTAATCCATCATCATTCTTTAGCTCACTCCACCACCCCAGTTCAGACATGGCCATATGCAAATCAGTCTGACCCTGTGCCTCATGGGAACAGTCCAGCACGAACTGCCAAGCCATGTCTTCCCTGGACCGGAAACAAGCATCCTAGGACCGGTTTCTGGCATTCCAGCCGTCATCAGCCAGGCTTGCTTGAATCCAGTGGCAAAGTGAGCAAGGGACCCACGTCTGGGCATACCCCCGCCAACTTAGGGCGAACAAAGCGATACAAAGGGGATGATGGACGGAACGTTTGAGCCAATCAAACACTCACCCCCAGTCAACTGATCTGGGTTTAATCCATCATCATTCTTTAGCTCACTCCACCACCCCAGTTCAGACATGGCCATATGCAAATCAGTCTGACCCTGTGCCTCATGGGAACAGTCCAGCACGAACTGCCAAGCCATGTCTTCCCTGGACCGGAAACAAGCATCCTAGGACCGGTTTCTGGCATTCCAGCCGTCATCAGCCAGGCTTGCTTGAATCCAGTGGCAAAGTGAGCAAGGGACCCACGTCTGGGCATACCCCCGCCAACTTAGGGCGAACAAAGCGATACAAAAGGGGATGATGGACGGAACGTTTGAGCCAATCAAACACTCACCCCCAGTCAACTGATCTGGGTTTAATCCATCATCATTCTTTAGCTCACTCCACCACCCCAGTTCAGACATGGCCATATGCAAATCAGTCTGACCCTGTGCCTCATGGGAACAGTCCAGCACGAACTGCCAAGCCATGTCTTCCCTGGACCGGAAACAAGCATCCTAGGACCGGTTTCTGGCATTCCAGCCGTCATCAGCCAGGCTTGCTTGAATCCAGTGGCAAAGTGAGCAAGGGACCCACGTCTGGGCATACCCCCGCCAACTTAGGGCGAACAAAGCGATACAAAAGGGGATGATGGACGGAACGTTTGAGCCAATCAAACACTCACCCCCAGTCAACTGATCTGGGTTTAATCCATCATCATTCTTTAGCTCACTCCACCACCCCAGTTCAGACATGGCCATATGCAAATCAGTCTGACCCTGTGCCTCATGGGAACAGTCCAGCACGAACTGCCAAGCCATGTCTTCCCTGGACCGGAAACAAGCATCCTAGGACCGGTTTCTGGCATTCCAGCCGTCATCAGCCAGGCTTGCTTGAATCCAGTGGCAAAGTGAGCAAGGGACCCACGTCTGGGCATACCCCCGCCAACTTAGGGCGAACAAAGCGATACAAAAGGGGATGATGGACGGAACGTTTGAGCCAATCAAACACTCACCCCCAGTCAACTGATCTGGGTTTAATCCATCATCATTCTTTAGCTCACTCCACCACCCCAGTTCAGACATGGCCATATGCAAATCAGTCTGACCCTGTGCCTCATGGGAACAGTCCAGCACGAACTGCCAAGCCATGTCTTCCCTGGACCGGAAACAAGCATCCTAGGACCGGTTTCTGGCATTCCAGCCGTCATCAGCCAGGCTTGCTTGAATCCAGTGGCAAAGTGAGCAAGGGACCCACGTCTGGGCATACCCCCGCCAACTTAGGGCGAACAAAGCGATACAAAAGGGGATGATGGACGGAACGTTTGAGCCAATCAAACACTCACCCCCAGTCAACTGATCTGGGTTTAATCCATCATCATTCTTTAGCTCACTCCACCACCCCAGTTCAGACATGGCCATATGCAAATCAGTCTGACCCTGTGCCTCATGGGAACAGTCCAGCACGAACTGCCAAGCCATGTCTTCCCTGGACCGGAAACAAGCATCCTAGGACCGGTTTCTGGCATTCCAGCCGTCATCAGCCAGGCTTGCTTGAATCCAGTGGCAAAGTGAGCAAGGGACCCACGTCTGGGCATACCCCCGCCAACTTAGGGCGAACAAAGCGATACAAAAGGGGATGATGGACGGAACGTTTGAGCCAATCAAACACTCACCCCCAGTCAACTGATCTGGGTTTAATCCATCATCATTCTTTAGCTCACTCCACCACCCCAGTTCAGACATGGCCATATGCAAATCAGTCTGACCCTGTGCCTCATGGGAACAGTCCAGCACGAACTGCCAAGCCATGTCTTCCCTGGACCGGAAACAAGCATCCTAGGACCGGTTTCTGGCATTCCAGCCGTCATCAGCCAGGCTTGCTTGAATCCAGTGGCAAAGTGAGCAAGGGACCCACGTCTGGGCATACCCCCGCCAACTTAGGGCGAACAAAGCGATACAAAGGGATGATGGACGGAACGTTTGAGCCAATCAAACACTCACCCCCAGTCAACTGATCTGGGTTTAATCCATCATCATTCTTTAGCTCACTCCACCACCCCAGTTCAGACATGGCCATATGCAAATCAGTCTGACCCTGTGCCTCATGGGAACAGTCCAGCACGAACTGCCAAGCCATGTCTTCCCTGGACCGGAAACAAGCATCCTAGGACCGGTTTCTGGCATTCCAGCCGTCATCAGCCAGGCTTGCTTGAATCCAGTGGCAAAGTGAGCAAGGGACCCACGTCTGGGCATACCCCGCCAACTTAGGGCGAACAAAGCGATACAAAAGGGGATGATGGACGGAACGTTTGAGCCAATCAAACACTCACCCCCAGTCAACTGATCTGGGTTTAATCCATCATCATTCTTTAGCTCACTCCACCACCCCAGTTCAGACATGGCCATATGCAAATCAGTCTGACCCTGTGCCTCATGGGAACAGTCCAGCACGAACTGCCAAGCCATGTCTTCCCTGGACCGGAAACAAGCATCCTAGGACCGGTTTCTGGCATTCCAGCCGTCATCAGCCAGGCTTGCTTGAATCCAGTGGCAAAGTGAGCAAGGGACCCACGTCTGGGCATACCCCGCCAACTTAGGGCGAACAAAGCGATACAAAAGGGGATGATGGACGGAACGTTTGAGCCAATCAAACACTCACCCCCAGTCAACTGATCTGGGTTTAATCCATCATCATTCTTTAGCTCACTCCACCACCCCAGTTCAGACATGGCCATATGCAAATCAGTCTGACCCTGTGCCTCATGGGAACAGTCCAGCACGAACTGCCAAGCCATGTCTTCCCTGGACCGGAAACAAGCATCCTAGGACCGGTTTCTGGCATTCCAGCCGTCATCAGCCAGGCTTGCTTGAATCCAGTGGCAAAGTGAGCAAGGGACCCACGTCTGGGCATACCCCCGCCAACTTAGGGCGAACAAAGCGATACAAAAGGGGATGATGGACGGAACGTTTGAGCCAATCAAACACTCACCCCCAGTCAACTGATCTGGGTTTAATCCATCATCATTCTTTAGCTCACTCCACCACCCCAGTTCAGACATGGCCATATGCAAATCAGTCTGACCCTGTGCCTCATGGGAACAGTCCAGCACGAACTGCCAAGCCATGTCTTCCCTGGACCGGAAACAAGCATCCTAGGACCGGTTTCTGGCATTCCAGCCGTCATCAGCCAGGCTTGCTTGAATCCAGTGGCAAAGTGAGCAAGGGACCCACGTCTGGGCATACCCCCGCCAACTTAGGGCGAACAAAGCGATACAAAAGGGGATGATGGACGGAACGTTTGAGCCAATCAAACACTCACCCCCAGTCAACTGATCTGGGTTTAATCCATCATCATTCTTTAGCTCACTCCACCACCCCAGTTCAGACATGGCCATATGCAAATCAGTCTGACCCTGTGCCTCATGGGAACAGTCCAGCACGAACTGCCAAGCCATGTCTTCCCTGGACCGGAAACAAGCATCCTAGGACCGGTTTCTGGCATTCCAGCCGTCATCAGCCAGGCTTGCTTGAATCCAGTGGCAAAGTGAGCAAGGGACCCACGTCTGGGCATACCCCCGCCAACTTAGGGCGAACAAAGCGATACAAAAGGGGATGATGGACGGAACGTTTGAGCCAATCAAACACTCACCCCCAGTCAATTGATCTGGGTTTAATCCATCATCATTCTTTAGCTCACTCCACCACCCCAGTTCAGACATGGCCATATGCAAATCAGTCTGACCCTGTGCCTCATGGGAACAGTCCAGCACGAACTGCCAAGCCATGTCTTCCCTGGACCGGAAACAAGCATCCTAGGACCGGTTTCTGGCATTCCAGCCGTCATCAGCCAGGCTTGCTTGAATCCAGTGGCAAAGTGAGCAAGGGACCCACGTCTGGGCATACCCCCGCCAACTTAGGGCGAACAAAGCGATACAAAAGGGGATGATGGACGGAACGTTTGAGCCAATCAAACACTCACCCCCAGTCAACTGATCTGGGTTTAATCCATCATCATTCTTTAGCTCACTCCACCACCCCAGTTCAGACATGGCCATATGCAAATCAGTCTGACCCTGTGCCTCATGGGAACAGTCCAGCACGAACTGCCAAGCCATGTCTTCCCTGGACCGGAAACAAGCATCCTAGGACCGGTTTCTGGCATTCCAGCCGTCATCAGCCAGGCTTGCTTGAATCCAGTGGCAAAGTGAGCAAGGGACCCACGTCTGGGCATACCCCCGCCAACTTAGGGCGAACAAAGCGATACAAAAGGGGATGATGGACGGAACGTTTGAGCCAATCAAACACTCACCCCCAGTCAACTGATCTGGGTTTAATCCATCATCATTCTTTAGCTCACTCCACCACCCCAGTTCAGACATGGCCATATGCAAATCAGTCTGACCCTGTGCCTCATGGGAACAGTCCAGCACGAACTGCCAAGCCATGTCTTCCCTGGACCGGAAACAAGCATCCTAGGACCGGTTTCTGGCATTCCAGCCGTCATCAGCCAGGCTTGCTTGAATCCAGTGGCAAAGTGAGCAAGGGACCCACGTCTGGGCATACCCCCGCCAACTTAGGGCGAACAAAGCGATACAAAAGGGGATGATGGACGGAACGTTTGAGCCAATCAAACACTCACCCCCAGTCAACTGATCTGGGTTTAATCCATCATCATTCTTTAGCTCACTCCACCACCCCAGTTCAGACATGGCCATATGCAAATCAGTCTGACCCTGTGCCTCATGGGAACAGTCCAGCACGAACTGCCAAGCCATGTCTTCCCTGGACCGGAAACAAGCATCCTAGGACCGGTTTCTGGCATTCCAGCCGTCATCAGCCAGGCTTGCTTGAATCCAGTGGCAAAGTGAGCAAGGGACCCACGTCTGGGCATACCCCCGCCAACTTAGGGCGAACAAAGCGATACAAAAGGGGATGATGGACGGAACGTTTGAGCCAATCAAACACTCACCCCCAGTCAACTGATCTGGGTTTAATCCATCATCATTCTTTAGCTCACTCCACCACCCCAGTTCAGACATGGCCATATGCAAATCAGTCTGACCCTGTGCCTCATGGGAACAGTCCAGCACGAACTGCCAAGCCATGTCTTCCCTGGACCGGAAACAAGCATCCTAGGACCGGTTTCTGGCATTCCAGCCGTCATCAGCCAGGCTTGCTTGAATCCAGTGGCAAAGTGAGCAAGGGACCCACGTCTGGGCATACCCCCGCCAACTTAGGGCGAACAAAGCGATACAAAAGGGGATGATGGACGGAACGTTTGAGCCAATCAAACACTCACCCCCAGTCAACTGATCTGGGTTTAATCCATCATCATTCTTTAGCTCACTCCACCACCCCAGTTCAGACATGGCCATATGCAAATCAGTCTGACCCTGTGCCTCATGGGAACAGTCCAGCACGAACTGCCAAGCCATGTCTTCCCTGGACCGGAAACAAGCATCCTAGGACCGGTTTCTGGCATTCCAGCCGTCATCAGCCAGGCTTGCTTGAATCCAGTGGCAAAGTGAGCAAGGGACCCACGTCTGGGCATACCCCCGCCAACTTAGGGGCGAACAAAGCGATACAAAAGGGGATGATGGACGGAACGTTTGAGCCAATCAAACACTCACCCCCAGTCAACTGATCTGGGTTTAATCCATCATCATTCTTTAGCTCACTCCACCACCCCAGTTCAGACATGGCCATATGCAAATCAGTCTGACCCTGTGCCTCATGGGAACAGTCCAGCACGAACTGCCAAGCCATGTCTTCCCTGGACCGGAAACAAGCATCCTAGGACCGGTTTCTGGCATTCCAGCCGTCATCAGCCAGGCTTGCTTGAATCCAGTGGCAAAGTGAGCAAGGGACCCACGTCTGGGCATACCCCCGCCAACTTAGGGCGAACAAAGCGATACAAAAGGGGATGATGGACGGAACGTTTGAGCCAATCAAACACTCACCCCCAGTCAACTGATCTGGGTTTAATCCATCATCATTCTTTAGCTCACTCCACCACCCCAGTTCAGACATGGCCATATGCAAATCAGTCTGACCCTGTGCCTCATGGGAACAGTCCAGCACGAACTGCCAAGCCATGTCTTCCCTGGACCGGAAACAAGCATCCTAGGACCGGTTTCTGGCATTCAGACGTGGGTCCCTTGCTCACTTTGCCACTGGATTCAAGCAAGCCTGGCTGATGACGGCTGAAATGCCAGAAACCGGTCCTAGGATGCTTGTTTCCGGTCCAGGGAAGACATGGCTTGGCAGTTCGGGCTGGACTGTTCCCATGAGGCACAGGGTCAGACTGATTTGCATATGGCCATGTCTGAACTGGGGTGGTGGAGTGAGCTAAAGAATGATGATGGATTAAACCCAGATCAGTTGACTGGGGGTGAGTGTTTGATTGGCTCAAACGTTCGTCCATCATCCCTTTGTATCGCATTGGTCGCCCTAAGTTGGCGGGGTATGCCCAGACGTGGGTCCCTTGCTCACTTTGCCACTGGATTCAAGCAAGCCTGGCTGATGACGGCTGAAATGCCAGAAACCGGTCCTAGGATGCTTGTTTCCGGTCCAGGGAAGACATGGCTTGGCAGTTCGGGCTGGACTGTTCCCATGAGGCACAGGGTCAGACTGATTTGCATATGGCCATGTCTGAACTGGGGTGGTGGAGTGAGCTAAAGAATGATGATGGATTAAACCCAGATCAGTTGACTGGGGTGAGTGTTTGATTGGCTCAAACGTTCCGTCCATCATCCCCTTTGTATCGCTTGGTCGCCCTAAGTTGGCGGGGGTATGCCCAGACGTGGGTCCCTTGCTCACTTTGCCACTGGATTCAAGCAAGCCTGGCTGATGACGGCTGAAATGCCAGAAACCGGTCCTAGGATGCTTGTTTCCGGTCCAGGGAAGACATGGCTTGGCAGTTCGGGCTGGACTGTTCCCATGAGGCACAGGGTCAGACTGATTTGCATATGGCCATGTCTGAACTGGGGTGGTGGAGTGAGCTAAAGAATGATGATGGATTAAACCCAGATCAGTTGACTGGGGGTGAGTGTTTGATTGGCTCAAACGTTCCGTCCATCATCCCCTTTTGTATCCCTTTATTGTAACAGCAGCACCTGTAGGGAAAAGCAAAAGGAAAACAAAAAACGTTGAGTAAAATGGGGTCAGCAGTCTCTCGCCGTTGCGGACTGTTGGAAAGGTTCGTCTCTTCTTACTTCGTCCGCCGGGCTCCGTCCGCCACGGATGTAATCAGGATTTCCCTTCCCTGCATCTTGTTCCCTCGCACAGCACTGTTTGTGCAAGTGGAGAGTGCCCCATGTTCATGATAGATGTCAGAAGTGGGTGATCGGGCTCTGATTCAGTGGAATGGGCATTGGACGAGACATCTGTGTCATTTACCCCTTTGTCGTGGGTCTGTACTGGCCTTCGCACGATGGTGTGGATGCCTTTTTCTATGTCTGAGGATATCCCAAGGCGAAGGACGTGTCTCCTGGGTAGCGGCATGGATTTCCTCCACTTAGTGTCTGGATTCCTCGACGTCTTTTCTTGATCCAATGTGATTTGGGTCTTGGCTTCTGCTACCACATCTCAGAGGCTTTGTTCCAGTCTTTCCTATCTGCTCGTGGCAATGGCCGTTCCTCTACACACATCCATGCCTCCTCTGGGGTTTGGAAAAAGAGTGTTTTATTCTCAAAGATGACCTTGAGTTTGGCAGGGAATAAGAGCATGTATTGAAAGTTCATTGCTCTGAGCTTAGATTTCGCAGAGTCAAATGTGCGCCTTTGATTTTGCACCTCCCTGGAGTAGGTGGTGTCATTATTTTAGCCTGGGTGTGTCAAAGTTCCCCCAACTTTCTCACCTCCCTCAAGATTAAGCGCCTGTCCTAATAGTTAAGAAATCGGGCAATGAGGGGGCCTGGCGTTGAGTGCCCTGTGCACCTGTTCTATCACGAAGCAGGATGAAAAATGGGCCATCGGGAAAGAATCATGCAGCCATCTTTTCAGAAATCCCCCCGCATTTGAGCCCTCTGCCCCCTCAGGGAAGCCAACAAAACGAAGGTTGTTTCTCCTCGTGCGATTTTCAGAATCATCCACTGTCCAGGCCACCTCTTTCAGGGTGGCGAGTATCTCAAAGTCTTCTTTCCGCATGGTGTGAGTCTTGTCTTCCACTTCCGATATCCTACTCTCCGCCTACGTTACACTCTCGGATACCTGGCGTAAGTCTTGGCGCAGTAATGTGACCTCTGAGCGGACTTCGCCTATCTTCCCCTCCAGGGTGTCCCTGGAGGAATGTATGGCCTGTAGGAGCATCGCGTTGTCGGGAATTTGGGGTTGTGTTCCTTCTTGGTCTGCTAGTGGGGGCGACTGTTTTCGTGTATTTATCCATCATGCCCTGTCGTCGTAGCTTTGGTTCTTTTCTTTGGCCATACTTATGAGGTGCGAAACCATGTGTACCAGACCGGTCTATCCGCCAGTTGAGGTTCAGTGGGGGAGGGACTATGTGCCTCTCCACCTGCGCAGCCAAGTTCCCCCCCGCAGGGTCCGTGACGGGATATAATCTTCCGTGGTAATGTAGACAGGTTTCTTTGTGGGGGACTAGTAGGGTGCATCTCTCCCTATGTTGTAGTGATGTGTCTCCCTGGTGTTCCACAGTGCCTGGGAGTGCACCTGACTGAGGCCTCCCAGTTCAGCCTATATCTCAGCGTCACTGGGGTGTTTGGGCTTCAGCGTGGTGACCCTTAGTAGATGTAATGGAGGGGTGTACAAACCAAGATGCAGTCACAAGGCCCATTATTCGCTGGGGGAGGCCTGGATAGGTGAGCAGTCTCTGGCCTTAACTGTGCCTGATCAGCCTGGGCCCCTCGAGCACCCAGCAGCACTCTCCCTAGTCTCATGAGCACTCACAGAACCAGGCCCAGTCTCTTTCTCGACCTCCAGCTCTCCCCCACTGGTACCCCCTCACCTGGTTTTGAGTGCCTCTTCTGCCCGGGACTGGCCTCCTCCAGCACCCGATTCCGAGTGTTTCCCTGGCCTGGGACTGGTCCTCACAGTCGCCCGCCTTCTCCCTCGCAGGTCGCTCTCCGACTCGGGCCTACAAGGACACCTCGGGCGATGTTGATGGGTGGTCCAAACCACTGTGTCTGTCATCTCCCTGGCACCGGGTGCTCTGGGGGTGAGGCGAGCGAACCCTGTCACCACCTCCCTTCGGGAGCGGTCTCTTGTTTCTTATTGCTTCCCCACTTTCACCACTCCTCACTGTGAGTTCCGGTGGCCATCTCTCTGTGTCACAGCGGCCACTCCAGGGACCACCTCCTATGAGAGCTGGTGTCTTCAACAGACAGGAGAGAGGCTCCGGCTGGGAGGCCCGTCCACGCCCCCCTCAGTTTCAGATGATAGCCGGAGGTCCAGCTCTACCCCTCTGGCGGCGATGTCCGAGACACGTTCCCAAGGTCCGAAGCCAGTGCCCCGCAACCAAACCGGGCTCGCCAGCTTCAGCACTCTCACAGGATCGGGTGAATTTGGGCTCCGCTCCCGCTCACCCATCCATGCGGTGGGCCTGCTTCAGCAACGCTGTGGGTCCTCGACCGCCATCCTGTCCATCCCCACAGGCCTCCAAAGTGTAACACAGCCGTGTGTCCTCCTTCGTGGAGCGGTGCTGCCCAAACTCAGCTCTGTGAACATCGCAGTCGGTACTCAAGGCTGTGCGGCTAGTTGGCCTGTTGGATTGGGTGATGGGAACAGGATTTGGATCGGAATAGTGTGTGGGACGGCAGAGCCAGCTTAAGAGCTGCTAGTCGGCCATCTTGCTGGCCACGCCGTGAGCCAGTATAGCTTTTAATTAATGGAGTCATGCAGCTTCATGGTGACAAATATTTATTCTTTTTGAGAGGTAATATATGTGTCAGCTAAAAGGAGTGCACCTTTTTAATGAACACATATACTAATATTTACACTATAGTCTGAATGCTCATCACCAAAATGCATATTTTTAAAGCACTTGTTTTATTTTTAAACAGTATTTTGCAGCAGCCTGTTTAATACATGTTAGAAGGTGGTTTATTAGTAGGTGCAGATAGGGGCCTACCACTAACAATAAAGCCACCAACGCAGTAGAGGGTCCAGTCAAGGTCTCAAAACATCAACCCCTGGCTCAACCCTTAGGAGCTGGCTGCGAGCAGGCAGGCTTAACTTAGGAGACAGGTATGTAAAGCATTTAAAAAGACCAATACAATAAATAAGTAAGACACAACACACAATAAAAATCCCACACCACTTTATAAAAATAGGAAATATTTGTATCTTAAAAATTACACCAAAACAACAAAAAACAGGAAATAGGATTTTTTGGGGATTAAACGCTTTCTAGTGTTTAAAAACACATAGCACCAACTTGGGACATCTGGTTGCGCTGGACCGGGACAAATTCAAAGTTTGAGGCCGACGTACTGGAGCTCTGGTCAGATACACTAAGCGGGAGGCCCGAGTCAAAATTTGACGTCCGGACTTAAAAACATTTCAGGAGGATTTTCTCTCGAAGTCATGCAGTTCCCTCCAGCAGGCTGATTTTGATGTAACGTCATAGGATTGCTCCGGGAGGCCCCGGTCAAATCCTGGAAGTCTGGAGCTATGGAGCTTTCAGTGGGATGAACCTGAATACCATGCCGGATCGCAATTGAAGGTAGCCGGCTTGACTCTTGGCGTTTAGTTGGTCACCTTTTGGAGATTTTTCCAAAAGTTAGTCCAAACTTCTGGAACTTCTTCCTGAAGTTCCCTTTGAGGATTAAAAATGTCCAAAACACAAATCCAAGGGTATAGAAGCTCTGAGAGGATCCTTGGAAGTTTGGTACTACAATTTCCACAATGCACCTGGCCAAACCCTTAAAAGTCCAATAGACGCACTCCAGGCTGGGGACTTCTTGAGGGAGATGGTGCAGGGAAGCTCTGTTAAGCTGTTGCTTTCAGGGAGTCCACTCCTTAATCCTTTTTCTTGCAAGGCAAAGTCCTCAGGGCTGCAGTTCTAAGTATGCAGCAGGCGCAGTCCTTCAGAAGGCAAGCCTTTGGGCTGCAGAGCAGGGTTCCAGCAAGGCAGTCCTTCTTCTCCTTGTAGTTTCAGGCAGCAAAGTTACTATGAAGCTCTCACATATTTATTTAATGATGTGGGGCAACATGCAGGGAGCACCCGTGTCCAATGAGGTGGAGGGTGACTCCCAAAAGCATGACAGCTTCTTCCAAAGTGTGGCATATTCTTGTCCCACAAAACACTGCACTTTAAAATTCAGGATGAAGAATTCCTCTCCAGAAGAGTAAGACCTGGCTAAACCAACCTACTGGTCTGGCTCATTTCCATTAACACTCCCCCTCCAGACCTTCTGCAAATTCCATTCTTGGGCCTGCCATCTGGTTGGGGGTACAGGAAGAGGAGGAAGGCCTGGCATTCCTTACTGTTCTGCTGTCACTGAAGCCCAGTTTGGTTTACCCAGCCCTCGTCCAGTTCTCTGCAGCTGCAGAGCTCCACCCATCAGATAACCTCTGTCCCTGTGCAGGCCACTTATCACCTCATCAAAGCAGCTTGGCTAAGCCTGTGAAGGCTGACCAATCAGGAGAGGCTACTAGAAGGATGGATTTTGGCTCACAGAAAAGAAAGCTCTATAACTTTTTTCATGTACTAGTTATGAATGAATTCAACAGTGGCAAGTTGTTGGATTTATCAATACCAATCTTTTAAGTCCTTCAATTACATTTTTAGCTCCTTCCTAGCAATATTAAAACGTAATTAACATATTCCAATGTTAGCCTATGGAGCTAAGTATGTACAATGAGGAAAAACAAAATCGGCAGTTTTTTCCTCACCAAGGCTTATAAAACATCTTTTATAATGTCCCTACTTATAGTCACAAGTCACCCCACCCCTGGGGCACCTAGGGGAGGCCGTAGGGGTGACATATGTAAAAATAAAGTAGATTATCACTTTGGAAGTTCTTTTAATTCCAAATTCGAATTTGCATGTAATTTACTTTTAAAGACAGTCTGCAGAGCAGGGCTGCCTTTAAAAATCAAGATCACAGGGGTATGCAGGTCCTAGTAAGTACGGATTTGTCTGCTTAGGTCAGTTAAGTTCCACAGAGTTTGCAGGGAGCATTACTCTGTAAGAACAAATGACCTCATACACCTAGATAGGTGTTGTGCTTCATCACTGGGCTTTTGCTCCGCTTCGGGCTGGAGCTGCAATGCCCCACGGGCACCCTCAATGGGGACTCTTTACCGGATATCTTTTTATAAGCTTTATGATGAAGTGTGGGTAAAATAGCAGATTGGTGTATTTTAAGTATGTATGTGAAAGAGTAAGATAAAAATAGGACAGGGAGTCCTACTGCCTATGTTAAAATATGTGGTGCCACCTACTAGAAGTGATTATCTAAGGTAGCTGAAGGTCAACATGTTTCAAGCCTAATTTAGTCATGTGAATGATCTAGCTGCTTTTCTTCAGGACCATAAAAACCTAATCTACACAGTGACAGGGGTTTCAATATATGAGTTCATTTGTGTTACTCCCAGCCACCTATACTTGTCTATGTATCAATGTAAGCAAACCAATTTTTGAAAAGACCTGTAGTGCAGTCAAAATTGTGACATCATCAATTTCACTATTATCAAAAAATGGACAATTTGAGACACCAAAGCATGCTCACATGTTCATGCTCACTCTGTGTCCCATGAATTAAAAAGTGCAATTCACCAACACCACAAGGAAGATAAAACATATATCATGAAATTCCAACACACTCTGTTGATCAGGGAGGAAACTTACCCACTGAGAGTATAAATCAGGACTCCTCGAGTATTTTGCCTGGTGACACGCTTATTAGCGTGCTGTAAAATATCATAAATACAGGGCTAGTTGTCCCGTTAATGACCTGGCGAGCGAGCGGTTAAATTGCACTGGCACTCTCCTTTGAAAAATAGAGCAGTTATGCTGTACTTACGAACTCCTGTATATCAGCACAGAGGAAGACCTACTCACGCCAGCAACCTCAGAAGTGCCGAGTGCGGTGGGTCTCCAGTATTTAACCCGTTTTCCATCAGCGTTATTTGGAAGCAGGAGTATCTCATGCAGTTGAAGCCAGTTTTCAACCACTAGAGTGGAAATACTCAGGTCGGATATTCATTCGGGTCTGTTTTTAATTACTAATGGGAGAGGAATCTTCTCTCCCAAATATGTGTAAACGAGGCGGCCATTTTAACAAGGGGGCAGGCATCTGTGAAGTCAATGTGGGCTAACATCGTCAGACCAGTTAATCTTAGATTTAATAGTCGGAATGACATAAAAACACTCCAATTTTGATGACATGATGCGGTTTTTTCAGCAGTGATTCCAAGAAATGTTTTCCTTTGAACAATTGTTGATAATGTGAATGAGGATCGTAATTTAGACATGCATGTGTCACTCACGAACTGTGATCTAATTTATATTTCGAGCCAATGAATTTCATCAATGAGACAAATGATTTTCGATGAAAGGCGGAATATCCATTGTTGCTCCCTTCTAAAGAGGGTATGCTGGTTCATGTTCAAGTATGCTTCTAGCACAGTCCATTGTATATCCTCTGCAGTGTGTCCCTCAGTGAGGAAATGTCTGCTCATTTTTTTATTGGATTTCTTGCAGCGTATAGTGCTGTGATGTTCATTTTATTCTTAATTTTACAGGGTGTGTGGTCATCCCTACATATTGTTTACCACAGGGACAAGTAATCAAGTAGCCACAGTTCTCTGTGTTGCAATTGGTGTGCGATTTGTGTGCCTACATCCAATTAGTCTTCAAAGGTATCTCCCTAAAGCTTTCTGTGAAAGTACAGGCTACACATAATCCACATGGGAAAAATCCTTCCGCAAAATTCTTCTCAAAGCATTCTTTCATGAAAAACCAGCATTACCACAAACGGATTCAAGTCTGCACAATCCGTCTACTTTTATGCCAAACCTTGCCAAATCAGTCTTGACCCTGTTCCTCATGGGAACAGTCCACTCCGAAATGCCAAGCCAGGTCTTCCCTGGACCGGAAACAAGCATCCTGCGACCGGTATCGGGGTAACACCCCTCATCAGCCAGGCTAGCTTGAATCCAGTGGCAAAGTGAGCAAGGGACCCATGTCTGGGCATACCCTGCCAACTTAGGCCAACAAAGCAAACACAAATCGATGATGGACGGAGCTCTGAAATTTTTCAGACACTCACCCCCAGTCACAGATCTGGGTTGAATCCATCCTCGTTCTTTAGCTCACTTCGCCACCCCAGTTCAGACTCAGCCATATGCAAATCAGTCTTGACCCTGTCCCTCATTGGAACAGTTCAGCCTGAACTGCCAAGCCAGGTCTTCCCTCGACCGGAAACAAGCATCCTGGGACCGATTTTGGGGTAACACCCCTCTTTAGCCATAGCATATGGCTGGGTCCGAACTGGGGTAGCAAAGTGAGCTAAAGAACGATGATGGATTTAACCCAGATCTGTGACTGGGGGTGAGTGTCTGAAAAGTTTCAGAGCTCCGTTTCACTTTCACCTCTTTGTGCTTGCTTTGTTTGCCCTAAGTTGGCAGGGTATGCTCAGACGTGGGTCCCTTGCTCACTTTGCCACTGGATTCAAGCTAGCCTGGCTGAAGAGGGGTGTTACCCCAAAACGGGTCCCAGGATGCTTGTTTCCGTTCCAGGGAAGACCTGGCTTGGCAGTTCGGGCTGGACTGTTCCCATGAGGGACAGGGTCAAGACTGATTTGCATATGGGTAAGTCTGACCAAGGGTGGCAAAGTGAGCTAAAGAACGATGATGGATTCCACCCAGATCTGTGACTGGGGGGGAGTGTCGGAAAAGTTTCAGTGCGCCGTCCATCATATCTTTGTGTTTGCTAAATACTGGAGACCCACCGCAGTCGGCACTTCCGAGGTTGCCGGCGTGAGAAGGTCTTCCTGTGTGCTTATATACAGGAGTTCATAAGTACGGCATAGCCGCTCTATTTTTCCAAGAGTATGTCGGTGCAATTTAACCACTAGCTTGCCAGATCATTAACACAGGTCAACTGGCCCTGTATTTTGATATTTTACAGCATGCTAATAAGCGTGTCACCAGGCAAAATACTTGAGGAGTCCTGATTTATAGCCTCAGTGGGCACGTTTCCTAACAGAGTGTGTTGGAATTTCTTGATGTATGTTTTATCTTCCATGTGGTGTTGGTGAATTGCACTTTTTAATTCATGGAACACATTAGAAAGTGAGCATGAGCATGCTTTGGTGTCTCAAATTGCCCATTTTTTTTATTAATAGTGAAATTGATGTCCTAATTTTGTCTGCACTACAGGTCTTCTTAAAAATGTATTTACTCATATTGATACATAGACAAGTATAGGTGGCTGTGAGAAACACAAATGAACTGATATATCTAAACCCCAGTCACTGTGTAGATTAGGTTTTTATGGTCCTGAAGAAAAGCCACTAGATCATTCACATGACTAAATTAGGCTTGAAACATGTCGACCTTCAGCTACCTTAGATAATCACATCTAGTAGGTGGCACCACATATTTTACATAGGCAGTAGGACTCAATCATTACATTTTCTGTAGAGTACCACCTGTCCTATTTTTACCCCACTCTTTCACATATTTACTTCTAAAAAAAATACACCAATCTACTATTGTACCCACACTTCACCATACGGCTTAAAAAAAGATCTCCGGTAAAGAGCCCCCATTTATGGTGCCCGTCGGACATTGCAGCGCCGGCCCGACGTGTAACAAAAGCCCAATGATGAAGCATGACACCTATCTAGGTGTGTGAGGGCATTTGTTCCTACAGAGTAATGCTGCCTGCAAACTCTGTGGAACTTCACTGACCTAAGCAGACAAATCCGCACTTACTAGGTACTGCATTACCCTGTGATCTTGATTAGCTAATTGGAGCATGTATGCTGGAACTTTATGCGCTTCGAGCCCCTCCCTCTTGATATATACTGTCTTTAAAAATGACAGCAGGCAACACAGCAGTGCACACTCCAGTGCAGGAAATCTACTGGGCCGCTAAACCTCCCTGCCCCATTATATACTAAGGACTTAGGTACTTTGAATCCCCCTAGCTTTATTATATACTAGGGATTTACAGGGGTCTGTCATTGCCAATTGTAATTTAATTAATCAATCAGGGAAATTATAAGCGCGCTACTCACTCGTGAGGGTCTCAAGGCGCTGGGGGGGTGGGGAGGAGCAACTCCAGTCAGTCGAGGAGCCAGGTCTTGAGGGTCTTCTTGAAGATATGCAGGGTGGGGCGCGTCTGATGTTGATCGGCAGCTCGTTCCAGGTCTTGGCCGCGATGTAGGGGAAGGTTCTTCCACCCGTTCTTGCTCTGCAGATGCGCGGGAGTTCGGCGAGGGCGAGGTTGGCGGATCGAAGGTTCCTCTTGGGTACGTGGAAGGAGATTCTGTTGTTGAGGTATTGGGGGCCGGTGTTGTGGAGGCATTTGTAGGCGTGGGTGAGTATCTTGAAAGTTGCTCTTTTCTCGACGGGGAGCCAGTGGAGTGCTGGGTGATGTGTTTGTGTCGAGGGATGCCCAGGACGAGTCTGGCTGCGGTGTTCTGTATGGTCTGGAGTTTGCGGAGCAGAGACTTGTTGATCCCGGCGTAGTCCATAGTCCAGTCTGCTGGTTATGAGTGCGTGGGTGACGGTCTCCCTTGCTTCGGGGGGATCCATTTGAAGATCTTTCGGAGGATGCGGAGGGTGTTGAAGCAGGTGGAGGCAAAGGCGTTGACCTGTCGGGTCATGGAAAGGGAGGAGTCGAGTACGATGCCGAGGTTTTGGGATGGTCTGTGGGGGCTGCCGAGGGCGGTGGGCCAGCAGGAGTTGTCTCATGCAGAGGTGGAGGGTCCGAGGACCCCTGTCTTCTCCGAGTTGAGCTTCAGGCAGCTGCTGCTCATCCAGGATGCGACGTCTTTCATTCCTTCCTGGAAGTTGAGTCTGGTGGTGATAGGGGTCCTTGATGAGGGAGAGGATGAGCTGGGTATCGTCGGCGTAGGATACTATGCTGAGTCCGTGCTGTCTAACGATGGTGGCGAGGGAGGCCATGTAGATGCTGAAGAGCGTGGGGCTGAGCGACGACCCTTGGGGTACTCTGCAGTTGATTTCCGTGGGTTCAGAGAGGAAGGGTGGAAGTCTGATTCTTTGGGTTCTGCCGGCGAGGAAGGAGCGGAGCCAGTCGAAGGCAGTTCCCTGTATGCCGGCTTCGTGGAGTCTGGCGGTGGGGTGTGAGAGTGTCGATGGCTGCAGCGAGGACGAGTAGGATCAGGGCTGCGGTGTGTCCTTGGTCGAGGAGGGTGCAGATGTCATCTGTGGCGGCGAGTAGATCGGTCTCAGTGCTGTGGTTGCTGTGGAATCCTGATTGGGAGGGGTCGAGGCTGGATTATACCTAATTGCCATATAAGTTTTTAATCAGAGCACTGGGCCTGGTTAGCAAAGCCCAGGGCACAGTCAGAGTCAGTTACCACCAATATCAGTCAAAAAATGGGGGTGATCAGGGCAAAAAGGATGACTTTCTCACAATACATTCCAAAACAATGTTAACATATTGGCATTCACAGTGCTTTCTGTCACAGACTGGGACCTCCAACCACTATAAGCTCTGCAAAATTAGAAAGATTGGTAAATTCCTTTCCTTTGAGACACTTATCCAGGTCATCATAGCATTATTCATCTCAAGGATAGACCATGCAAATGCCCTCTACCTGGCCCTCCCCAAGGGCTTGAACCGTAGACTTCAACTAGTACAAAACTAGGCAGCCACGCTAATATACCAAAAACTACAAAATTACCACATCACCCCGCCCCCCCTTTGATGAGGAAACTGGGCATGTTGGAAAAATCGTAATTGGTAGTACTTGCAAAGGAAATTAGGAATACCACACAGACTGGAGTTTGGATTAAAAAGGAAGACACAAAGTGAGAATTTACATATGGTCAAATGTAAAACCAATGGTATTTTAAACATGGTGAAAGACTAAATCAGAAAACCTAAAAGAAACTGAAGAACACTGGGCTGGTAAAGGGCATCTATGTTTTGGGCAATCTCTGCAAATTACAGTTTACAGAAATGTTAAACAGAAGATTGATATAATCCTGGGAGAACATAAAGACAAAGTGCTTTACGTTCCTTGTCTGTACTATAAATGCATAATGCTCAACGGCAAGGAAAAGAGCAGCAAAAATATAGTGATCCATCACATAACTGCATGTTTAATGCACCAAAATAAACATTGGTGGTAATCGACCCATTCCTTCAGAGGGGAATTTTGGATACTAACCTGTTTTGGGTGTATAGAGAAAAATAAGAGCAGAACACACTTTAGGTTTTGCACTGCAAAGGCAGATTTGAATGTTTTAAGACCTTGTTTCTCATAACACCCTACTTGCCTAAAAAGCCTTACCTCAAAATGGAGAAATGCTATACTGCTTTACAAAGTGGGCTATTGTCAACACCGAAAGGCAATGTAGGGTAGTGAGTTGTGCACCTACTTAAATATCAGTGTTAACCAGCAGGTAACACAATTCCATCCAGCCCACATCAGTCTTTCATCATTGTGTATGAGATCAAAAAGTGCTCCTCTATGAGTTTGGTAGCAATAGTGACTATTTCTTAAGCAGTGACAATTTAGTTCCGGTGTGCAGCACATAAATGCTTTTTCTTGTTTATTAGTACTGTGACTGCCAACTTTTCGGGCGATAGCAGTATTGAAACCCCTAAATTACCTACTCAGTTGTTTATTATATTTCAGACATCTGGCAGTGCAGTGGTATGAAATGGAAGTTTGCAGTGAAAAGCTGTGCGGTGTACCCTTCCTAGACTGAGCTGTACTGCAAGAAAATGTGGAAAGCTGGCATAAAATTACAAAGAGCCCCAAAAATCTGCGACATTATTAAGAACGAGTGTACTGCTCTAACAAAAAAATTGAAACCCCCACTCCCCCCCCCCCCAAAACGTCCACATTTCAAAATCCATCATCTTATTGTAAGCGCTCTCAATCTGCCATAGGGAAAAAATCAAGATGCTAGAAGGATTCCAACTTTAAAATACAAGTTTAAAAAACAAAAGCAGTTTAATCATATCAACGATTAAAGGTTTTACAAATTCACATGCGTTTTAAATTTCCACAACCAACTCCCCCCTCCAAATTTTGTGAACTTGTGTTTATTTTAAGAAGTCTTTAACTAGCCTATTGAATTCTTCTGCAAAGCGCAAATGTAGGTTGTGTTTGCCTTCTGGCATCACATGCAACTTTGAGTCTTTAATCTGCTGGTGAATAAACTCTGGGTGAACAGACGGGACCATGGCATCCTTCTCGCCATGTATGATTAATGTTGGGCAATCAATGAAAGGCAGCAAATGGCGACAAATGTTACCGTTGGAATTATTAACAAAACTGTTCATTCCCTCCACCCAATCATCAAAGGTTTTAGCCAGGTATTCTCTGCCGTATATTTCCTCCATGGGTTTTCTCATTTTGTCACTCCATTTAGAAATGTCTCGAACAGCGTTATAAAGTTTAAGATCCTCTTCAGTTACATATGCATTTGCACCCCAAACAACTAGTTTGTAGACAAGAGCGGGGTACTTCCCAGCTGCAACGAGGGCAGTTATGCCACCGTCACTCCAACCCAGTAAAGAAAACCTCTTGAATTTCAAGGCCTGCATCAGATCCACAGCATCCTTTGCGTCCCTTTCAAAGAAATCGGGTGGATAATCCCTGTTGGGAGGGATGGAGCGACCGTATCCCCGCGGATCCCAGGCCACAACCGTGAACATCTCTTTATTCAGAGTCTCGAGCTGCGGTCCAAAATCTGTCTCTCCACAGCCCATAGCCCCTGGAAGAAGCAAGATGGCATGATTTCCATGCCCTGTGAGTTTATAGTGCAGATGGACGCCGTTCACTTCAACCTTGCCAGAGGCAACAGAGGAGCAACGAGAAACAGACGGCTTGAATGGAGTCCAAGTCACAGTATTCATGAGTATAGAAAGGCGCCGTAGGGAAGACCTTGTAATCGTAAGGGACATGCTCACGTCTCCCTCTACAGCATGGAGCAGGAAACAGTGACAAAGAGTTCTGATCCTGGAGTCCAGCAATGAGGGTTGGCTTGGGATGGCTTTAAGGTGGTATTCTACACAACTATCAACGGTGCACTGTAAATTTATGCCCTGTCCGTTAGTAAGTACAACCCAGCTCCCGTTGTTTCTTCCGGCTATTTCGCCCTAATTTAAATACTTCCGGGTTGCACTACAGTCAATCTGTGGGGAGGAGTGGGGAGGAGTCCTGATATGCAAAGTGAATTCGGATTGGGTCGTTGTCGCGCCTCAACCAATCCTAGAGTACGGCACATAATTCTCAAGTGTTTATTGGCTATGAAGTTCCACGTCCCTCTGCGGTGGAGAGCTGTGCCCCTTGGGTACTGCTGACGTGACCTCTCTTCAAAGAGCTCTAACAGCCCGGTGCTATGATGTTGAAGACACGTCAAAGCGTTTGGCACTGGTGCAGCAGCTGTGTTTTTTTTTGCTTTGAATATTTATTTATTTATTAAATGCAATTTTATATAGCGCGGACTTTATCCAAAGGTGTCAGAGCGCTTCACAATAGAACCAAGTACGTTACATGAGGAAATGTACATACTTACACGTTACAGATACAAACGAGATAGATGAAAAAGTAAAATGATAGATGACAGTCACACAAAAATAAAAAACACAATAGGATTAGTAGCGCGAACTGGACCTCAAGCCAGGCATTGGAGGGCTTTACGTTAGCACGAGTTACATTACACAAGGACACATTAATTTAAATTTTTCTTTTTGTAGACACAGATTGGGATTGGCACTTTTCCCAGTGAAAAATACAGCCATATATTTTAATATTCTGCAAGGGCCTGGAGTTGAAACTTAAATAGAGCTTTGCATAAAATAACCTGTATTTATTTTAAGCATGATTTCTCTGTCTTTGTTTTCTTTATTAGTCAGTAATCATTATTGCAGCTCAAACAAAACATTTCAAAGTGCTTTCATCGTATACTATATATGGCAACATTTTATAACTGGAAAGTGGGAGATTTTGTAAAAAAAAAAGCAATCAGGGAAATTATTTTTTCCCCATTGACACAAATTGAAGCAGAGGCAATTTAAGCGGGAGACAGGTAAAAACAAAAAGCCATTTTTGGCACCTGAATCGGTTCTGCTGGTATATATGAGTTACTGTTTAAAATATGTCCTGATAAGAGGTAAAAATACTGGCTTTTGGCAATTTCGCTAATTTTTGTACCGGCTGGGACATTAAAAAAGCATTTGCAATGCAATAGATCTTGCATTTCTGCAAGATTGAGCTATTGGTTTTTCTAATAATAATGAAACAGCAATAGCTCAAACTTTCAGTAATGCGAGAGCAATTGCATTGCAAAGCAATCGCGGCACTCGCGCTTTAGCTTTAAACATCTTAAGCTAAAGCGCTCGTGCCACAATTGCTTGAAAAATAAAGAAATAGACAAAAACATTTTGTCTATTTCTTTGCTTTTGAAAGTAATCACGGCACCCGTGCTTTAACTTAAGATGTTTAAAGCTAAAGCGCGGGTGCTGCCATTGTAACAAAAGTAAACAAATTGAAAATAAATGGCGGCTGCACTTTTGTTTTCCATTTCTTTACTTTTTAAGCAATTGCTGCACCTTCGTTATAGCTTAAGATGTTTAAAGCTAAAGAGAGGGTGCCGCCATTTTAACAGAAGTAAATAAACAGAAAAAAGGCATGCAGTCGCGTTCGACGCTGCAAAAAACAAATGAAAGGTGCGGCCACCATCATGCCAGCCGAGGCGTGCCGCGCTGTTTACATAAAAAAAAAGAGCATTGCAGGAGAGCATGTCGTGCCTGCAACAGCAGGCAGGAGAAAGCCATGTAAGAAAATAGTGCTCCAAGGATGTAATTAAAATGTACCTAGTAACAACACATGTAACGGGGTGTGCTCATGGGAGGTTACAAGAAGAGAAACGGCAATACACAGGAGGGACTACTAAACCTATTGACCAATGAAAAGCCACCATTTATAAAGGATAGTGACAGGAGCCTGTTAGAAATGGGGTTCTCTAGTTGGCAGAGGTAGGTACCTTTGTCCAAATAGGGACCCTTGCGTCTAGTCAGGGTAAGCGGGATACACACTTTAGATAACCCCTGCTCACCCCCTGGGTAGCTTGGCACGAGCAGACAGACTTACCCCAAAGGCAATGTGTAAAGTATTTGTACTCAAAACACACAGTAATACAGTGATTACACCATAAATGGACACCACACCAGTTTAGAAAAATAAAATATTTTTATCTAAACTCAACAAGACCAAAACTACCAAAATCCAACATACATGTACTAATAACATGACTTTAAAAAGGTTCCAAGCAACTCGGTCCATAGAAAACTATGGATGCGTAATTTCTCACAAAGTACTTGTAGATGCGGCAAAATTCACAAGGCCAAACAGCCGCAGAGATGGGAAGCATAGAAAACAAAGAGATGCTTCAGTTCCTGAGACCTTGGGGAGGCGATGCAAGAGTTCTGCTGCACGCAGGAGAAGTGATGCGTCGAATCTGGTCTGTAGGGGGAAGTGATGCGTCAACTCCAAGACGATTCAGGTCCGTGGGTGATGCATCGGGAAAACTTGCTGCACAGGTGTGATGTGTGGAAATCCGGGATGTGTCGGCATTCGATGCGGTGTCATCGAGTGGGGCTGCTTTGGTTTCTTCAGCCGCGATACCTCAATGCATCGGTTCGTGCAGCAGCGACAGGCGCTGCGTCAGTTTCGGCAGCGGCGCGGCGATGCGTGGAGATTCTTCTCGTACAGCGGTGCTGCGTTCGGAAAAACTGACACAAGGAGAGCGATGCGTCGATTTTCTTAGTTCTTCAGGTTTCTTCCAGCTCCCAGCAACAAGCACAACCTCCAGGGGCCCAGAACTGGAACAGGCACCTCCTGGCAGGTCAGAACTCTCAGCAGCAGAGTTCAGGGGAGCTGCGGGTGAAGTCTTTGTGTCCCTGAGACTTCAGAACAGGATGCTAGCACACATAGGCCCTTGGAGATCTTCTTCAAGCAGGTTCAAAGCAAAGTTCCAGTCTTTGTCCTTTCCTTGGCAGAAACAGCAACTGCAGGCCAACCCCACACAGCACACAGCACACAACAAAGGGGCAGTACTCCTCCTCACAGCTCTTCAGCTCTTCTCCTTGGCAAAGGTTCCTCTTGAGTCCAGAAGTTATCTAAAGTTCTGGGGTTTTAGGTCAAATACTTATACCCCAAAATGTCTTTGTTCTCTTTGTGCAAGGGTTTCTGAGCCCAGTCCAAACCAGTTCTGTCCTCACAGGTGCTGTATGACCACAGGGTGCAGAGACAGCATTGTGCAAGGGAGAAAGGCCCTTTTCAAGTGCAAGGAAATCTCCTCCCACTACTCTAAATTCAGCCAAGGTCTATTCAGCTCTGTTCTGAGACATCCAGGAAGGGCCAGGTACACCTCAGCCCCCACCTCCCCTCCAGTGGCTGTCTACAGTGAATGCACGTCCCCAGCCACTGCCACTCCAGAACCAGACAGTCAATACACAAACAGGCAGAGGCGCACAGAATGGTTAAACAAGAAAATGCCTACTGTAGGAAAGTAGGATCTGCTTCTTATGGTTACCCCCTCTTTTTGCTTCATGTTACACTGTTTTTGACTAGTCTGACTGGGATCATGCTAATCAGGACCCCAGTCTATCTGCTTTCTCCCTAAACTATTATGTCATGTACTTAGGTACACTCCAGATTGGATACTGGGGTACCCGTATCAGTCCCTAGTATATGGTACCCATGTACCCAGGGCATAGGTACCACAGAGGCCTCCCATGGGCTGAAGCATGTATTATGCCACCCATGAGAGGCCAGGCAAAATGGATTGACAGGCCTGCCATTGCAGCCTGTGTAAGTTGGTGCATGCACCACTTACTAAAGATATAGGTTTACTATATCTAAGGGTCACTACACTTAGAACCTATAGGTCACCCCTATAGCAGGCCTTGACAATCCTGAAGGCAGGGTGCTTGGTTCTAAGTGAGAGGGTGCCACTGCATAAGCAGGACACCCCTGCAGCCTACGGAGTCCATTCTCCCGGGTTGTTAGTGCTACAGCCATTTACGACATATAGAGTGGCATTACGCGACCGCGTGATGACCAACTCTAAAACGGCTGAAAGGAACCCTATTATCTTTGGTATCAAACATTGTGAAATCATACCCCTACACCGGTAACCGGTGTGGGAGGTATGATTCCACCCCTCAGAAACGAGCTTTGTGAGGTACCTGGTGTTCCCGGTACCAGCCTTCTAGTCCTGGGCAGCCCAAAATGGTTGCTGCCGACAAGAGACACATTTCTGCCCTCCTGCTGCTGAGCCAAGCTCGAGCAGGGGAAGGCAGAACAATAGGCATCCTGTCACAGGGATGTGTGACCACCTCCCAGACAGGATTTAGTGTATTAGGCCTGGGTGGGTGCGCTTGCCAGTGACCGAAAGTCCAGTTCAAACCAGTCCTAGGAGCCGTTGGCTCCTGCTCTGGCGCGAAACTGGACAAAGGACATGGGAGTAACCTCCCCACTGTCCTGACCCTCCCCTGGGAGGGTCCCCTGAATCTGTCCAACCCTCTCCCATGGGTACAAAAGGGCTTCCCTGGCTGTAGGATTCGACGTGGACAAGATTCTGATCAAGAAACCACTGACCTTCGACCGTCTGGACACTCTGGACTTCGCTGGATTTCATCTCCCTCTCAGTCCAAAGCATCGTCTGTGCCCGTGCACCATACAGGCTCCGTGCAGGACCTGTGGAGCATCAAGGACAACTGAAGATATCTCCCTTGGAGTGAAGTAGTCACTCCCCTGCAACCGCAGGCACCACATCCCACCGCTGCCACCAATGGGAGAAGTTGGCCTGGTATATGCTGTCCACTAATTAAAGTGGGCACCCTGTACCAGTCCAAACAACCCTTATGGTGATTAAAGAGGTCAAAGATAACCTTAGAAAGCTATCCAAGAGGTAGCTGTGGAGAGCAGCCTTCAAGACTAAGCCTGAAGGCTGCTCTCCACAGCTACCTCTTGGATAGCTTTCTAAGGTTATCTTTGACCTCTTAAATCACCATAAGGGTTGTTTGGACTGGTACAGGGTGCCCACTTTAATTAGTGGACAGCATATACAAGGCCTACTTCTCACATTTGGTGTGCAGCGGTTGGGATTCAAGCCTGCATTTTTTTTACCAGATAAATCTTTGTATTGATTAACTGAAAACCACTAAGCACTAGGTGTAGGAGAGTAGGATCTGCCTCTTATGGTTACCCCCACTTTTTTGCTGATGTCTCACTGTTTTTCGACTTTAGTCTGGCTGGGGCCCTGCTATCCAGGGCCCCAGCCTAGCTGCTTCCTCTCTACATTGATTCCATGTACCTTAAGTACACTTCAGATTGGATTCTGGGGTGCCCTTATAAGTCCCTAGTATATGGTATACTATGTACCCAGGGCATAGGTACCCCAGAGGCCTACCAGGGGCTGAAGCATGTATTGTGCCACCCCTGGAAAGCCATCCAAAATGACACCACAGGACTGCTACTGAAGCCTGAGTGAGGTGGTGCCTGCACCCCTTACAGAGATATAGGTTCACTATATCTCACCTATCACTGCACATAGAAACCTATCAGTCACCCCTATGGCAGGCCTTATCAATCCTCAAGGCAGGGTGCTTGGTTTTATGTGAGAGGGTGCCCATGCATGAGCAGAGCCCCTCTGCAGCCTTCGGAATCTCCTCTCCGGGGTTGTCTGTGGTGCAGCCTGACCATATACTCTTAAGTGCATTATATCCTCGCGGTAAATGCTAACTTTGGGATGGCTGCATGGAAACATGTCGTGTTTGGTGTCAAACACCTTGGAATCATACCCCCACACCACTCTTTCCTCTCCTCACTCTTTTTACCAGTAACTGGTGTGGGAGTATGATCCCACCCTTCTAGAGGGAGAGACATGACAGCACCGGTATACCCGGTACCAACTAAACAGAGCCCTGGCATCACAAAATGGATGCTGCAGCCACAGACACGAGTCTGGCCTCCTGCTGCTGACCGAAACTCCGGCAGGGGAGGCCTGGACAATAGGTTTCCTGTCACAGGGAGGTGTTACCACCTCCCAGACAGGCCTTAGTGCATTAGGGCTGGGTGGGTGCACTCCAAGAGTGCTTTGAAGTCCTGCACTGGGGGCACATTTGGTGTCCTCGTGCATAACCCAGTTCAAACCGGTTGCAGGGGCTGCCAGCCCCTGCTCTGGCGCGAAACTGGACAAAGGAAATGGGTGTAGCCACCCCTCTTTCCAAACCCTCCCATAGGTGGGTCCACAGAGTTAGTCCAACCCCTTTCTTAGGTATAAGTAAGGAACCCCTAGCAACAGGACTTTAGATATCCCTGGACGAAACTCTGCAACTGAATCCTGGAACTTCGACGCTCTACTCAAGACTAGAGGACTGAAGAAATCTCCCTTGGGGTCAAGGAGTGACTCCCCTGCTTGGCAGGCACCAACGAAGCATTTGCAGGTCTGCATCTCCGAAGCTCCTGCCGGACTCCGAAGTAACTGCAGCCCAGGAAGAGGATTTCCAGACTTCTCAGAGGCGGACCAGAGTCCCCAGCAAAGCTGAGACCCGCAGCCCTCACGAGTGACTTGGAACCGGAACTCCTGGACACCGTGCACATTTGCTAGTGCATCGACTTCTCGACGTCTCTTGAAGTCCTGCTTTGGGTTACATGTAGCCCAGGCCCCGAGCACCATTTGCACCAAAGATTGTGAGCCTACACTCCACGAGTGTTCCGTGGGCCCGCTTCTTGCATTTCCGCTCGAGGTTCCTTCGCGATCCCTGGTCCGTCGACTGGTGGGTCCCTGTGAAGGCAACTCTGATTTTCTTTGGACTTTCCTGGTTGCTCCAGATGTGCCCTGACTCCCCACCGAGTGGTGAGTCCCTCAGATTTTGCTGGTCTGTACCGAAGCATCTTTCTCCTTTCTGCGTGGGTTGCTGTTGCCAAGGCTTGTTGTGTTCAATCCGGACACCAACGCTGCAGCACTAGACATCCTTCGTGGGACAGCTCGAATCCAGCTCCTGGTCATCGTCGACGGCTCCTGGGCCTCGTGGCTGAAGAGTCAAGCTTCACCTCTTTCACCTGAAACACCCGACATCGGTGGGCATTCGACTATCGTGCCCCTGGTCACTGGCAAGTGACCCAGACTCTGTCCCCTCTGTTTTCAGGTTCTTCTCATCTCTGATCCAGGCTTGGATCTCTTCGGACACTTCGCATCTTCCCGGCAGCAGCACTTCGTTGCAGGCTGCCATTGAAATCGACGACGCGACCCGACACCATTCGACACCTATGCACCCGGCTTCCCTGGGTGAGGTAACTCGAGTACTCCGGTGCTCCTGTGGGTGTTGACCCTAGAACTGTCTAAGTCCAAGAGGGTTTGGTCCTAGTCCATTTCTAAATCTAAAATCTAAATCCGTATTTGTAAAGCGCGAACAACTCACCCTTACGGGTCTCAAGGCGCTGGGGGCCGTCGTGGAAATTAAGTGAGCTATTGCCCAGAGTCACATGGTGCTGAGCTGAGCTGCTGCCGGAGCCGGGGATCGAACCGTGAACCCTGTGCTCCGAAGTCAGCTGCCCTGGCCGCTGCACCACACCTCTCCAGTGTCCTTAAACTCTAAAACACTAACCGCGACTTTCCCATAGACGATAACGGAGCTCGCGGCTGTGTTCACACACTGCACACAGCCCCCGTGGGTCCCCTGTGTCACTACCTTGGGTGGTTCCTTGGGGTCCCAGCGATTCTACAGGCTCTAGGCCTTGTGTCTACTTAAGTCGTGGTTCTTATACCACTTTCTTAATATATGGTTTGGTACGCCCTAGGGCTAATCGTATATTGTGCTACTTTACTGTGCTATTTGACTTGTAACTTGTGTACTTTGACCTCTAGCCTCATAAAGAGACTATTGGGTAGTGTTTAGTAATAAATACATATATTTTATATATAAACCTGGTGTGGTTCTCCTTTCATTTGGTCATTCATGAGATTATAACTGGTAAAACAAACAGCTTAACACTCCTTCAGGACTTAGCCTGAAGGCTGCTCTCCATAGCTACCACTAGGATAGCTTTCAATAAAGGTTGTCTTTAAACCTATCATCAATAAAGGTCGTTTGGACTGGTGCAAGGTGCCCACTATAACTAGTGGACAGCATATGCCAGGCCAACTTCTCACACTAGGTACATATAATACTTGCTTAGAATAAGTAAGTTCTACTGAACCTCAGAGAGTTTAGTTCCCACTAGGTTAGGTAGGTGCAACACCTCACCACACTTAGTATGTCTACTAAAGGAGATGCCAGTGGCTCTCTGCCCTCTAGATGCAGTGAGCTTTCATTCCAAGAATTGAAAGCCCTGTGTGCCTCTAGAAAGCTGAAGACAGGGAGAAGTGCCAACAGTCAACGTCTGATAGAGATGTTAGTGTTAGATGACCTAAGGAAAACTCCTAGGTCAGATGAGCAGGACAGAGTGGGTGGGACAGGGAATGAGGACAGGTCAGGAGGTGACACCTTTTATGACCTTGACTCAAACCCTGGCCAGGAGGACCAAGATGGGTCCCACCTGGACAACTCAGATCTTCAGGGAGGTGATGGAGAAGGCCAATTTCTGGAACTTGAGAAAGCTAAGCTTAGGCTTAGGCAACAGGAATTGGCCCTGGACAAAGAGTCCCTAGAAGTCCAGAGAGCTAGAAAAAAGTTGGGACGAGAGTCCCATGGTGGCAGCAACAGTGTCCCTAGGATAAAGGAACATTCCTTTGATAATAGGAACCTGAGCAAAATTGTCCCTACCTACCATGTTGGGGATGACATCTATAAATGGATAACTGCTTTAGAGAGGGCCTGTAAAGTTCAGAGGGTCCCTCAAGAGCAGTGGGCAGCTATCTTGTGGCTCTCCTTTGCTAACAAAGGTAGAGATAAGCTCCTCACTGTTAGAGAAGAGGATGCTGACAGATGTATATATATTTTTTTTAGAGTTTTATATAGCGCAAACTAGACTTGAGACATCGGGTATCAGAGCGCTTTACATGAGCTCCAGTTTCGTTACAGAAAGCCACATTCATTTTGTTAGGCACGGGGAGATTAAGTGAATTGCCCAGAATCACAGGATGTTGAGCGTCATTGCCGAGACTCTAACCCGGTTCCCCAGCTTCGAGGTCTACCGCTCTAGCCGTAAGGCTACATCCTATTCAATCTTGAAGAGTGCTCTCATTGATGGGTTTGGCTTAACCACTGAACAGTACAGGATTAAGTTCAGAGACACCCAGAAGACACAGAATCAAGACTGGGTAGACTTTGTGGATAGTGACATTAAGGCTCTGGAAGGCTGGTTGCTTGGCAGCAAAGTGAATGATTTTAAGGGATTGTACAATTTGATTATGAGGGAGCAGATCCTTAATAATTGCCAAAATCAGTTGTTGCATCAGTACCTGGTTGACTCTGATCTGACTTCTCCCCAAGAATTGGGAAAGAAGGCAGATAAGTGGGTCAGATCCAGGGTGAAGCAGAAAAACCAGAACAATGGTGGTGACCAAAAGCAGCAAGATGCTAAAACTCCAGATAAGGGTGGGGACAAGGGTAAAGATCAAAAGTCTTCATCAGGGCCCCAAAAACCTGCATCTGGGGGGAAGTCACAATCCAACAAAGGTAAAGGCAAGAAGAAACCTTGGTGTTACTTGTGTAAGGAAAGACCCATTGGACAAAAGATGTTGATTGTCCAAAAGCCAAGGAAAATCCTCCTACCACCACTGCCCCTAAGGCAACTGCGCCCCCTAGCACAAGTACAAGTGGTGGTACAGGGAACAAGGGATTAGTAGGGTTAATCTTGGGCTCTGAGATGGGTTCTGGCCTAGTCAGAACTCCAGCTCAGGCTGTACTAGTCTGTGATGGTGGCATGGATCTTGCCACCTTATTTGTCAGTCCCAGTAACCTGGGCAAATACAGACAACTGCCTTTGATCAATGGTAAGGCGGCTATGGCATAAAGAGACACAGGTGCAAGTGTCACTATGGTGACAGAGAATCTTGTGGACGCTGACCAAATCATACTTGGAGAAAAGTACCAAGTGACCAATGCTAACAATGTCAGGACTGATCATTCCTTGGCAGTTGCTAATTTCATCTGAGGAGGGGTAACTGGCCCTAAGAAAGTTGTGGTTAGCTCAGACCTTCCAGTGGAGTGTTTGTTGGGCAATGATTTGGAGACTTCAGCTTGGGCTGAAGTAAAGTTAAGGGCTCATGCAGCAATGCTGGGCATCACTGCAGATGTGTTTGCTGTGACTAGGTCACAGGCCAAGCTGGCTAACACTGACCAGGCCTTGGTTCCTGGAAAAATGGACCAAGGGCCTTCCAAGAGAAGGAGCCGGAGGGGTAAGGCTGTGTCTTCCCCCCAGACTCAGAGTGAGGATCCATCTCTTGAGGGAGATGATCTCAGTACCTGTGAAGGAACTGTCTCAGAGGAACTGGAACCTGATCAGGTTGAGTTCTTGGGGACAGGGGGCCCTTCCAGGGCAGACCTGAGTCTGGAACAGCAGAACCCCTCAGATAGCAAGCTGCTGCTGAGGCTACTGCGAGTGTCAGTGGATCTCACAAGATCTATTGGGATGAATGACTCCTATACTCAGAGGGTAGAGACCCCAAGCCTGGTGCCACCAGGAGGTTGGTCATACCTCTGAAGTTTAGGGGCTTCCTACTCACCCTAGCACATGACATCCCTTTGGCAGGACACATAGGCCAAAGTAAGACTTGGGACAGGCTGGTTCCTCACTTTCACTGGCCTCACTTGTCAGAGGACACCAAGGAGTTTTGTTGCTCTTGTACCACCTGTCAAGCCAGTGGTAAGTCAGGTGATACCACAAAGGCCCCCCTCATACCACTACCTGTGGTGGGGGTTCCCTTTGAGAGGGTTGGGATTTATATCATTGGTCCCATGAACCCTCCAACTGCATCTGGGCACAGTTATATTCTAGTCATGGTGGATCATGCCACTAGGTACCCAGAGGCTATACCCCTTAGAACCACCACAGCTCTTGTGGTGGCCAGTGCCCTCCTGGGAATTCTTTCCAGAGTGGGCTTCCCTAAGGAGGTCTTAACTGACAGAGGTACAAACTTAATGTCAAGTTACATCACTGCAATGTGGAAGGAGTGTGGAATGAACTATAAGTTCACCACACCCTATCACCCACAATGCAATGGGTTAGTTGAAAGGTTCTACAAAACCCTGAAGGTTATGATCATGGGCCTCCCAGAAAAGCTCAGGCAAAAATGGGATGTCCTGTTGCCCTGCCTTTTCTTTGCCTACAGAGAGGTCCCACAGAAGGGGGTTGGCTACAGCCCTTTGGAACTTTTGTTTGGGCATCCAGTTAGGGGTCCCTTGTGTTTGGTTAAGGAGGGATGGGAGTTACCTCTCAAACCTCCCAAGCAAGACATAGTGTACTATGTACTTGGTCTCCGGTATGGCTGAGTACATGAAGAAGGCAAGTAAAAACCTTGAGGCAAGTCAAGAATTGCCAAAAGCTTGGCATGACCAAAAGGCTGTACTGACTGTTTATCAGCCCGGGCAGAAGGTGTGGGTATTGGAGCCTGTGGCCCCAGCAGCTCTCCAAGATAAATGGAGTGGACCCCATACCATTCTTGAGCAGAAGGGAGAGGTCACCTACCTGGTGGACCTTGGTACTCCCAGGAGCCCCCACCGGGTGCTCCATGTGAACAGGCTCAAGACATACATTGACAGGGCTGACATGGGCTTGCTCATGGCAACTGATGAGGGACAGGAGGAAGAGAGTGACCCACTCCCTGGCCTCCTCTCACAGAACCCTGATGATGGAGCAGTTGATGGTGTAATCTTGGCAGACAGCCTCACTGGTCAACAGCAGATTGATTGGAGGAAGGTCCTCAATCAATACAGGCATTTGTTTTCTCTGACACCCAGTCAAACTACCTGGTGTACCCATGAAGTGGACACAGGTGAGAGTCTACCTGTCAAGAATAAAATCTACAGGCAGCCTGACCATGTCAGAGATTGCATCAGGACAGAGGTCCAAAAGATGCTGGAACCGGGACTAATTGAGCCCTCAGATAGCCCCTGGGCTAGCCCAGTAGTCCTGATACCTAAACCTCACACCCAGGGTGGTAAGAGAGAGATGAGGATTTGTGAGGACTACAGGGGACTCAATGCAGTCACTAAAACTGATGCTCACCCTATTCCTAGGGCAGATAAACGTATTGATACTCTGGCCTCAGCCAAGTATCTAAGTACATTTGGCCTAACCTCTGGCTATTGGCAAATCAGACTAGCTGAGGATGCCAAACCAAAAACAGCATTTTCAACCCCTAGTGGGCATTATCAGTTTATTGTGATGCCCTTTGGCTTGAAGAATGCACCTGCCACATTCCAAAGGCTGGTGAATAAAGTCCTTACAGGCCTGGAAGCCAATAGCCCAGCATATCTTGATGATATAGCTGTCTATAGCTCCACCTGGGAGGATCACCTGGTCCACCTGAAGAATGTTTTAGAGGCTCTGCAGAGAGCAGGCCTCACTATCAAGGCTACTAAGTGCCAGATAGGACAGAGCAAGTTTGTGTACCTGGGCCCCCTTGTGGGTGGAGGCCAGGTTCAACCATTACAGAACAAAATCCAGACCATCATGGACTGGGTTGCTCCTACTACCCAGACTCAGGTCAGAGCTTTCTTGGGCCTGACTGGGTATTACAAAAGATTTGTTAAAGGATTTGGGTCTATAGTGACTCCCTTGAATGATCTCACATCAAAAAGAATTCCCAAGAAAGTTCAGTGGACAGTTTGCTGTCAGAAGGCATTTGATGATCTCAAGCAGGCCATGTGCAGTGCTCCCATTCTGCAAAGTCCTGACTACTCCAAGCAATTTATTGTCCAAACAGATGCATCTGAGTTGGGGGTAGGGGCTGTGTTGTCACAACTTAATGCAGAGGATCAGGATCAACCAGTAGCTTTTATCAGCAGAAGGTTGACCCCCAGCGAGAAATGTTGGTCAGCTATAGAGAGGGAAGCCTTTGCTGTGGTCTGGGCCCTGAAGAAGCTGAGGCCATACCTGTTTGGCACTCACTTCATTGTTCAGACAGACCAAAAAGCCCCTCCTATGGCTAAAACAGATGAAGGGTGAAAACCCCAAACTTTTGAGGTGGTCCATTTCCCTACAGGGGATGGACTATACAGTAGAACATAGACCTGTGAGTAACCATGCCAATGCAGATGGACTCTCCAGATATTTCCACTTAGAAAATGAAGCCTCAACTGGGCAAGGTTAGTCTCATCTCCTTACGTTTGGGGGAGGGGGTTGTGTAGGAAAGTAGGATCTGCTTTTTCTGGTTACCCCTACTTTTTGCTTCATGTTACACTGTTTTTGACTAGTCTAACTGGGATCCTTCTAATCAGGACCCCAGTCTATCTGCTTTCTCCCTAAACTATTATGTCATGTACTTAGGTACACTCCAGATTGGATACTGGGGTACCCTTATCAGTCCCTAGTATATGGTACCCATGTACCCAGGGCATAGGCACCCCAGAGGCCTCCCATGGGCTGAAGCATGTATTATGCCACCCATGAGAAGCAATGCAAAATGGATCTGCAGGCCTGCCATTGCAGCCTGTGTAAGTTGGTGCATGCACCACTTACTAAAGATATAGGTTCATTATATCTAAGGGTCACTACACTTAGAACCTATAGGTCACCCCTATAGCAGGCCTTGACAATCCTAAAGGCAGGGTGCTTGGTTCTAAGTGAGAGGGTGCCACTGCATGAGCAGGACACCCCTGCAGCCTACGTAGTCCATTCTTCCGGGTTGTTAGTGCTACAGCCACTTACGACATATAGAGTGGCATTACGCGACCGTGTGATGACCAACTCTAAAACGGCTGAAAGTAACCCTATTGTGTTTGATATCAAACATTGTGGAATCATACCCCTACACCGGTAACTGGTGTGGGAGGTATGATTCCACCTCTCAGAAACAAGCTTTGTGAGGTACCTGGTGTTCCCGGTACCAGCCTTTTAGTCCCGGGCAGCCCAAAATGGTTGCTGCCGACAAGAGAAACATTTCTGCCCTCCTGTTGCTGAGCCAAGCTCAATCAGGGGAAAGCAGAACAATAGGCATCCTGTCACAGGGAGGTGTGAGCACCTCCCACACAGGTTTTAGTGTATTAGGCCTGGGTCGGTGCGCTTGCCAGCGACCGAAAGTCTGCATGAGGGGCACATTTGGTGTCCCTGTGCATAGTACAGTTCAAACCAGTCCTGGGTACAAAAGGTACAAAAGGTACAAAAATTCTTTATTGCGTGATTAGTTAAAATCTTTGCAATATGAAAAACACATTCAAAGCAATCTATATTAAAATTCACATGAAATTACAATTAAACATGGTAGAAAGTTGTTAAAAAAAACAAAAAAACCACATATTGGCTCCTGCTCTGGCGCGAAACTGGACAAAGGACATGGGAGTAACCTCCCCACTGTTCTGACCCTCCCCTGGGAGGGTCCCCTGAATCTGTCCAACCTTCTCCCGTGGGTACAAAAGGGCTTACCTGGCTGTAGGACCCTAGATTCGATGTGGACAAGATTCTGATCAAGAAACCACTGACCTTCGACCGTCTGGACACTCTGGACTTCGCTGGACATCGTTTGGGCCTGACTTCCTCTCCCTCTTAGTCCAAAGCATCGTCTGTGCCCGTGCACCAGACAGGCTCCATGCAGGACCTGTGGAGCATCAAGGACAACTGAAGATATCTTCCTTGGAGTGAAGGTGTCACTCCCCTGCAACCGCAGGCACCACATCCCACCGCTGCCACCAATGTGAGAAGTTGGCCTGGTACATGCTGTCCACTAATTAAAGTGGGCACCCTGTACCATTCCAAACAACCCTTATGGTGATTTAAGAGGTCATAGATAACCTTAGAAAGCTATCCAAGAGGTAGCTGTGGAGAGCAGCCTTCAAGATTAAGCCTGAAAGCTGCTCTCCACAGCTACCTCTAGGATAGCTTTCTAAGGTTATCTTTGACCTCTTAAATCACCATAAGGGTTGTTTGGACTGGTACAGGGTGCCCACTTTAATTAGTGGACAGCATATACCAGGCCAACTTCTCACACCTACTTTCTAAAAGTGGAATTTTCAAACACACAATTTAAAACGATTTTTACCAAACAATGTGTTATTAAATTCTGAGTTCAGAGAGCCTAAACTTTATTTCTCCATCTTGTCCCAATGGGAAGTTGTACTTGTAAGATGTTACAAAGCATTTCCCATTCTATCCTATGGGGCAAGATAGCCTTTCAATAGTGAAAACGAAATTGGCAGTATTTCACTATCAGGACATGCCACACACACCAGTACATGTCCTACCTTTCACATACACTGCACCCTGCCCAAGGGGGTACCTTGGGCCTACCATAGGGGTGCCTTACATGTAAGAAAAGGGAAGGTTAGGGCCTGGCAAGTGGGTGTACTTGCCAGGTCGACATGGCAGTTAAAAAAATGCACACCGACACTCCAGTGGCAGGTCTGAGATACCTTTTCAGGGCTACCTATGTGGGTGGCACAATCAGTGCTGCAGGCCCACTAGTAGCATTTGATTTACAGGCCCAGGCACACTTCAGTGCACTTTACTAGGGACTTACCAGTAAATCAAATATGCCTATCAGGGAGAACCAATTGTAGTCACAATTTACAAAGGGAGCACTTGTACTTTTGACACTGATCAGCAGTGGCAAAGTGCCCAAAGCATATATGCCAGCAAAAACAAAATCCAGCACAGCATCAAAAATACAGGAGGTAGAGGCAAAAAGTCAGGGGAAACCATGCCAAAAATGCCAGGTCTAACAGAGCCTATTAAAAAGATGGGTGAAAAGTGGGTGGAGCTGAATACAGCATGTCTCGAAGAGAGACCTAAAAACTAGTAATGCTGGCGAAAAACCGGACAGGTGGCAACCCCATGCCCTAGTGACCCTCCTCCCACTGTTTCAACTCCCTGAGTCGGAGCTGAAGACTCTCCCACTCCAGCCCATGATGGCCCTGCATCTGACACAATCGTATCAGTGATGCAATGATGTCAGTTTCATGACCAGCACCTAAGAAACGCCTTCTTGGTTTCCCTGCAAGTCAAAGGGGAGGGGGGGGGCCTGGAAACAGCCCTGTTCTCCACGCTTGCAGGGAACTCTGCCAAAAGGTAGGTTTTGCTGGAAAGCTGAAAAACAGCCTTTCAGCAATACGTCTCCTGGCCACCAAAGCGGCAGACAATCACAGTGGGATGGAATTGCCTTCCCTAGTGTGTTCACTAGACACCAGGGATTTACTCATAGTTGATGCGATACTTTGGGTAAGGTTCAGTGTTTCCCCAGAAACCCAGTATTTTTAGTATTTTTGCCCCCCCTGGGGCACAGATGGGGCGTTTGCCCCAATCTACACTCTGGGGGGGAGTAGAGGCAAGCCTACAAGACACCAGAGAAATTCTAAAAAAAAAAAACCAAAGAGGTGTTAGCACGGCCCACCACGTCAAAGGGCTATGCTCCCACCCTAAAAGGGCCCAATGCAGCCTTTTTGTTTCCGCTGCGAGTCAGATTAGGTGGTTTGTACACTAGGGATTTATGTACCAAAATAAAAAGGGAGTTTGACAACCCACCTGGTATAGGACCTTGCCCAAAACCCTAAAAAGGGGGCTTTACACTGTTTTTGCTCTTGTGGGTGGCAGACTGGAGTGTTCTCCCCAATCTGCACCCCCCAAGGTGGCTGGAAGCCTTCTAGACTAAAGTGAAACCATAAAAACAGAGGAGTGGGTGCAGCCCACCCTGGCATAAAGCCATAACTCCACCCCAAAAGGGCTAACACTGTCTTCCATGCACCAGACTATGTTTCATGTCGCCTTGTTTGCCCACTGTTGGTTTGCTCTGATTGTTGGTTTGCTAATAATGTGCTCCCGGTGGGGTAGAACTTAACACCAGTCATTTTACACTGGAGCAAAGAAAATGGGTGTAGGCGTCCCATCCTGGCACTGGGCCCTACCCTCCCCCATAAGACGATAAGGGGCAACACAGTCTTACCCCCGTGGAACAGATAGAAGATTTGCCTCTAAGGGGAAGGGGGCAGAAATCCCACTAGATACTAGGGACTCCTATCCCAAAAGGGGATATAGAATCTTTCGGTCAGAGGTTTATCCCTATTTGGAAGGTTGCCCCTAATCTGCCCTAGGAGAAATTGACACCAGAGAATTTCCATTGAGGCAAAACTAAGGAATGGTGGTGTCCCCCCTAGGATTGGGTCATGGCCCACAACAAAAGGTGCAATGAAGTATTTATTCTCCGCCCCAACGGGGGCAGATTGGGAGTGTTCCCCTAATTTATCCCTTGGGGGCAGAAAGCCCACTGTAACCCCTGCATACACAAAACCGAGCAGGATATAACTTGTTCTCCTAGATCACACCCAAAACATGGAACATCCTCCCTCAGCAAATCAGGGCCTCCTCCTTACTTCTTGAGATCCGCAAGAGACTGAAGACTTGGCTCTACAAATAACTCAGCAGGGACCATACGCCCACTCACCTGCTCAAGCACCTGGATACCCTCTTGGGTAATGAGTGCACTCTACAAATCCACATAACAACATAATGGTTGCTTTTGCTACAAGATTACTGACCAAAGCAGAAAGGAATTATTCTATATTACAGCGTGACGCTTTAGTGCTAGATGCAGGTTTGGAATACCTCAGTGTGAGAAGTTGGCCTGGTATATGCTGTCCACTAGTTAAAGTGGGCACCTTGCACCAGTCCAAACGACCCTTATGATGTATGAGGTCAAAAATAACCTTTAGAAAGCTATCATAGTGGTAGCTGTGGAGAGCAGCCTTCAGCTTAATCTTGAAGGAATGTAAAGCAGCTTGTTTTACCAGAATATCACCTCCTATATTGACTAAATGAAAGGAGAACCACACAGTAATTATATAAAAATATGTATTTATTAATATAACACTCTCTACTATCCTCTACACGAGGATAGAACACAAAGCACGCAATACGAGATCAATAGAACAGTTGTAAGTAGCACAATACACAGTGGGCTCCAGGGGGAGACCAAACCATATACTAAAATAGTGGTATAACAGTCACGACTGAGATCAAGACAAGGTCTGGAGCACGTAGAATCGCTGGGACCCCAAGGAACCACCCAAGGTGAGTAGATAGTGACCCCCCGGAGGACGGGTGCAGTGTGAGAACACGACCGCGGGCTCCGTAAAATTCTATGGGGAAGTCGCAATTACACTTTTAAAGTTTAAGGATCTTTCTAGGAGGACTTCAAGCGAACCCTTTGGAACTTAAGAGTTTGAAGAGCCACCCCACCCGTGGATACTGTAGTACCCGAGTTACCTATCCCAGAGGAGCAGGGTGCAGAGGTCTGAAGTGGCGTCGGAAACTGCCGTCGTTCTCAATGGAGGGCTGTGAAGAAGTACTGCTGCCATGAAGGTGAAAAGAGCCTGTGGAATCCAAGCCTGGATTCGGGAAGGAAGGAACCTGAAAGCAGAGGGGACAGCGTCTGGGTCACTTCAGAGTGACCAGGGGCTCGGTAGACGAATGCCCACAGATGTCGGTGCTTCAGGTGCGAAGAAGAGACGCTTGACTCTGCAGCCACGAGGACCAGGAGACGTCGAGGTCAGCCAGGAGCCGGAGGTGAGCTGTCCCACAAAGGATGTCGAGTGCTGAGGGGTCAGTGTCCGGCTGGAGCACCAACAAGCCTTGGCAAAAGCAACCCACGAAGGAAGGTCAAACAGGTTACGGTGTGGACCAGCAAGGTCCAGGGGACTCACCAAGCAATGGGGAGTCAGGGCACGTCTGGAGCAACCAGGAAAGCCCAACAGAAATCAAGATGACCCTCAGAGAGACCCACAGGCCGAAGGACCAGGAGTCTTGAGGGGACCTCGGGCAAGATTGCAAAGTACCAGCCTACGGAGCATTCAGTGCGAGGAGGCCGGAATTCTTTGGTGCAAATACTGCTCAAGGTCAGGACTACACGGAGTCCAATGCACAAGCTTGGGAATTGCCAACAAGCATATGCAACTGCAAATGGACGCGGAGCACAGGGGTTTGGGTTATGCAGTCCCCACGAGGAATACTGGCCTCAAACTTACTGAGAGGGCAGATTGACCTCAGGGACCTTCAGAAACCCACCTCCTGTTTTGCTGAAATCTTCGGAGTCCGCAGGAGCTCAGGAGCAGCAGACCGGTCAGTTGTGTTAAGGTGCCTGCTAGGGCAGGGGAGTGACTCCTTCACTCCAAGGGAGATTCTTCAGTTGTCCTTAGTGCACCACAGGTCCTGCACGGAGCCTGTATGGAGCAAGGGCACAGTCAAAGCTTTGGACGGAAAGGGAGACGAAGTCGGCCCAGTCGAAGTCCAGCAAAATCCAGAGTGTCCAGACGGTCGAAGGTCAGTGGTTTCTTCTTGTAGAATCTTGTCCACATAAAATCTAAAGTCTTACAGCCAGGTAAGCCCTTATGTACCCACGGGAGAGGGTTGGACAGATTTGGGGGACCCTCCTAGGGGAGGGTCAAGACAGAGGGGTGGTTACACCCATGTCCTTTGTCCAGTTTTGCGCCAGAGCAGGAGCCAATGGCTCCCAGAACTGGTTTGAACTGGACTATGCACAGGGACACCAAATGTGCCCCGGGTGCAGACTTTCAGGCACTCTCAGAGTGCACCCACCCAACCCCAATACACTATATCCTGTCTGCGAGGTGGTCACACCTCCCTGTGACTGGATGCGTATTGTGCTGCCTTCCTCTGCTCGAGCTTGACTCAACAGCAGGAGGGCAGAAGTGTGTCTCTGGTCGGCAGCATCCATTTTGTGCTGTCATGGGTCGAGAAGGCTGGCACCGGATAGACCAGTGACCCCACGAAGCTCGCTTCAGAAGGGTGGAATCATACCTCCCACACCGGTTACCGGTGTGGAGGTGTGATTCCAAGGTGTTTGATACCAAACAAGATATGTTTCTATGCAGCCGTTTTCGAGATAGCATTTACCGCGAGGTAATAATGCACCTCTACCTATATGTCCGGCTGAGTCACAGACAACCTGGGGGAATGGTCTCCGAAGGCTGCAGAGGGGCTCTGCTCATGCAGGGGCACCCTCTCACTAAAAACCCAGCACCCTGCCTTCAGGATTGATAAGGCATGCTAAAGGGGTGACTTATAAGTTTTAAGTGTAGTGGCCTATAGATATAGTGAACCTGTATCTAAAGTAAGTGGTGCAAGCACCATCTTACACAGGCTGCTGTAGCAGACCTGGAGTTCCATTTTGCATGGCCTCTCATGGGTGGCATAATGCATGCTTCAGCCCATGGGAGGCCTCTGGGGTACCTATGCCCTGGGTACATGGGCACCATATACTAGGGACTGATAAGGGTACTCCAGTATCCAATCTGGAGTGTACCAAAGTACGTACATTACAATTTTAGGGAGAAAGCAGATAGACTGGTGTCTTGATTAGCAGGATCCCAGTCAGGCTAGTCAAAAACCAGCAAAACACCAGGCAAAAAGTGGGGGTAACCATGCAGTCAGATCCTACCTTCCTACACTCAGTATGTACATCTGTGGGATTCCTATTTTGCTTTGCACTGATCATAAACCGCTCATCAAAATTGTGTCACCTAGTGGAGCAGGGAAGGGTTAAGCAAGGCCAGCAAGGTAACTGCAAGCTTACAAGAGTATCGCTACATGATGGAACATCTTCCTGTTTGGAAGAATGCACAAGCGGACTGTTTATTGCGGCTTTCTGTGGATATGGAAGAGATGTATGGCGATGTGGTGAGAGCTGGAGAGAGAGAAGGAGCCATTGCCTGTGGGAATAATGTAGAGGTTTGGAGTAGTGGTGAAGTTACACACAAAGATTGTGAGAGAGCTATGATCAGTGATGTTGTTCTGGGTGAAGTAATGACACGTGTGAAAAGGGGTGGAAGTAGAGGAAGTTCTGTATCTATGCCAGTGAGACCTTTTTTGAAGGATTGGGATGAGCTATCTTGGTCTAGTAACAATGTGCTGATGAAGGGGGATATGTTTGTGCTTCCCAGTGGAATATGTAGAAAGATTATTGACTTGGCTCATGAGGGGAATCTTAGTCAGACCTTGATAAAAGGAGGCTTAAGGCAGAGTTTTGGTGGGCAGGAATGGATGGTGATGCGTCAGTTTGGGTAGAACAATATGTGAAGTGTAAGGAGAGAGAGAAAATACTGAGAGTGGGTGTTAGACCTGTCTTCCTTATGGTAGTCTTCCTCCAACGTTTTGCCTGCTTACCTCCACTTTTTACTGTATCTTTTTGTTGGCACTAGGACCCTGAGTACTTTACCACCTCTAACCAGTGCTACAGTGCATGTGCTTCTCCCCTAAAATATGGTGACATTGGTGTGCACCAGATTGGCATATTTAGTTTACCTGTAAGTCCATTGTAAAGTGGTATACCATGTACCCTGGGTTTGTTATCTAAATGCTACTAGTGCGCCTGCAGCACTGATTGTGCCACCCACAGAAGTAGCCTTTCAAACCTGTTTCGAGCCTGCCATTTCAGGGCCTGTGTGTGCAGTTTGCTGACCCTTCGACTTGGCATTTAAAACCACTTGTCAAGCCTTAAGCTCCCCTTTAATTACACATAGGTCCCCTATAAGGTAGGCCCTAGGTGACACTAAGGCAGGGTGATGTGTAAGTAAAAGGTAGGGCATGTACTTTTATTTAAGTTTTACATATCCTGGTAGTGACAAACAGCTAAATTTGGTTTTCACTAAGCTGAGACCTACTCCTCTCATAGGGTAGGATTGGGAATTCCTTAAAACACCTTTAAGTTGTAATTCCTGATTAGAAAGGAGTAGCTAAATATGTTTCATATATTTGGAATGGTAATAATAAATCCTCTTTAATGGTAAAGTTGAATTTTGCATTGCTACTTTGGAAATGCCACTTTAAGAAAGTGGACATTTCTCTGCTCTTAACTTAGCTCTGTGTGCCTGCAGCCTTTCTCCAATACACATCCGGGCTGGGTGACAGCTACACTTTGTGCATTCCCTCTAGACAGCCACAAACAAAGGAAATGTGGGTGTGACAGAGGACTCATCTGTATTTTGATAGCCTTTCTGGGCAGGAAGAGGGGGAGGGAAGTCCCACTTACGTCTGAGTAACCTGTGCCCTGTCCTTGCACAAAGGACTGATTACCCCCCACAGATAGCCTGGCAGACAGGGCTGGAATGAAAGAAGACCTATGCACTTCAAGGAGCTGCTATGAAGTCACCCACTCACTTCAAAGACACATTTGTGTATACGTACTGGGGCTCTGACCCTACCAAATCAGTACACTACTGGACCTGGGAAGAACTCTGCTGGAGTAAAGACTGCTGTGCTGTAAGAATTGCCACTTTGCTGTGACTGACTGTTCTGAGGAACTGTTTCAACAGAGCTCGAAGATGATGCAGTGACCCTACTGCGTGCAAATGATTGATGCGTCATGCCCTCAGCGTCGATGCTTTGCTCCATCCAAGGTACTGTCTCAGTGGGATCTGCGTGAGTCTCGTAGCTGGCCTGCCTTCCACTGTGGTCGGCCTGAACTTCGGATTTACTCCGGTCCCTCGTAACCTTAAGTAATCTTGTAGCGCTATTGATTTCATTTATTCTTTAAAAATGTCTTCACTTGTATTTTTTCTTGAAAAATTCATAGCTTGACATCTACTGATTGAATTTTTGTGGTTTTGATCTTGTTTTACTCAGATAAATATTCTCTTTTTTTCAAAACCTGCGTGGAGTCTTTTTGACGTGTATTCATTGTGTTATTGTGTGTGTTTCACAAATACTTTACACATTGTCTCTTAAATTAAGCTTGCCTGCTCTGTGCCAAGCTACCAGAGGGTGAGCACAGGTTAATTTAAAGTGTGTATCTAGCTTACCCTGACTAAGATTGTGGTCCCTACTGGGACAGGGTGCAAACCTCTGCTAACTAGAGACCCAATTTCTAGTATTGGTGGTCAGTGGTGTGGATAGGACTTGTGTTTGTGCAATGCCAAATAGTAATTGAGTGTTCACTACAACTCTATACCTAAGACCAATTCAAGCCTTTTTCAATTGTCCCTGTTTGGCCTTTTTGACTTTTCTGCTAAATTATGTTTCTCTCTGGAGAAGCCGCACGTGTAAGAATTGAGTTTGAGCTGGCCAGGGTAGAATGCTACACTGTGCAGCAGCTGAAGTGTTCTGCAAGGACCTTCAAGTTTGTTCAAAGGACTTTACCAGGAAGGTACAGCTGCTAAGAGCTTTGAGGGCCTGGGAAGAGACCCAGGATGCAGGGGATGACATCCCAGAAGAGGAGCAGGAGATTACTTAGGAGGAGAGTGACCTGTTTCTGGAGTCTGAAATGGTTCCGGAACTGCCTGTGGAAGGGGCCAACAACTTGCCAGAAGCAGTAGTGGTTACCATAGGAGGAAGCAGTGACTCCTCAAAGAGACTGTCCCCAGTAGAGCTAGCAGACAGGAGGGAGTAGCAAAGACTTAAACTTGAGCTTGCCACATTAGAGCAGGAAGAAAAGCTTGCTAAACTAAAATTGGAGAAAGAAAAAGCTCTGGAGGAAAGGAGGTTGGCTCTGGAAGAGAGGAAGATATCCCATGAGCTAAACCTCAGAGAGCTGGATATAAGAGCTCTACAAGTGGGGTCCAGCAGCAGCAATGGTGCAGCATACCTGCAGTAGCCACTGGTGAGTCCAGAGTCAGGATCCCAAATGATCTGCTGCCCATTTATGTGGGGGAAGATGATATAGACAAATGGTTTGCAGCCTATGAAGTGACTCTGACAGTGCACAAGGTCCCAGAGGAGTTCTAGGGTGGTAGTGTGTGGAGGTATATGCCCACAGTGTGTTGGGACACACCCCTTACACTAAAGGTAGAGGACCAGACATGGTGCACCGCAATGAAGGCCATCCTAGTCAGTAAGTTTTGACTGACCCCAGAGAGGTGTAGGCTCAGATTCAGGGGAAGCCACAAGACCTCTTCACAAACATGGTGGGTGGATTTCTTGGATTATGCCAGCAAGAAACTGAGGAGCTGGGTGAGAGGCTGCAAGGTTGATGATGATTCAGGTCTGTACAACTAGATTTGGAAGGAGCACATGCTTGATATTTGTTTTCGAGAACTGCATCAATACATAGTAGATAGCAAGTTAACTGCTGACCCCAGGAAACGTCCTGAGGCAGCAGACATCTGGGTCAGCACCAAAGTGCCCAAGAAGGCATCTGGGAGGGATTCCCAAAAAAGGTAGTCAAAGGTCCCACCAGAAGAAGGAGGGAGGAGATAAAAAGACAGAGTTCTCTAAAGTCCCTCAAAACAACTCACAGGGGAAAGGGTCTGGTTCACATTCCCAATCCGTCCACAAGAAGAAAATGTACCCTGACAAAGGTCAGCAGCCCAACCCCATTAAGTGCTATGAGTGCTACGAGTATTGACACTACAAGGGGGATCCCAAGTGTACAAAAAGAGCACCATCTCCCACCTGAGGAAAGGATCCACGGGTGGCTAGTGTAGTGCTGGGGGAGGAGTTTGTCCCAGTTAAAGGGAGGGGAGTTTAATGGGTTACCCTAGTGTCTCTGTGTGACAGTGAGATGATTCCTAAGATCCATGCACCATCAAATAGTGCAAAGTATAGGCACTGGGTCACCATCAATGGGCAAGGTGTTGAGGCTCCGAGGGATATCAGTGCCAGTATGACTATGGTAAGGAGTCAGCTGGTTTTCCCAGAGCAGGTAATTCCTAATGCATTCCATCAAGTTGTGGTGGCTGACAACAGAGAGAGTCACTACCCAGTAGCCCTTATTTCCTTTGAGTTGTGGGGGTTACAGGTCTTCTGAAAGTTGCTGTGAGCCCTGGCATGCCTGTGCATTGTTTGATGGGTAATGACCTTGAGCACACTATCTGAAAAGAAGTAGAGCTCAAGGTTCATGTGAAGATGTTGGGGCTACCTAATTGGATCTGTGCTACAACAATGTCCATGGCTGCCCAACACGTGAGCCAAAAAGGGCTGGATCCTGGAACAATGGCCTAGCCAGATGCTAAGAAGGGGAAAGGCAGAGGGCATAGGAAACCAGCCCCTGAGTGTCTTCCTAGTGAGGTGGATAGGGCACCTGTGGTGGCCGCCAAGGAGCCCACTGAGGAGGGCACTGCTTCCCTTGGTGACCTGCCTACACTTGCTAGATGGCATGTAAAAGGAGGACCCACCGAGGAGGAGTTCTGTAGGGCACACAGGAAGTGCCCAACCCATGAGGGAATGAGGAAACAAGCCGAAGCCCAAGCAGCAGGAGATGTCTCTGAAAGTTATCACAATTACTGGGAGGGCAGCCTCCTTTACAGTGAGTCTAAGGCTCCTGTGCATGGGACAGCAAGGGGCCTGGTGGTGTCACATGGCTCAGTTAGGCCTAGGAAGCAACACTGCCATTTTAACCTGTACATGTTTCTTAAGTTGCCTTCTCTTTCACACAATGACTTTTTACACACATTTGCTTACATGACAGTGCAGAATTAGTTTCTCTGAAACCACACTGCTTACAAAACCACTTTGTAAGTATATTATCACGACACCTTAAACATTTCATACAAGGCCTTGACACACATTGTGCAAATGTTGTTATTTGTTATTTCGTCCATGAAGGCGACATTGCTATCAAAGAGACAATAAACAATGTCAGCTCAGCTGGAGGGTCAACATGGTTATTTTAAATACACACATACTTCCGTACTCAGATGAGAGTAGCACTCTGCTGTCATTGCGAGTCACAGCTGTGTCGAAGTTTCAGCTCAGCTGGTTCCTGTTTCTCCCTCTGCCAGGAGGGATGTCCAACTTGTGACCAAGATGGGGACCTACATACCTTGCCTGCCTAGGAGCACACTATACATGGTGCTTATATGCCAGCATATATACATTGTTTTAGCACAAAGGAAGAATTGTTCATTCTTTTCACTGTCCTTATATTGCTAATCACTTTTATCTGCTTCTGTCTATTAATCATCGCAGGGCATACATTTTATATAAGAATCACAATGGTTCATCAAATATTGAAATCTCCCCTTTGCGTATTTCTTATATATCTCTCTGAGAGAACACGAGTGACTGAGCGAAAGGGTTCTAGATCTGTTACCACAATTCCTGGGGGGGTCAGGGTTGTCATGTTCTGAGGTTGCCCAAACCATTTGTTGTCTTATTAGGTTTAGGGTACTTATACTTATGGGGGCACTTGTAGCTAGCTGGTCTATAGGCCAACATATCATGATGGGGTGCACAGAATCAGTCTGTCACCAATCCCAATGTTTATGTTGTCCAACAAATGAACAGTTCCTGCTGAAAAGTGGAAACCATACGACATGGTGCTGCCAACGTTCAAGATTGGGTTCTTATTTAATGGGTCGACTAAGTAGTTCTCTCGTGCACACTCAGAGACCCCTACTTACCTACAAACCAGAGGCGTCTGTGGTGGTAGGGACTATCCGCCTCAGCTGAGTAGGTAATTGCTATGTATTGGCTGTAGGTTGTTCAAGCTTGAACCTTTCAAAGGACTAAAATCCCATTTGTGTTAACCTTTCTGAAATTCATACACAATTATGTCTGAAGACGAAGGTCCTCTGGTAATTAATATTACTGAAAACTGCAGACATGCGGTTACTCAGAAATGATTGCAACATGGTCTCGCACTTACGGGTGGAGATGTGACTTTCATGGTTGAGGCTCACAAAGCATATAGGTTGGAGGTGTTCTGTTCATGGGTTACATTCCCAGCAGCAAACACTACAACAAGGCTATTTCACAATTACAAACAAGATGAAGTTCCAGATATCTGTACACCTTATGAAGGAATAGTTGCTTGAACATGAAATACCTTGAACAAACAAGAGACAAGAGGTGTTTGGCAAAGCAGGAACAGTTATTTTAATTAAACATTGTGGCCGGGAGCACAGTCACTGAGGTAGGGTCTGAGGACGGTCTCAACTTTACTATAATTCTGGGGTAGGATTTATACAATTTATTGAATGTCATAAACAATTCCGGCTAATCTTTTTTGGTAAGGAATGTGAACTGCTGTCTGTGGAGTCATAAATGAATGCTTCTGATACAAAATCCAGGTGGGCCTCAACCTTGCGTAGACACAATGCGGCCAGTGGATAACGTGTCCAAATGTCCAGCATGGGAAGCGCGTGATTACTGTGTGTGCTGTGTCCTAAATGGCTATGTGTTCCTAACTTTATGTGGCATCTGACTTTATGGTGTTTTGGGAGCATGCGCACTCCTCCGGCCATGTGTGCTTCAATGGGGCCAATCTCCCTGGACCATTGCGGTGTCGCTGTGTCTAACTGTGGGATTGATCTGGGATTTCCTGTGCGCGCGATTTCCTGCCCGCTACGTGCCACCCCACCTGTGACCTGTCAATCAGTGACCTCTGTACTTGTTTTCAGCGGCTGCCGGACTGTGTATTTCTGAGTCGGGATTGACGTGCAGTTCATAATAGGCGAATTTGTTAATAAAGATGCAAACTCGTTCGTCTACATGAATGTATCGTTATTCATTTTGACATCGACTTTCTCCATACTAACATTTCACCCTCTAGTTGAATTTTCAACTACACTATCTAACCCATACTTCATGATGGTTACTTTACTGGGGGCCGGTTGTTCTTCAGTTTTGACAATTACTACTTTCCTAGTTACTTGCATTCTACCCAATTTGGGAACTGCATTTTTACAGCAGGAAATCCCCAATTGCACTGAACCACACTAAAACAAGAACACAATAAAAACTGGCAACTATAATGAGCACAGAATGGAAAGCCACCGGGGGAGCAAGGAGAACCAATTTGAAAACCACTCGTGCTCAGGGGCACCTCTCTCATTACGCATGTCTCTTTGTAAACAGAGCAGTGCTTGGATGGCACAAGTCAATTATCATTATCTAGGTCATTCCATGGAATAAATGTGCAGCAGGACGCACCAATCTTGGCACCCACCCCCTCCATCACAGTCATTAAGTCCAACACATACTGATGCTGCATCACCATGAAGGGGATTGCTCTCAGTTCTTCCTTGATTGGATTAAGGCCGAGCTCAGTGCGGTTCATCATTTTAAGCATTTCTCATCTGGTGATCTGGAACCAGCGGAAATTAGCTTTAGTCTGCATGGTAAAGAAGGGTATGGATCCTCCTGCCAATACTTGTATGTCCGAGAACAGTCTGAATTCTTCTGGAATGTTCTTATACTGAGCAGAGCCAAAATAATCTGCAGTGCTTTTTTCACGAGCATGATGCAGCAAGGTTGTCTTTTTCCTTAGCGGGTGCTGGTACAAATCTGATAGTTCTTCTCCAGGAATGACCAGGTTCAGGTGTGTATAGTTACAAGGGAACAAAGTCCGCACCATCCAGGGACGAGCTGAGTGTAGGTAAACTTGCCGCATTGCCAGTAGATATCCATCAGCATGGAGGTGCCCCATTGCATATCCAGAATGTGCAAGATCATAACACAGTTCTCATTCGTACCCAGTGGAAGCGTTCCTTTACCTCTGAAACAAAAGGAATACAGTGTAAGTTTCTGTACAGTTAGGGGTTGCCCCTTCCCTTCTAGCCAAATTTATCCACTCACCTCGGTATCCCAGATTTCCTGACATGGGGTTTCTATGCTTTGGTTCAACCCTCTCTTATAAGACTCATTTCCCAGCATATCATCGAGCTGGACAGCCCTGCAAAGGAACTCCATGCCTGGGGTCCACTTGTTGTTTAAGAAGACTGCCCCAGATACACTAAGGGTCACCCTTGGACCACAAATGGGGGCATGAGTGGATGTGTTTGTGCAATGAGTTGGGGGTTTTGCTATTTCCAAGAATCTCTTCTCTGGAAAGTCCTGGGGCCAAACAGCATCCTGTCTAGCTCAGTTTGGATATCGCTAGGCTTGGTGAAAAGGTATAGACCCATGGGGTTTGTCTCATATCTGATCATATTCACAACTACTATGTGGGGTCTGCCTTGCTGGGCTGGATATTGGCCCTGATTCTGCATAGATATAAGTGGAGAATACATTTTGCTATTTCAGGGGCTACCTCTTGGAACAAGTAAAGTCTGTCTGCACCTACTGCATCCGGAATCAGCAAACACACGTAACACAACCTGGCGGATTCGTATTTTTGATTTACACACTTTAGATCCGCATTGGGGTGTTGATGTGGCAGCTGAAAGGTGGTGCACTTGTAGGTTCGATTGTAGACCTGCTGATTAAGAACTTGCTTAATTTTGTTTAATTCAGAAAACATTGCATGTGTACTGTCGTAAATGATTTCTCCTTCAGGGTTCCTGTACTTCCCTTAGGGGTGAGTTCTTCACACTCCATTTACGCAATTTTTAGTGGGGTACCGTAAGGTGGTCCTGATCATGGTATCTTTGTGATAGTTAAAAATTAAAGGTGGCTTATGGGTAATCAGGCGACTCAATCTATTTTATGAGCCGTTGAGTCCTTCCCCTCTTCTCTTTGTATCTAACTGGGTGCTTGGATTAGTGCGAAAAAAATGTTTAAGGAGTTGTCTTGATCATGAATTGAATGCGGCCCGTCATGCTCGGTGTTTGTCAGTCAAATTGATGGGATGCAAGCTTGGGCCAACACGTGTTAGTCTGCTCTCCGATAAGACTTCTTAGCAGACTTTTAATGTCGCTATCGCTAGGTTTATCCCTGCGGTGTTCTTCTCAAAATATGACATCCATTTCCACGCTCCATCCAGCAATGGTGGTAACTTGGTCCTCAACCCTATCTTTCTCCTTCTGAGCCCATGGTACATAGATGGTCACTCACGTGCCCTTCTGAAGTAACAGGCACATTTTTACTTTGTGTAGCTCTACTGGTTTCTCCCTAACATGGCATTCCCATCTTTTTAGGAATTCCTGCATGTAGGGGAAGTTCCACTTGGGATCTCCTCCTCCATGTCGGATGCAGTCTTCCGCTATGGCCATTTCCTCTGGTTCGAAGGATCCCTCCTCCGGCCAAGGTCTATCGTACTGGTCTTTTCCCTCGATCCAGTGGGCTAGCAGGTGGCAGAATGGCTCAACAAAGGTCTTGCCTTCCTCTTGGGCCACTATCTCCCTTGGGTCAGTTTGTCCTTCCCGTGGGTTTGGGTGGCGCAGCGTCCATACTTGTCGCTGCTCCCCTCCTGCGTGCGCAAAGGTGCCATCCTGTTTTTCCTATGTCTTGGTTGGGTCAGCACCAGGCTGTCTTGGTCTCTTATCTCCCGTCAGCCCCTCTCCTACGTTGAAAATTTGGTGAGGGTCATATCCCAGCCAGAAGCCTCTCATCTAAATCTACCTCTGATTCTTCCCTGATCAGTGCCCTGTACCTATCCCCTCTTTCTTCATGTGGAGGGCATGCTGCTCTGTTTTTTCGCTGTGCTTCCTGGGTGCGAACTCTTTCTCTCTCCCTCCTTAGCTCGTGCCTTTCTTTAACATCCTGTCTAGGTTGCCTCCTTCACCCTGAGGTATGCGCTGTTCTTTTCGGTCCGGTTTTACCCTCAAATTCACTCTCCGTTGTTTCCTCGGCTACCTGAGCAAATCCTGTAGCTTCCTCCTTGATATCGGATCCCGGAGGACTGGGGCCCCCTTCCTCACTCCCACTCGCTGTATCACTGTCTAGAACCGCCACAAATCTCCCTGTCACTCGTGTGTGTTCACCTAAACCTGTGGGAGTGCGTGTTCTTCACACTGCTGGGGTTCTATGTGTATGGCGTAACGTAAGGGAGGTTGAACTTTTGGGAGCCCACGCACGGACTGTGGTTGCTCTAGGATAGCCTGGGCCTGCTGGCCTGTTAGTCTCTCATGCCTGGGCCAAACCGTTCATTGTTCGGTAGGGGGCTTCTTCAAATGGCGGGTTGGAGTATCATAATGAAGGGAGAGCGGGTGAGAGTACCTCCATACCTGCATATGGTGGGGGAGGTACTGACACCTTGCTTTCTAACTGTGATGTAGTGGTATCAATCTGGGCCTCCTCGAAGATGGCCCATAGTTCTAAGAATGCCTCTCTCCTGTCTTTCTTTTGAGCTGTGTATTTGGTTTGTATTTGTATTCTCATGTGCTCAATTGCGTTAGTGTCAAAAGTTCCCTCCTTTGGACAGGAAAATGTGACTGCCTTCGTGTGCGCATGCCATTCTTAGCAAACTTTATTATGTTTTTTAGCCTGTGTAGCCTTCGTGTACATGAATGTATCTTTATTCATTTTGACATCGATTTACTCCATATTACCACAATAGAAATACCTTTAACATACCAGAACACTGAAATTGGTTTGATGGCGCTCTACCACACACAACAGAAGACGTTAGGCTCGGCCCCCTTAGTAATGAGAGACAACATGACCAGTCTTAGCTGGATACACACCGCATCCTAATGTTGATAATTTATCGGCAGTACACTTGCGGAGATTATACAAACACTTACTGACAATATACAGATGTTTGATATAGTTTGTTATGCGAACATTAACATTAAATCCTGCGTGGACTGCTCAAGCTGCACAACCACTATTGGCTACACTGGGCATCAGCCCACAAACACTAAATGCAGTAATGGGAAAGGTTTCCACCAGACGGGAGGCAATCCTGTTTTGGATTGCACAAAAAACAAGTCAGCTTGAAGCAGAATTTCCCCATATGGGACCGCAGGAAAAAAATTGAATATTAACAATTTGCTTGCCGATGGGGATGGCTCCCTAGTGGAAGCCTGCACCACTTGGGGTACAGTCTTTGCTCTGGTGTATACCTAAACACATGGTACCCCTTCATTAGCTGTTTTGCCAGAGGTGCTTAAACAGATCCATAATGAATACAGGGCAGCACCTGCCCTGGATTTGGGGATGAAACTGATGGGCAATATTGCCGCGGTATCCGCCATAATGTTAAGTAATATTAAAGGGGAAGCAGCAGCATTGGCCATGTGCCAGTGACTGACACATTTTGCTCCGGGTCGACAGGAGCACGAATTACCTTAAATTATCGAAGAGATCTATGCTACATTAGGTAGAGATAATTTGGGAGCCAGACCTGGTAAACCACAACTAAAGAGTACATCTGAAAAGGAAAACTCTAAGGAAGCACCCGAGTCTTCCACAAAGAAGAAGTGGGATAATAAGTAAAACAAAGACAAAAATAAGTCACAGGGTGAAATGAAATGAGTACTTGTAAAGCGCACCCACACCCCCAAAGGGGTGTCCAGGCGCTGTATGCATACCGCTGTGGAACCCTTCCTGGCTTTTCCCTGTGAAATGTCCACTCCTGGGCACCCCCAGGGTGAAGCCAGGCATCCCAGCGCTGTTGGGGCCGTTGTGGAGATTAAGCAAGCTATTGCCCAGAGTTGCAGAGTGGGACCCATGATTAGAATAGGCACCGAGGCGAGAATTATCAGGTCCAAGGAAATTGAGCCCAAGACCCGCTGAGGCGGGAATTGAACCCTGGTCCCAGGCCAGATCTCTGCATCAGGGTCTGCTGCTCTAACCATTGAGCCACACTTCTCCAGGGTGGGTCTCCTTCACAGGAAGCCACTGAGAAGCACTATAACCTGTGTAACCATGATAATATCAGACCACCTGACAGGTTTCAGGATACTGATACATGTTCATCTCGTTCCTTTCAGGAGTCATCCGAAAAACGTTTAGAAAGTTGTGGACGGTCAAGGCGCAGATCGGAGGAGCACATGAAACCAAAGAAGCACCCACAACGCTCATCCGACTACATCATTAAACAGGAAGACAAACCTAAAACTTCCAAACCTCAATTCAAAAAGAAGAAAGTAGCTGGACTTAAGGTCAGACATGCTGCGGATATTGAGGACACTGCTTCTAAGCGGGGAGTTGGCAGTGACCATGTTGGACAGTGTGGCAGAGGTCCAGATAGTTCGCCAGAACCTGATTGATTGTCTAGTAGGAGTAGCGCTGAGTGAATATATCCAGGTAGAGACACCTGATACTAGGGTAAGCGTTCCACCTCATTTGTACGAAATATAACTCCAATTAGAGGGGGGCGTACCTAGATATATAAATGTTCTCTTGGGAGGACTTAACAAATAGATACGATATTCTTTTGGCCGAAAAGGACTGGGCACCTGATTTCGTAATGGATTGCCTTAACGGAGAAACAGTAATTTTACCTGCTTTCTTTGACCTCATTCCGGAATCAGTTAAACATTCATCTGCCAAGGAGTGGGTGTTAGCACTAGCTCCTGCATTATACAGCGCCTGGTTACCCTCACAAATAATTACCTTTCGGTATATAAGTACGGTATGATTGATGATACCGGTGGGATGTTGGTTCCCCCTACTGTGAAATACCATTGAGGATGACCCGACAACCTCAAAGGCAATACCCATTAAAAATTAGGCTAAAAAACAAGTTAGGGAGATTCTCACACAACTTGAATACCAGGAAGAAATAGAAAGTTTCACCTCTCCAAAGGATAATCTCTTGTTTCCCATGATAAAACCAGACCCTTCATATTGTCTAGTTTTAGATTACAGACATTTAAACACAGCTACTCGCACATTTGCAGTACAGAACGTGCAGAGCGCAGCACGAATGAACAAGATACTGCACAAAAAATACAAAACAATATTAGATATCTCAAATTGATTTTTCTGCCAAAATATAGCGCCTGGAAGAAGATATTTGACCGTGTTTTCATTGCAGTTTTATTGATTGCCACGGGGGTATAAAATAGCCCCGGGCTATTTTCAGACAGGGTAACAGAACTTTAAGAACAATTTGATGATCATGCATTTTCCTATGTCGATGATATATATTTGATGAATGTTGACCTTTCTGAACACTTGACAAGAATAGATTGCATAATTCTGGGATTTGCTCACATGGGCTACAAATTTAACTTCAAAAAATCAAAAATTGCCCACCCCAATATCCTGTTTCTGGGATACGAGCTGTCAAGTGAAGGCAAAAGCCTTGCAACACACTTCTTAGAGAGATTTGTGCTTCTACAACCTCCAACTACGTTGAAGAGGTAATGATCCGTATTAGGATTACTAAATTTTGGAAGAATTTACATTCCAGATTACGCAGAACGGGTTAAGCCATTTTACAACTTGATTCGTCCAGACTTCTCAAGTAGACACTGGACCACTGAACACACAAATATACTACATTGAGTACAAGCTGACCTGCTAGCTTCAAAACACTTACATACACCTGTAAACACAACAAACTTGGTGAAACGAGTAGTCGAGGGGGCATCAGGATACACCTACATTGCATACAATGAAGGTGAAACTATACCAATGACATATAAATCACATTTATACACCAGTGCTAAATGCGTTTTTCACCGACAGAAAAAATACTGACAGCGGTATAGAATGCTGTGGTGAGGGAGAGAGCACTGGCTTAGGGAAAACTGAGGTAGACTATAGATTTGACTCTACACTACAAACACAAGCCTTTCTGCAATATGAACATGAGCATCCTCTGGCTTATGAAAAAATGCCTCTAGAACAGTATGTTTACATCATATACACTGATGGTGCCACCCAGCCTGCCATAGGGACAAAGCACTAACAATCAGCAGTGTGTGCTATCGTTAAGGGACGCATGCTGGACAAACAATTCTGTCCTGAGAAAACCTACATGCAGTTGTTTGGTGACTGCACTGCACTGTTGGCTGAACTTAGGGCTCTAATCCTGGCACTGGAGAAAACGGATCCCGGAGTTCCCATACTTATAGTGTGTGATCCATATTGTTGTGTCCAGTCCTACAGGCTAGAATGGATTCAGAGATTCCAAAGGGTGCACAATAAAGCACAAGATGCTTTGGGAACAGGTGGCAAAACTGAAAGATTGCTTGCCACAGAGTCATGTAATCCACACATTGAGTCATCAACACTTCAGTGGAGAAGTGTGGCTCAATGGTTAGAGCGGCAGACCCTGATGCAGAGATCTGGCCCGGGACCAGGGTTCAATTCCCGCCTTGGCGGGTCTTGGGCTCAATTTCCTCGGACCTGATAATTCTCGCCTCGGTGCCTATTCTAATCATGGGTCCCACTCTGCAACTCTGGGCAATAGCTTGCTTAATCTCCACAACAGCCCCAACAGTGCTGGGATGCCTGGCTTCACCCTGGGGGTGCCCAGGAGTGGACATTTCACAGGGAAAAGCCAGGAAGGGTTCCACAGCGGTATGCGTACAGCGCCTGGACACCCCTTTGGGGGTATGGGTGCGCTTTACAAGTACAAATTTCATTTCATTTCATTTCATGTGCTGGCGTACACGTTGTCGGAAATTTCATGGCTGATGAACCAGCTAACGCAACAGTGCAAACTGCTGCAGTCGCTGCAATAACTCGTTCAAGTACGAGAATAGACACAGACAACATGGTGGCAGCCAACGCTGCACGTAACGAAACCCACTTGCCAAAAGGTTTTCCACTCAAGTACTCTTAAAAGGTAAGATGCACAGAACATACCATGTGCTCACATTCCTGGAGTATGGATAGAGTAAAACCATATTCAGACCGCAGGTTAGGATTAATACTAGCTGCACACAAGAGTCTTGCATCTGCACACACGAGGGTTGCTGCTACAATTTTGTTATTGCAGCAACGCTACTGGTGTCCAGGTCTTTAGAAACAGACCAAGGACTTTGTCCTCAAATGTGACATCTCCCAGCAGATGAGGGTTCCACCGTGGGACGTCCACCGCAGACACCGTTACTGATTTCAAACAAGCCTCTGGCTTGTGTTTACCTGGACCATTGCAGCCCTTTGTCATCAGATGGGGCTTACAAGTACATCTTGATTGCAGTAGATTCCTGCTCTCGATTCCTATGGGTATGGCCACAGCGATCGGTTGATGCCCGAACTGTTATAAAGGATCTACGAGTCTTTATTGGGACAAACGCAGTTGGCACATAACATTCTGACCAGGGTCCGGAGCTTACCTCTAGGGCTTACAAAGAGGCCATAGAAGCTTGGGTGTGACACTGCATTACTCCTCCCTGTTCCATCCAAAGGGAAACACTGAAAAACTGGGACTTAAAGCAGTCTTTAACAGCTAGGAAACTAGGCTCAGGCCCCATTTGGGTCCATCATCCATATGGGGTCTAAGGAGCACCCAACAATCTGCCTAGAAAATTCCTGGGTGGTTGGATTCCCTATGAAATCCTGTTTAGGGTAAAGATGTGGGCACCTGACCTCGACAGTCCCAGTACAGAAGCGGTGGAAACACCATTTGTTCAAAATGAACGTCTGGCTGTTTTACAGGAACTAAACAGCTTCCGGGACAAATAAAGCAAGCTCCAAGTAAAACGCACCTCCACTGGGTAAGTGAAGGAAGTACCAGCACAGCCTAGCTGCATCCCGAAGATTGGGGATCTGGTCAGGGAAGAAATTGTGGACAAGAAAGAATTTGGGCCATCCTACAGAGTGCCTGGCCTGTCCTGGCTGGTGAACATACGAGAACTGTACTCTTCCGTCTTTTACCGGTTACAAAAACAAGAGATTTGTCTCCATTAATCTGATCAAACCACACTATGTGGCCTATTCTTAACAGTAGGCAATGTGGGCTCCTGGGTAGTTACTTGCTTCCTCTCACTACCGTACAGGAAGTTCGGATGGAAGATTTAATTACAGATGAAGCAACTCCTCTCCAACAAAAGATGACAGTAAACAACAATGAAGAATTCTGTTGTAAATGATTGAAGATCCAACTTCCAGGATAGCTTAAGTAGTATTTATTAAGATGGTAAGATCAAGAGTAGAAGTACAGAGAGCCCCACCAGGAGCAGCCTTCCTGCTGCTCAGCCCACACACCAACTGACACTCTCACTCATCCAACATTCCACAGCATCACCACGCACCAACATTCCACACCGCACTTACACTGGCTGAGCAGCAAGTATTACACATCTCCCTTCTTTACAGTGAACAAGAACACAATGCTATGGTCCAAGGAAAAGTACGCATTGGTAAAAGGTACATGCATAGAAATAAGATGAGGACCCTTTGCAAAGACCAGACGATGACTAAAGGACATACAGGTTAAGATCAAAAGCAAAGAAAGCACAGTACAATGGGCATGCAAGTTAACATCAAAATGCAAAGAAAGCAGAGAAGAATGTAACAATAGGCTTGAATGTTAACATAAGATATGAAATGATGGAAAATGACAATGCCCACCCATGTACTCACATTAATGAAAACAACGAACTGGTCAAGATAAAAACAGTCTTTAAGAAAGCAAAAAGACTACACTTACCCACATCTTCTCCCTTTCCACACAAAACCAAACAAACCTGCATTCTACTACACCACACATAGCCAACCAAACCCCTTATGCCACAAACATACCAGCTGGCCAGACTGAAATGAACGTGAACACACAGGGAACCAAACCCCAACGGTGCAGTAGAGATCATCCCACAGCAAAAACAAATACACTAACTTGAGACCATCCCACAACCACAAAAGAGTGGAAGGAATGTGTGAAAAAGCACACAAACACCTCTCAACTATAACGCCAATACAAGTGGGTGTTACCTAAAGTCAGACCACCAACCACATAAAGGTGGTAGAAGCGAGTGACTCCTACCCAGTCAACTCAAACACCACACCAAAAGAGTGATTTAGCTAAATCAACCCACACTCACAAAAACAGTGGTAGACCAGAGTGGCTCAGCACCTAAAAGCCATCTCACACACACACCACCAACCATGAGGGATTCACTTATATCCACCCACAACCACATCGTAGTGGTAACCCAGAGTGACTTAACACCTGAAAGTCAACTCAAACACCATACCAACAGGGTGACATAATTAAATCAAGCTACACCCACAAAAATAGTGGTAGAACAGAGTGGCTTAGCACCTAAAAGCCTTCTCACACATACACCACCAACAGTGAGGGATCACTTATATCCACCCATAACCATACCATAGAGGTAACACTGAGTGACTCTACACCAAAAGTCAAGTCATACACACAGTCATTCTAAAGAACAAACACTCTGACTGCCAATTTCCCAAACACCTCTCTAAAGTGGGTAAACCAAAAAGTGTCCTAATCCATGCACTCACAGGAAACACACGATAAGAACCTAAAACCCACAAACAAGTACTACATATGCATAAGCATACAGCAAAACACCCCTTCCATGAAGTTAACATTTTTTATTAACGAAGCATCCAACCATGAAGTTTACAATTTTTAGTGAAGCACCCCATCCACGAAGTTAACATTTTTATGAAGCACCCCATCCATGAAGTTTACAACTTTCCTCATATCAAAAGCCCAACCAATTTGAAGTGTGGCTGTCACAACAAACCCGGCTAGCACTGTCAAAGTCTGGGAGGGTGCCAGGGCTGCAAGCGTGCGCTGCGACACCAATCTTGACGTACAGTGATTACTCCTCCAAACGAAGCAGCAGCAGTGGTGCCAAAAACGAGGATGTAGCTTTGCCCACACACCAACATTGCAAGTCAAAGCATGAAGGGAACGAGAGCCCATTGACAAATGCAAAGATAGCACAGTCCTCACTAGATATCCAAGGGTACGCTGAAACAGCACGCCCCATAGTCACATCGATTGTTCCTCTGTCGCGAATGCCCATTACTGGGTGTCGGAGGAACCGAAGTTTCTGTGCGTACCAGGCATCCGGAAGCATCACGAAAGGTGCAAAAATGGCAGCACGCTGGCAGCCCATACGCTAGGAGTGTCCTGGGTAGCTCCAGGCATGCAAGTGCAACAAAGCTTAAGGGCTTCTTACCACTCCACAAGCTCCCGATGTCACGCCTCACACTGGACAAAGCCGTGGAAGACAGGTGAGCGCTCGAACTTAAAATAATCTTTTTTTAAAAAACAGGTGCAGCGGTCATACATTTCCTCAGGAGAAGTGATCAGTTTCCTCAGTAGCACCACACACCGGACCACTTTCCGTCTCACTGCCAGTCAGATTACACATGGGCGGGTGTCGATTGCCCCTTCCTTCCTTCCGTATAGCACTTCTCACCATGAAGTATGGGAAGTCACAGAAACAGCTTCGCATTAGATTCACACGATAACTCAGGGATGCAGTTTACTTGCTTTTCCACCGCGGACAAAGTCAGCATGTTGAGCACGATCAATAGCCCAAATCCCCACACAGTGCTGAAAACACGGCAACGCTGGTAACGGTGGAATACACAGGAAAACACACAGCTGGTCGAGATATGTCGCGGTAGGTCCTCCCACACTGTGGTTGAGGCAGACCGATACCAAAGGTCGCAGGTGGGACAGGACGCTGCTACACCAGCTCAATTCACCCCAGGTCCACTGCACAAGTCCAGGAAGACACAGCAAGATCTGGCAGGCCTGGGTTGGGGCCGACCGGTCTGAAGGTCACTGGTGGGGCTCAGGGCTGCCAGACTATCTGTTACCCTCCATACGCTTAGTTTCAAGTCAAGGTTCTTCCTTATGTAGTTACTTTAGGCTTCAAATTCAAGTAGATTATGTTTCCAAAGTTTTTGCTTCAATCCAGTTCCCACGCGCAGGTTCTTTTTTGTAAATCATCGCCAAAATGTTGTAAATGAATGAAGATCCAACTTCCAGGGTAGATTAAGTAGTATTTATTAAGATGGTAAGATCAAGAGTAGAAGTACAGAGAGCCCCACCAGGAGCAGCCTTCCTGCTGCTCAGCCCATACACCAACTGACACTCTCACTCATCCAACATTCCACAGCATCACCACGCACCAACATTGCACACCGCACTCACACTGGCTGAGCCGCAAGTATTAACATGTTCAGACATGTGGAGAACACCCTGAAGTCAATAGACTTTGCAGATGTTTGGCTTAATCCAGACATAATGAACCAAGCCACATTGCAACTGGTAGAATAGAAGTTTAGGGACTATATGTGGTGCAAACACAAGGCTAAGGAAAGCTCCCTTCTAACAAATTACCTGGCACTGCAGCTGGAGCCCCGATGGGAACCCTTTCTAGATTCAATACCTATGGTTCAGACTAGGAACATTGCAGGTGCAGTCTATTACCAAATCATGGACCAAGACCCCAGGATCTAAAACTGACACGTGTGGCGGTTCATTGGGGGCACTTAAATAGTTACACATTTTATGCTCCTTTGTGCAACAACTTTGAGACTTCAGAAGCTTTACCTTCGCCCCTTGTTTTTAAAATATAAGCTGAGAAAGTTCAAAGCTGCTCTAATGTTGTGTTTCAAAACAGACCTGCTGGAAATTTACCAGGCAATAGCACCCTACATATATGCTGCCTGGAAGGTTTCCAGATCTGCCCAAACCCAGAGGTGCCTGCCATTATTAACAGATGTAAGGCAGGATGCAACTAATTTAGCCTGGATGACGGTGATGTTAATATGAACCAACCTATTTAGACTGGTTTGTCACTTGACCGAGGGCAACCTAGTCGGAAAGACTTCTGTAATAGTTTGTGCTATAGGCAAATTGGTAAAAACACACACTCTTGCCTGTACACAATTGAAGAAGGTCGAGGTAGTTATTTCTCCTTTAGCATACCTAGCCGGTGGCCCATCATCTATTAATATGCAAATCCAGCTACTGCTCCCCCCTTCCCCCCCAGCTTAAGGATTGCTGACTCCAACTTGCACCTGCGTATTATTTCTACTTTTAGTACTAACTGAGGCTGTACCGTGACCATGTGTTCTGACTAATGGGAACCCCAAATAGCTGATTTGCTACATTTGTCTTACTTTGCAAAAAAGTCCTTAGTCACAGGATTGGAATTGCTTGGCCCCACAAAATGTCAGCCTAGCTGGAGCAGACGTCCTGTTTTATAAGCGGCTATTTTTCAGTTGGTTTTTACACTTTATTATAATTATTTGAATTAATTGAGGATGTAGTGCATAAATGTGACATGATTAATTGACTTTTTAAGATATCCGTTTTATATTGCGATTTTATGGTACAGGTTGTAATTGTTATGGCATATTTGCTAATACAATAAAGAGGGAGAGATTTCATTCTGTGTACTTTATAAATATATCCATCTTACAACTCATATTATGTTCTCTACCATCCCCAGATTACCATTTGTCCACAAAGAACAGTAGAATATGGAAATAGGTAGATACTCTGTGTGAGGGAAGGGACCGTGAGGCAGGTTCACGTTAATGTGTCAAAGTAGAATCACCACCTATAGCAGTGTATTAGGGCATGCAGTTTTTTTATTTTGACCTGAAAACTAACCCTAAAATAAGCTTTAATTGCCCTTGTGCTGTGGTTAAGGTACTTCTTAAGTACACTTCGAGTGATGGGACCTGAGGGACCCTTGAGCCCGGAAGACGAGGAGGCACAGACAAAGGCTGCATAGGTGCAGTTATCCATCTAATGATGACTCACAGGTGACCCAATCAATCAATCAATCAATCAATCAATCAATCAATCATGTCACTTATAAAGCGCACTACATACCCGCGAGGGTCTCAAGGCGCTGGGGTAAGAGGGGGGTGGTGCTGCTACTGATCGAAGAGCCAGGTCTTGAGGAGTCTTCTGAAGGCCAGTAGGTCTTGGGTCTGACGGAGGTTGGTGGGGAGGGTGTTCCAGGTCTTGGCGGTGAGGTGGGAGAAGGATCTGCCGCCGGCGGTCGTTTTCCGGATGCGGGGGACTGTGGTGAGGGCGAGGCTGGTCGAGCGGAGCTGGCGGGTGGGGGTGTAGAAGCTGAGTCGTCTGTTGAGGTAGGCTGGTCCGGAGTTGTGGAGTGCTTTGTGTGCGTGGGTGAGGAGCTTGAAGGTTATCCTCTTGTTGACAGGGAGCCAGTGCAGGTCTCTCAGGTGGGGTGTGATGTGGCAGCGTCGGGGGATGTCGAGGATAAGACGTGCAGAGGCGTTCTGGATGCGTTGCAGCCGTCTCAGGAGCTTAGCCGTCGTTCCTGCGTAGAGGGCGTTTCCGTAGTCCAGCCTGCTGGTGACGAGGGCCTGGGTGACTGTTTTTCTTGTTTCGGTGGGGATCCACTTGAAGATCCTGCGGAGCATTCGGAGGATGTTGAAGCAGGATGAGGAAACGGCGTTGACCTGCTTAGTCATGGAGAGGGTGGGGTCGAGGATGACCCCTAGGTTGCGTACGTGGTCGGTGGGTGGCGGGGCTGTTCCCAGTGATGTTGGCCACCAGGAGTCGTCCCAGGCTGAAGGGTTGGAACCAAGGATGAGGACCTCCGTCTTGTCCGAGTTCAGCTTCAGGCGGCTGGTCCTCATCCATTCGGCGACGGCCTTCATTCCTTCGTGGAGGTGGGCTTTGGCGGTGTGAGGGTCTTTGGTGAGGGAGAGGATCAGCTGGGTGTCGTCGGCGTAGGAGATGATGTTGAGGTTGTGCTGTCGGGCGACGTGGGCGAGGGGTGCCATGTAGATGTTGAACAGCTTTGGGCTGAGGGAGGAGCCTTGGGGTACGCCGCAGATGATCTTGGTGGCCTTGGATCGGAAGGGGGCGAGGCGGACGCTTTGTGTTCTGCCGGAAAGGAAGGATGTGGTCCAGTCCAGGGCCTTCTCTTGGATCCCGGCGTCGTGCAGGCGTGTTCGTAGTGTGTGGTGGCAGACCGTGTCGAAGGCGGCTGATAGGTCCAGGAGGATGAGGGCTGCTGTTTCTCCGTTGTCTAGCAGGGTCCTGATGTCATCGGTGGCGGCGATGAGGCGGTTTCGGTGCTGTGGTTGCTGCGGAAGCCGGACTGGGAAGGGTCCAGGATGTTGTTCTCCTCGAGGTAGCGGGTCAGTTGTTTGTTGACGATTTTCTCGGTGACCTTCGCGGGGAACGGGAGCAGAGAGATGGGTCGGAAGTTCTTGAGGTCCTTGGGGTCTGCCTTGGGTTTCTTGAGTAAGGCGGTGATCTCGGCGTGCTTCCAGATTTCCGGGAAGGTTGCTGTCTCGAAGGAGATGTTGATTATTTTCCGGAGATGGGGCGCGATGGCTGTACTGGCTTTGTTGAAGATGTGGTGAGGGCACGGGTCTAGCGGTGAACCGGAGTGGATGGTGTTCATGATCTCGCTGGTGTCCTCGTCGTTGATGTTGGTCCAGGAGAGCAGGCGGTTGGTTGTTGTGGGGGCAGTGGTCTCGGTGGTTGCCGGGGCGGTCGTGGTGTTGAAGCTGTCGTGGATGTCGGCGATTTTGCGGTGGAAGAAGGTGGCCAGTGAGTCGCACAGGTCTCGCGACGGCTGGATGTTGTTGGTGTTGGAGCTGGGGTTGGAGAGTTCCTTCACGATGTTGAAGAGCTCTTTGCTGTTGTGTGCGTTGTTGTCTAGGTGGTATTTGAGTGAGGCCCTTTTGGCGGATCTGATGAGGTGATGGTGACTGCGGGTGGCGCTCTTGTGGGCGGCGTAGCTGTCCGCTGTCCGTTCGTGGAGCCAGATCTTCTCCAGTTTTCGGCATGTTCGTTTGGAGGCCTGGAGGTCTTCGGTGAACCAGGTGGCTTTCTTGCTGGTGTGGCTGTTGGGCGGATTCTTGAGCGGGGCGAGGGTGTTGGCGCAGTCGTCGATCCACTGTCTGAGGTTGCGGGCGGCGGTGTCGGGGTCGGAGGGTTCGGCGGGTGGGCTCAGGGCGAGGGTTGTGGTTAGCTGGTCTTCCGTGACTCTGCTCCAGCAGCGGCGAGGCATTTGTTCGGTGCGGTGGTGCGTGGTGGGCTTCCTGTAGGTGAAGTGGATGCAGTGGTGGTCAGTCCAGTGGGGTTCGGAGGTGTGGTTGAAGGAGACGTGTGGGTTTGCGGAAAAGATGGAGTCGAGCGTGTGGCCGGCGGCATGGGTGGGTGTAGTCACGAGCTGTCTGAGTCCGAGGGTGGCGAGGTTGTCGATCAGGGTGGTGGAGTTGGTGTCCTTGTTGTTCTCGAGGTGGAAGTTCAGGTCCCCGAGGAGGATGTAGTCCGTGGAGGCGATGGCGTGTGTGCTGACGAAGTCAGCGATGGAATCGCTGAACTGTGGTCGGGGTCCGGGGGTCTGTAGATGAGGGTTCCTCTGAGGGTGGTGTTGGGATCGGTGTGGATCTGGAAGTGCATGTGTTCGGCGGTGCTGAGGGTGTCGTCGGTGTTGGTTGAGACTCTGAGGGTGTTCCTGTGGACGATGGCGATGCCTCCTCCGACTCCGTTGGTGCGGTCCCTGCGGGTGATCTTGTATCCGTCCGGGATGGCAATGGCGATGTCGGGGGCTGAAGCGGGATTCAGCCAGGTCTCCGTCAGGAATGTGACGTCTGGGGAGGTTGAGTCGAGAAGGTCCCAGAGTTCGATGGCGTGTTTGCGGGCGGAGCGGGTGTTGAGGAGGATGCATCTGAGGTAGTTGGGTTCTTTCCTGGGCGGTGGTTTGGCGGGGCGGGTGCTGGCGAAGCTGCAGTTCCGGCAGGTGAAGGGCCCTTGGGTGCGCTTCGGGGTGGCCTTACAACCTCTCACCATTAGAAACGTCTGGTGAATTTTCAACCTTACAGTTAGCTGCGCTGTGGTCATGCAAAGCAATAAACATGAATACTTTTTTACTCCTTACTGGGACATCTATGTTGTCATTGTAGTAACATTTACCCTTCCCCCACCTGTCCCCAGGCCCCAAAGGCTTCAACATCCCCCCACCAGAGAGATCCATATAGTGCCCCTACAGCGATACCAATAAACAGCCCGCCTCTGAAGAACAACGCCCCACTCTCACCTTGGCAGAAACACCAACATTTCCCACCCAAAAATTAACCAAGGCAAACACACTTACAGCAATAAACATTTGCCTCATGATGCAATACTCGGGAAATGGAAGGTTATTGGTGACCTGGCCTAAAGAAAAGAGGCCAACAAGGGCAAATAAGAGTTATGTTACCTGATTAATCCCGACTCCCAGCCTGGGAGATTATTTTACATGTGTAAACAAGGGGGAGCTCAGGCTTAACAATAATTACTGGCAAGCCATTTTGTTCCTAGGAGGAGGTGGAGCAGAGGAGGGTCTCCCTCCCCATGTCTCCAAGACATGGTCGAACATAACTATTATTTGTGGGGGGTGACCATAGGGCCCACCATGCCAGTCAGTCCCATGGACCAACCTTTAAGCAGAACTATGCAAAAAAAGTGATGGGTGGGATGCTTGATTTAATGTTAGCCACTAGTACTTACTCGGGGCAGCATCCCACTCCATCGTTTTTTCCCCCCAAAATGCCACCTCAGATTAGACCTAGCCATATGCAAATCATCTTTGACCCAGCTCGAACAGGAACAGTACAGCCCAAACTGCCAAGCCAGGTCCTCTCTGAACTGGAACAAAAGCAACCCAAGACTGGTTTAGTCTTGAGTTTGGTTCCATTGGCAAAGTGAGCTTTGGGCATACTGGTCGCACTAAGGGTGTCACACTGAATTATTCAAAAAATGATGGCTGGGATGCTTGATTAAATCTCCGCCACTGGTAATTACTCAGGGCAGCATCCCAGCACATAATTATTTTTATTTTTTTATGGAACTCCACCTCAGATTAGACCCAGCCATGTGCAAATCAGCCTTGATCCTGCTCCAATAGGATACAGTCTATCCTGAACTGCCAAGCCAGGTTCTCTCTGAACCAGAACACAACAAACCAAGCCCGTTTTCTCCCTTCTTGGGGCTCGTCAGTCAGGTGCAGCTTTGTTCCAGTGGCAAGGTGAACATTGGACCCATGTCTGGGCATACAAATTGCACTTAGGATGTCACATTTAGGTATACAAGAAAGTGAAAGGTGGGATGCATGACTTAATCTCACCCACTGGTACGTACTCGGGCCGTATCCCAGTTCATCATTTCTTTTAACACAATGCCACCTGAGACTAGACCAGCCATAAGCAAATCAGCCTTGATCCTGTTCCAACAGGAATAGTCCAGCCTGAACTGCCTAGTCAGGTCCTCTCTGAACTGGAACATATCAACCCAAGACTAGTTTTGCCATAGGTGGGGCTCATCAATCGAGTACAGCTTGCTTACCGTGGTAAAGTGAGCACAGGACCCATGTCTGGGCATACCCATCACACTTAGGCATCTCCCCGAAGTATACAAAAAAGTGATGGGTGAGATGCTTTAACCAGAAGCATGTGGGACGTTTAAGTAGAACAAAATCCTTCTGGATATGTTTTTGCTTGCGCAGCATGAGCTGTGTGGAGTTTATCTTCGACAAATCAGATGTTGGGGAATTTGGTTCTTTTGAGGAAGAGCTTTCATTAGCATGGCGGAAAGGTGCAGCTACCACCTGAGCTACTTCATGCTGGTGTTGCACTTGGGTGGGAAAGGGAGAGTTCAGGCTCTTCCACCAATCTGACATGGTTTTCTTTGTCTTTTGTCCCGGAGCGGCTGCCAGGGAGGTCCTGATGGACTCCACCAGTGGCGCCCCCCTCGCAGCAACATACTGTTCAGCTCAGCATCAGGCAGCTTTGAGTTCTGTAAAAAATGTATGCACTGATTGTCTGTTACTTTCAGCCTTGTGAAGAGGGTAACAACTCACTTTATGCCCAGTTCATTCAGTCTGGTCTTCACTGCTACCAAAGGCAACCTGTGTTGTTGCTGACGAGCTCTTTGCTCAATGAACCAGGAGGATAAACCCTGAAGAGACACTACTGTGGACAGCCATTTCTATATAAGTGAGTGGCATTATGGCCTTCTGCTCCCCCAAGAAACCATTCTATTTGCAACTTGTTGCATTTGGCCCTCCCCTCTGGTTCTTCATCTATTTCCTCCATGTACTATACCATGTCCACCAGTGCATTTGTTTAAGTCTGACGCATGAAACCATAGCTCCTGGATAGCCAATTCATTCAACCATACCTTTTCAGCAAGTTTGTGTTGGTCTTCATGTAGAAGTCTGAGGTCAGAGGCCACAGCAACTACTTTTCCGTTCATTGTGGTTCTAGTCTTGACTATGACTTTGAGTATCTTATCCACTTAGCCCTGAATTGCTGCCTCTAGATTCAGCTGAGCCTTGCTGTCCGAGGGACGAGTGGGCACTGCTGCAGGGCTCTGCCCAGCCATCTCTGGGGCTTGGGCTGTGAGGGCTTCTAAGTGGTTTTCCCTCTCCCCATTGAGGGAAGACAAGTCAAAGGGTGGCACCTGTACTCCCTCAGTAGGAGATTCAGGGTTCTTTCAGGAGTTCTGTATCCAGATCTATATTACACCTTCTGCCTCCAAAACTTGCAGCCTCTGTACTAGGGGTCTCACGTGAGCACACGCGGTCAACCTCCCGAATAGTACTTTTAAATATATATATTTTTTTAACTTTATTGAACTTTGAGACATTACAATTGTGGTGCACGGTGTAACATCATAACAAAGGCATATACAGCATACGGCGGTCGGTTGATTGCAGAAATACAAAATACATACATATCACCTGAAAAGAAATGTATTGCTCTGGCAGAATACCCATTTAACAGACTAACTCTAGAAACACTATCCCTCCCATCCTCGCAGGTGTGGTATATTAAGAATGGAGTAGCAGGGGCCACAGGGAATCTAAAAACTAAGCTAAAAATGTAGAGCCAATAGTGTATTAATTAAGAGAAGTGGGGTTATTGTTATCTGGCGCGGTTGTACTATGAACACTCGTGTCAGATCCTTTAGCGGCCAGGTATGTCGTGTAGAGCCCCCAGAAGTTTTTAGGGCGGCTCCGGGGGGGAAGCAATTCGCTGTAGTTTTCAGTCTGTGTGCTACAATAAAGCATGTCGTGCGACCACTGTGCAACGGTGGGAGTGGGGCATCTAGACCAGTTGATCGCTACCCTACGCTTCGCCTGGAGGAGTCCCATGTCCACCAGTCTACGTATTGTCTTGGGCGTCTGCTTAGAGTATCCCAAAAGGACCAGTGCAGGATCTGGAAGTAGTGCCGAGTCAGTGATGCTCCCCAGCTCGCTGAAGACCGATTCCCAAAATTTATACACTCCCGGGCAAGACCAAGCTAGATGTAAGAAGTCCGCATTCTGTGTTGAGCACCTGTCACAAGCCGGGCTGTCCCTCAGCCCATATCTATGTAACCGCTCTGGAGTGTAATACACCCTGTTTAAAAACTTGAAATGGATCAGCCTGTGCCGGCCATTTAAAGAAATTCGCTGAGTACTAACACAACAATAAGTCCACATAGGGTCATCTATCGCCCGCTGTAAATCCCGCTGCCAGGCCAGCCTGGCTTTGGTATAAGAGTTTGCCCTATGGGACATTGATAGCTTGTAAATATTTGAGATAATCTTGCGGGGGGATTTCGCCTTGATAGTGTAGGTCAATTCCAGCATCTCAGGAGGTTCCTGGAGGTCTACCCCCAGGATGTCACACAAAGCGCGACGCGTTCTGTGGAACTGGAATCGTTGTAGCAGGGTGGTAGTGTCGACCAAGCCTTCTAAATCTTCCCATTTTTTTGCTGCACCATCGCGAAACAGGTCCCCAGCCATCAGGATGTTCAAGGACTTCAATGCACGTAGAACCCCTTTGTCTCTGCACGGGGGCAGCCAATGGGTCCATTCAATGGGCATGGCCGGGGAGTACAGGAGAGCTCCGGCCTGTAATTGGAGTAAGTGATGCCAAGCGTGTCTGGTCGTATTAATGGAGTCGAGTATCCCTGTCCTACGATCTACGGTTTCGAATATCATAGCCGGTAGAGGGAGCGGATCAGCAATAATTGTTTCTAGGCGGAGATGCGGGACGGTTGGCGAGCCGTGAATCCAATCATAAGCTTGAGCGTTTTGCGCCGCTCTATAATATAGATTTAAATCTGGCGCGCCCAGCGCCCCCATATGATACGGCAAAGTGAGTATCTGCCATTTCACCCTCGCTTGTTTGCCCGCCCATGCCAATTTTATTAACAATTTGGTGACTCTATGAAAAAAGGAGCAAGGTAGAACTATAAGGACATTCGTGAAAAGGAACAGAAACCTGGGGAGCACCACCATTTTCATGATCGAAATCCTGCCTAGTAAAGACAAAGGCAACCTAATCCAGGTTTCGATATCATCCTCTAGTTTGCTGACTGCCGTGCCGTAATTTTCCCTAAGTACCGTTTCGGAGTCAGTATGTATCTGGATGCCTAAATATCGGATCGCTTCCGAGGACCACTGCAACGGATAGTCCGGTTCGAAGGGTGCCGTGGCCGGAGTGAGGGGGAATATTATGGATTTGGGCCAATTAACTCGCAACCCTGAGAGCGCTCCAAAGTGTACAACCTCCCGTAGGACAGAAGAGGGATTACTTTCCGGGTTACGGACGTATAGCAACGTGTTGTCCGCGTAGGTGGATACTATGAGCTTGTAGTTCGGGAATCGAATGCCCTTGTGACTGTGGTACTCTCTCAACGCGCACGCCAAGGGCTCAGCCACCAGTGCATACAATAGGGGAGACAGCGGGCAGCCTTGTCTCGTCCCTATGGTAATAACAATCGGATCCGTCACCAAGTTTCCAATTTTTATTCTAGCGGAGGGGTAGTTATATAGGACCCCTATCAGTTGAAGAAAGACTGGACCCAATTCCATTCGAGTCAGCACCTGACGCATGAAGGGCCACTTGACAGAATCGAAGGCCTTCTCCATGTCCAGGAAGACCGCTACCGCCTTAGAGTCCTGCCTGACATGTTGTATTGCCCCGAAGACCGTGCGGAGGTTGTAGGTGAGGTTCCTGTCAGGGATGAACCCAGCCTGCTCGGGAGCCACTAATATCGGAGCCAAGGGGACTAAACGGTTAGCTAAAATTTTAGCAAATACTTTGGTGTCAACATTGAGCAGAGAGAGTGGGCGATAAGACCCGCACTCCTCCAACGGCTTACCTGGTTTGGGAATAGCTACTATAATCGCCTCCCTCATCGTAGGCGGCATTGTGCCCGAAACGCACATGTCATCAAAAAGCGTAGACAAGTGCGGGAGCAAAATATCCAGAAAGGCCCTATAGAAGGCAACCGTGAGGCCGTCCGCTCCCGGTGCACTCGAGGCCTTCATACTCGACAAGGCCAATTGGATTTCATCTTTTTATATAGGTCTCATAAGAAACTCACGATGCGTATTAGTGAGAAACGGAAGCTTAGTATGCGCCAGGTAATCTAAAATTTCAACGTCCGTACCGGTAGACCGAGAGGTGTACAGCTCAGCGTAGAACTGTTTGAACCTGTCTGCTATGTCTGTCTCCTCAGTTAGCACTACACCGTCTGCTGATTTAAGCGCAGTGACCATCGTTTTACTGCGCTTTTTCTTCAGTATTTGTGCCAGCACAGAGCCCGGCCGATCTCCCTCCCCATAAACCCGCGCCGTGGCGTATTTGCCTAAGTGCTTAACTTCGCTGTCGGCTGCTTCCTGATACTCTCCCAACAATTCTTTAATTTCGCGTGATATAGCCTCATCCGCACACAGTAATTGCTGTTTTTCTAAGGCTCCGAGTTTCTTTTCCAGCTCAATCAAACGATGTCGGATGGAGCGAAGAACCCACGAGTGTTTAGCCATGGAAATGCCACATATGTAGACCTTAAAAACCTCCCACACTACCTGAAAACTATCCACGGATCCCACGTTAATAGTAAAGAAAGATTCTATGGCTTCGGCTAGGTCTTCTCGAAAGACCGGGTCCAGCAGCGAATAAGGGGGGAACCTCCAAGTGAATGGTGGAATAGTCTTCTTAGGCATGGTAAGAACAAGCAGTAGGGGGGAATGGTCTGACAGAGAGCAAGGGAGAACCAAGCAATCTTTGGTGTGAGCCGTGAGCTGCGATGAGGCTAACCAATAGTCAATTCGAGTGTGCAAATTATGGTAAGCTGAATAGTGAGTGTAACCTCCCCTGTCCGAATACCGCGTGCGCCAAATATCGCAAAGGTCTAGACTGGCCATGGCGCACTCGAGTGCCCTAGCTGCGGCAGATGGACGCCTCGTAGGGCCCCCCGATCTATCTATACTTGGGTTTCTAACCAGATTAAGGTCCCCACCCCAGAGGAATTGTCCCTCCGCGTACTTTTTGGCAGTGTTCGCGAGTGCAACGTAAAATTCAGGGCAATCGTAGTTGGGGCCATATATGTTCACTATAACTAAGTCCATACCTTTCCCATGACATCTAGAAACCACATAACGGCCGTCACTATCCGCCTCTAATGGTATCAGTGAGAATGGGGATTTAGGGTTAACCCAAGTGAGCACCCCACACGCGTGGGTAGTAAAACCGGAAACATGGATATTATCTAACAATCCTCTACTGCGAAGTAAAGGGCTCTGGAGAGGAAGGTGTGTCTATTGTAAGAGAGCTATGCCAATGTTCTGTCTATGCAAGTAATTCAATACCTTACGGAGTTTCCTATAATCATTAAGCCCCCTAACGTTCCATGTAAGAGCACGGAGGGTATCTGTTGTCTCGGAAACTTGATTATTACTGGGTCCCGCCATCATGAGGGTTGGAGCGAAAACAGCAACCGGACCAGTATAGCGAACAATAGACTAGTACACCATGTGCAAACCAAGAAAAATCCCCCCTCCCCTCCCAAACATCAAAAATAACAATACCATAGTCTCAACCCATCCTCCCCCACCCACAGCAGGCCAACCCCAACTTGGCCGCGATACATCCCTTTGAGCCACCAATCGACCCCCTACCCCCCACCCCACCAAAACCAAATACTCTCCCTGGTGTGATTCACTCGCGGGCGGATGTTGCTAGACCAGCAAGGAGAACTGTCTAAACATAAAAGAGCCCATCCCGTGCATCGTCAAAGAAAAGATTTGCAACCACACGACCCCCAAAGTCTATAGCAATAGGGGACATGACCCCACGATTCCAACTGCAGTTCCGGAATCTGGTGACCCAGGGGCCGAAGCCAGCCGTCTTCCAATATTCCTGGAATAGTCATGCTGTGTAGCCAGACCGCCCATTTCGCTGAGCGCGTGTCCCGACCAACCCCCAGTCACCTTCTTAAAGCCAACCCCGGCAACAACGTATGATAACAAATTATTGCTTTGTTTCACTAAACCGGGGTCCCCTCCTGCCAAAGCCCCAAGTCACGAGTTAGTGCCAATCCTCAGCCACCAATACCCTGGCGACCCATGCCACAACCCACGCACCCAAACCGCTGCCCCAGGACCATACTTATCGTCTGGAGGAGACGTGCCACAGCTAGTCCTGGTCATCAAGTGTTCCTCCTGTCGCCCCGTCCTGCATGTGCCGCTCCGGGCTGTGACGTTGTTCCTTGGACCAGTCCTTTAGAGTCTTCTGCAAGGCTTTTGGATCAGTGAAAATGTGGGAACGGCCTTGTCTATTAACCCGAAGTCTAGCAGAGTACAACATGGCGTAGTCGATGCCCAGGTCACGTAGCTGCTTTTTCATAGGTGCGAACTGCCTGCGTGCTTCCTGCACCCGGATGGTGAAGTCCGGAAACCGCGGGATTGTGGAACCTTCATAAGCCAGAGGTTGCTTTTCCCTTGCCAGTTTCAACGCGGCGTCCCTGTCCCGATAATTGAGCAGTTTGGCGATGATCGGCCTAGGTGCCACCCCCGGGGGCGGGCGAGGACCCAGGGAGCGGTGTGCCCTCCCCACCACAAACATAGCCAAAAAAGTACCTTCTCCAAGTAAGGTAACCAGCAATTTCTCAATGAATTGTTCCATGTTACCTGCAGGGGTGGACTCGGGCAGGCCTGTTATTCTGAGGTTACAGCGACGGGAGCGGGCCTCCAAATCCTCAGTCTTGTCCTGGAGGACCCGCAAGACTCTTCCAAGCTGATTATGCTCAGTGTCGAGGGTCGTGTGCGCTTCCTCCACTTCAGTTAGCCTGCGTTCCGACATATCTAGCCTTTCGGCGTGTTTGTCAAGGCGTTCAGCAATTCTGTCCATCCTGTAAGATAAAGCGTCTATCTTAGTGCCCTATGATGAAATACCGCCCTGTAGGCCTTTCTCCATGGCCACCAGCATGCTCCGGATGTCAGCGTCCGAGCCCTCAGGCGTAGGCCCCATCATCCTGGCAGCGTCTTCAGTGGAGGCGTCACGGGACTTCGACCTTTTCTGATCAAATGAGAGCTTCGGCTGAGGTCTATCTACTCTGCCCATCCTCGCAGCAAGTATGCCCCAATGGTCGGGCCGTCGATGCACCTCCTAACCTAGGCACAGCGCGATGTATGGCGGGATCTTGAGCAAAGCAGTGGTATGTACCACCAATGCAAGGCGCTAGCAATCGGCCAGGCAGAGAGGCACCACTGGCAGGACAGCATAGGTCACCCACTCCTCCAAAACAGCTCAATCGGGAAGTCCTGACCACGGAATGCAGACCCCGGCACCAGAGCCACGACACTGAAGTCCGGTGCGCAGGCAAGCCCTGCAACAGAGGTGTGGGATGGAACCGCTGGCGTCTCAGCTCCGCCAGCCACCACCCGTCATCCCACAGGCAAAGCAATGTCTCGACCCCCTGCGCTGGGCGCCCCACAAAGGCTAGCAGAGGGGGGCCCACAAGGAAGCAGCTAGTCACGGGGCGGCAGGCAGGGCAGTCACGGCCCCAAAGAGACCCAGCAGGGGCAACGTTACCACGGAGGATGGGGGTCGCGAGCAGAGGCACCGGCGCCGCAGGTCAAACCCGGGCGTCCAGATACGAACCAGCCAGGGCGGCAATCAGCACTTCCGCAGGCACCACGCTAGACTCACCATCAGCCCTACCCAGGGGTGCAACCGTCGCCAGCCTCCGCGATCGCAGCCTGGCGCTTCCGCCACTCGAGGCCCCAAGATGCCAGATCCGGTGGTCGGAGCACGTCACACCTTCCCGTGCTTCCAGAAGAAGGCAGCGATGGTCACGGCTCATAAGGCAGCCACTCCCCAGGTGCAGTCCACACAACCAGGGCCGACAGGGGCAGTACAATGATGGGGTCACAGTGAAGCAGGCCGCCTCGCCTGGATGCCGCAAATCTTCCGGGCGATTCCCAGCAGCGCGTCCCCAAACGACACCAGGCCTCGCACCACCAGGGGACATGCCCACACTCCAGACAAGGATCGGCGGCAGAAACCACTCAGCCAGAGCCAGCTCCAACAACAATCAAGCCTCCCAACGTGGCGGGCACGCTCCAGGGACACAGGTGGCGTAGCGCCGGATCAAGCGCCGCACCGCAACCAAACTTCAGCCCGGGGATCAGGGCCTGGCCAAGCGGTCGCCGTCAGGACGGCGTATCGTCGGGAGCCGCGGTCACAGCAGGACCGGAGTTGGGTCGTTCTCTCGCGGCAGTCCTCCGGTGTCCTGACCTCACCTCTGGATGCGTCAGGGGCCGTGTAGCTGCCGGATACTGAGAGGATAGTGCAACGATGTCACGGAGCTCTTAGCTCAAGCGGCCATCTTGGTCGCGAGCAAGCTCCGCCCCCCCACCTCCCGAATAGTACTCCATGTCCTCGAGTGGTGGTTCACCAGCTCACTGCTCTCTGTGGTTCCATTCATTAAACAGCCAAAGACCATCCATCTGACTCTGCTTGATAGCTGGATTGGATACCACCCACATCATAGGGTATAGGTCCATCAATCGTCAGGCCATCTCCTTGTCCATTCCCTCTGCAGATAATAAGGGGGGAGGCTGGACAAGAGATAACCTCCTTTCTGACCCTTAGTCCCACTCCTCAGTTTGTTTCCCTGGTCCAAAGCATCAACCAGGTCAAGCGTATCCGGGACCCAAGCAAGGGGATTCCATGATTGGGGGCCCAAAGACCAGTACTAGAGTATCCCCCAGCAGCCCCTCTCTCTCTGCAAAGGCTGCCATTCACCTCCCACTAGCACATCTCAGAGTGCACTCCAGGCACCAATACACTGGTTTAGAATGGGGGTAGCTGGTCTTCAGCCCCCTCGCCCCCAGTCCTCTCCTTAATTTCAGTAAATCAACCGAGGGTACAGGGGCAAGTCAGAAAGAGAGGGGCTCATTCAAAGTTCAAGAAGAGAAGCTTGGGAGCGCACACCAGACGGGTCCCACACGCCCTGGACCCTGTGTGCCAAAGAACGCCATCCACCCCAACCACCTCCTCCAGTGTGAGGTCTGGACATCTATGCACTGCTTCTCACATGCAGTCTAGGAGAGCAATCACACCGTCAGGTACCAGGAGGGGAGGGAGAAGGAGAGGAACGCCATTCAGTCCTTAATTGTGGTTTGTGGGGTCCAACACTCACCTTGCTCCACCCCGCATGCTAAATTGTCCTCTTGAAGTGGGGGGGGGGCATCCAACTCTCCTCTTTCCTGGCCCATGCCACTGGACAGTACCGTCAGAGGCCAGCCTCCATCTTAGCCCACACCGTCTCCAACACCACGGCTGCTCTCACCATCTCACTCCTTCAACCATTGCTAGTCTTCAGTGCCATAGGAGTGCCCAGGCTCCCTCCTCTCTGTGCCTGATTTGTGGCTGTCCTGTATGCACTCTGGCCACCCATGTGCATCTCATGTGCACCTTTCCTCAATGGGTCGGGCCAGGAGCTTAATCAACTGCAGCCGCCATGACAGGTGGCCAGGCCATGTTCCGTTCATAAGTACTTATTATGTTATTTTAAATCAAGGTTAAATACTGGTTTTGAAAATGTAGATATGGATAACCAAACTGGTATTATTTATAAATTTGTAGCTATCAAGGGGCAGGCAGACAAAGATTCGGGCTCAGAGGGAGAAGACCCTTAAAATCCTTTAAAAAGCAGCATGGTTAGGAGACAACCAATTTGAACTGCATTATACAAAAATGGGAAAAAGAGCACTGATGACATTCTGGGAGCAGACAAAGGCAATAGTTTCCATCTCTTGTAGTATAATTGAACGTGCTTCACTGCAAAACACTGACTGGCAAATATATATTGGCCAACCACTCGCAGCATGATTAGTGTACCAGAAAAATATTTCTGCTGTACAGTAAGACCAAAATACATAGCCCAGAAAGAGACAAGATTACGCAATCACAGCACAAATGCCTGTAGCCTTTGTGTATGCCTATATCCGCATGTGTAGGCACATTGACCTCTTGGTTTCCCAAAGTTTGTTTAAATTATGTTGAGAAATACAAGTTATTTCATGCTGTCTGCAACATTACCAATACACAAATCACATTATACCCTTAGTGTTTCACTTTTTTAACGAGCAGAAAATTTGTTTTGTTTTCTTAAATATACAAATGGTTTCCGTAAAAAGCTTATTTTTTTAGCTGATTAAATAATGGAACAACACCAGTAATTTCGTACTGTCCTTTCCTCTGCAGGATCTGAAGGACTGAGATATGGGTTGCATCCCTAAGAAAGTTCATCTTTTAAATAGTTTGTACTTGGGGTTTGCAAAGCGAAACACGTTGTACCTCCATGCTGCTATAGATAGGATACCAAAGGGGATGATGGATGGAGCGCTTGAGCTAATCAAACACTCACCCCCAGTCAACTGATCTGGGTTTAATCCATCATCATTCTTTAGCTCACTCCACCACCCCAGTTCAGACATGGCCATATGCAAATCAGTCTGACCCTGTGCCTCATGGGAACAGTCCAGCCCGAACTGCCAAGCCATGTCTTCCCTGGACCGGAAACAAGCATCCTGGGACCGGTTTCTGGCTATTCAGCCGTCATCAGCCAGGCTAGCTTGAATCCAGTGGCAAAGTGAGCAAGGGACCCACGTCTGGGCATACCCTGCCAACTTAGGGCGAACAAGCGATACCAAAAGGGATGATGGATGGAGCGCTTGAGCTAATCAAACACTCACCCCCAGTCAACTGATCTGGGTTTAATCCATCATCATTCTTTAGCTCACTCCACCACCCCAGTTCAGACATGGCCATATGACATGTCATATGGCCATGTCTGAACTGGGGTGGTGGAGTGAGCTAAAGAATGATGATGGATTAAAACCCAGATCAGTTGACTGGGGGTGAGTGTTTGATTTGCTCTAACGCTCCGTCCATCATCCCCTTTGGTATCGCTTTGATCGCCCTAAGTTGGCAGGGTATGCCCAGATGTGGGTCCCTTGCTCACTTTGCCACTGGATTCAAGATAGCCTGGCTGATGAGGGTTTTGAACCTGAAACCGGTCCCAGGATGCTTGTTTCCGGTCCAGGGAAGACATGGCTTGGCAGTTCGGGCTGGACTGTTCCCATGAGGCACAGGGTCAGACTGATTTGCATATGGCCATGTCTGAACTGGGGTGGTGGAGTGAGCTAAAGAATGATGATGGATTAAACCCAGATCAGTTGACTGGGGGTGGGTGTTTGATTTGCTCTAACGCTCCGTCCATCATCCCCTTTGGTATCGCTTTGTTCGCCCTAAGTTGGCAGGGTATGCCCAGACGTGGGTCCCTTGCTCACTTTGCCACTGGATTCAAGATAGCCTGGCTGATGAGGGTTTTGAACCCGAAACCGGTCCCAGGATGCTTGTTTCCGGTCCAGGGAAGACATGGCTTGGCAGTTCAGGCTGGACTGTTCCCATGAGGCACAGGGTCAGACTGATTTGCATATGGCCATGTCTGAACTGGGGTGGTGGAGTGAGCTAAAGAATGATGATGGATTAAACCCAGATCAGTTGACTGGGGGTAAGTGTTTGATTTGCTCTAACGCTCTGTCCATCATCCCCTTTGGTATCGCTTTGTTCGCCCTAAGTTGGCAGGGTATGCCCAGACGTGGGTCCCTTGCTCACTTTGCCACTGGATTCAAGATAGCCTGGCTGATGAGGGTTTTGAACCCGAAACCGGTCCCAGGATGCTTGTTTCCGGTCCAGGGAAGACATGGCTTGGCAGTTCGGGCTGGACTGTTCCCATGAGGCACAGGGTCAGACTGATTTGCATATGGCCATGTCTGAACTGGGGTGGTGGAGTGAGCTAAAGAATGATGATGGATTAAACCCAGATCAGTTGACTGGGGGTGAGTGTTTGATTTGCTCTAACGCTCTGTCCATCATCCCCTTTGGTATCGCTTTGTTCGCCCTAAGTTGGCAGGGTATGCCCAGACGTGGGTCCCTTGCTCACTTTGCCACTGGATTCAAGATAGCCTGGCTGATGAGGGTTTTGAACCCGAAACCGGTCCCAGGATGCTTGTTTCCGGTCCAGGGAAGACATGGCTTGGCAGTTCGGGCTGGACTGTTCCCATGAGGCACAGGGTCAGACTGATTTGCATATGGCCATGTCTGAACTGGGGTGGTGGAGTGAGCTAAAGAATGATGATGGATTAAACCCAGATCAGTTGACTGGGGGTGAGTGTTTGATTTGCTCTAACGCTCTGTCCATCATCCCCTTTGGTATCGCTTTGTTCGCCCTAAGTTGGCAGGGTATGCCCAGACGTGGGTCCCTTGCTCACTTTGCCACTGGATTCAAGATAGCCTGGCTGATGAGGGTTTTGAACCCGAAACCGGGCCCAGGATGCTTGTTTCCAGTCCAGGGAAGACATGGCTTGGCAGTTCGGGCTGGATTGTTCCCATGAGGCACAGGGTCAGACTGATTTGCATATGGCCATGTCTGAACTGGGGTGGTGGAGTGAGCTAAAGAATGATGATGGATTAAACCCAGATCAGTTGACTGGGGGTGAGTGTTTGATTTGCTCTAACGCTCCGTCCATCATCCCCTTTGGTATCGCTATAGATAGGATGGCACAGCCTTTCATGGGGGGATGCCCAAAGATACCATCAACCTTCATGGAAGGAAAATGGATAGAGGCAGTCTTAAAAGTCAGGCAAGCTTTCTGTTTGTATTGGCAGCCGAGAGATCAGAATGAGACAGGGAACTAGACTTCCTGACGGAATTTAGAGTGGTGCATCACATTGTTTGTTTTGGCAGTCGAGGGATGAGCGCCAGGTATGGTACCAGAATTAATGAAGGAAGCGTGGTATAGGCTGGAGGTATGACTGTGTCTTGAACGACTTTTGAAATCTTAGGTAGTTTCCTTCTAGTCTTACAGCTGAAGCAATGGTGTTCTTGAAAGTGGTGACTTTGCATGCATCATTCTCCCAGTAGTGATTGTATACCTTCAGTGATGAAGTTCAATAAATCTGATCTCGAGCTTCAGATAGGCTGATAGGACCTGAAAGTATGGGGCCAAAACCCTAGGCCTTGGAAGAGCATTGCTTTGCGAAAACAGGAGAGATGTCTTCATACAGAATGTCGGACTATATGAAGGGAAAATAGCATGCGTAACTTTTCAGTTTTAGAGGTTTATTGCAGCGTTTCATGATTTCCACCTAGCATCATTAATAGATGGATAAAGGCATGTTGAAATATTGCAGATTGCATATATGTACAACAAAACTGCACTAGTGCATTGTGTCGGCTCAATCCACATCAGGTGCATGACATGTCAAAGTAACACACAATCAGACTGAGCCAACATAAACATTTAAACATGATAGCAGGAAACAGCAATAACATCAAACGCAGATACATAGAGATTTAGGGGGTATGAACATTTTGATTTTTTTTACACATGTAACACTAGTTTAGGTGGCAGGAATCTGTGATATCAGTAAGTGGTCATGTCCCTTCTCGCACAGTCTGAAGGTTTTTCATTGCTTTTTGAGCTGTCACTAAATGTGTTGCCTATTGGATCTCATTTCCAATCAGTGGTTTTTGCATATCAACAACGCTCACACAATGACACCAACTCCTATCCCTCAGTACTCCATCCAAAAATGAACAGCCTTTGACCTTCCATCACACACACAGCTCACCAGCATCCTGAACTCACTCTAAACCACCTCCTGCGAAGATAACATTCTACAGTATCTATTGTGAAATCTGCCCTCATGATTAGGAACTCCTCCTTTAGACAACTGATGTTCCTGGAGGCACACAGGACAGGACAGATCCCACTCCCACTCCCACTCCCACTTACCTACCCTTCACAAGAAAATCACTGAGAGAACCGTCTCACATCAACTACAGAAGCGGTTGAACATAAATATGGTTTGCAAGTCTACCAGTCCAGCTTCAGTTCATACTGCAGCACTGAGACAGCTACGCTTAAAGTGCTCCATGACACTCTCATCAGTAAAAAACAGAAACAACCACTACCCCTTGATCCTGCTTGGTCTTTCCACAGCTTTCAATGCACTTGACTATCAAACACTTATTACCACCCTGAAAATATGCATAGCCTTTTCAGACATAGTTCTACAATGATTCATCTCCAATCACAACCAAATTATTAGGATATTAACGACAAGATCGCAGAAAGCCCCATCTCTGTCCAACTACTATAGGTTTCCATTCTTTCCTCATCTATTTATAATCAATAGATGGAACCCTCAGATCCATACACACCAGCAACAATATCCAAAACTATCAATATGCTAACACCACCAAACTCTCCCTCAAAATCAGCTCAACCAATGACATTCAATGACTCATAACGTACCTCAAACTAATCCAGAATTGAACAACAGTACCTACCTAAAGCTTAATCCAACAGCATTTTCTTGTTTGACATCTGGCACAAAAGCTTTCACTCCCCAGTTGACAGACAGTGAAATATGTTTCGAATTCAAACGACAGGTAATTCATATTCAGAGAGCACATCAACAAGAAAATCAAGCAGCATATCAACTCTTCCTCCTGAAAAAAAGAAATCCTACCTTCCAAATGCAGATTTCAGAATTATGCTGCACATTCTAGTCCTCTCCCACCTGCAACCTGGATAGCAACAACAATTAGCTTAGTGTCATTTTCTGCATTACACTGAAACTCCTCAAAGGCGTCTTACACACTGAGGCATGTCGCATCAAGGTCTTGAAGAAGTTTGACCACGTAATCCTAATGATGAAATACCTACCCTGGCTCCCCTTCTAGCCCTACATATTCTTCAAGACTAACTGCACTACCTACACGGCTATCAGAAATGAAACTCTTACTTAATAGGCCATAAACCGAACCACTTCAGGTGAACCACAGCACAACACAAGCCAAAATATTACCAAACTGGAAAAGAAGAGCAAAAAAGAAATAATAAGAAGGTAAGCCTTTTCTATCTCTGCATCTAGGATCTGGGCAACAACCCACTCAACATCAGAACTGCTCCAACTCTCCTCCAATTCAGAGAGAAATGAAAGACACATCTCTTTGAAGACCACTACCTCCTACACAATAGGAACTTCCTTGTTACCTGTCCTGATATAAATTATGTTGAACTGTAACCTTGGCTCTCGCCTATTTTTCAACACTACATTCCTTCCCAGATAGGTCTGTACTAATTTAGTAGTGATATAGATATGTTTGCAACATGTGTGTCTGTAGATAAACAGGCTCTGCAAACTCCTGCCAGGTAGTGTTGAGCACACACTGTTGTAATTTGTTTTTGAGTCTTTCGAGTCAGGATGACTCTTAGTCTTCCTTATCGTCGCCAAGCAGACATTTTGGCACCTTTCATTTCTTACGACACCAGCTTCATTTGTCGAGTCCATTGCTGTAGAACACACAAGCCACTGAGCCTTAGATACTCTTCAGTGCAGTACGCCCTCTGACTGACCTCAGAGAATGAGGATGCCTTTCAGACAATGTCAGCAGTACCATTCCAAATGCCCCAGAGCCGATCTCTACTCTGTCTGTCATTTGTGCCTCTTGCTTAAGCACGATGAGAGCAGCTGCGATTCTTGCTCGGCGTTCAGAAGCAAGAAAACCCTTGTCAGTGACAAGACAGATCCTGGCCCCAAACCAGGATGAATAAATCATCTTCGGAGCTCTCGGACATCTTCAGCGAGGTGGACCTACTTGGCACTGAAGAAGAATTGGCTGAGTCACCTAACCTTACTACCCGCCTACCCAATCCAGAGATCATTAGCTCCGACGCCTTAGAGCCTGAGGAGGAAGAACTTCTGGAGTAGGAAGTAGCGCCTAAGGACATTCTACCTCTGTCGACCCCAGACCTAACTGAAAAAGACGCCACGAAGCGTGAGTACAGTCAACACCCAAGCCTCCTTTAAAAGTCAGAAACAGCCGCACGTCACGGCCGAGAACCACCCATGGAGGGGCAGGCGTTGAGCCCTGTGTTTAAGCCGCTGCCGCTTTCGGTGCGCAACTGCACTCAGGCCATGGTCAACACCAAAGGAAAGCTTCAGAACAGAGACTAAATCTATGCACGAGCCTCGAGCTCGGTGGCATTCGAGTCTGAAATCATGTCTCAGTGCTGAACCATTGAAGATGACTTCGTCGTCGAGGCCTATCCTTGAAATACTGCAAGAAGAGTTGGATGAGAGGCAGCGGTGTTTTATTACACATCTGTGCACAGGCAACATCTCTGGTTCAGAAAATGCTTTGCCTAAGAAACGCAGGCTTGTTTGAAAATGTTCCACCTGCGGACAGTTCACCTCCTCCAATGCCATCCAAAAGGCCCAGGGACAACGCTATTGCCCCTTCTCTTGCTCATATTCCACCTCCTCCTACTTCATCACCACCTCCACCTCCTCTCTCACCTCTTATGACATCCCTACAGAAGTCACTGGAGTCATACTCTCACACAGGCAGCCCTAGCCCCTACTCCCCAGCGAGGACTTTGCTCCAGTTTATCTGCATCCTTTTAATTTCTGGCCCCAAAACTCTGGAACCAGCTACCGTTATCCCTTCGCTTCTGCTCAAACCTAAATCTTTTTAAGAAACTCTTGAAAACTTGGCTGTTTGATCTTTGATCTTTTTATGAAATTATACTCTGTTTCGGACTGCTCCAGCGCCGAGAGATCCACTCGGGGATGATTCGTGTGCCTAACAAATATAAAATCAAAATAAAATCAATCCCACAGATAGTATTTGGAAGGATTACGATATAAATTCTCAGGGAGAGCCAGATCTCAACCACGTCCCCATTAGCGCCTCCCTGCCAGATAACACCATGGTGTACCACAGCATTATCCAACGCATGGCAGCTTATCATAGAGTGAAAATGTATGTCATCCCCGAGGATGACGATTTGTTGATCGGGACACACTCTAAAACAGAGCATTCTCTCTAATACCTTCCTATGTTTAAAAGGATTATAAAATCTGCCCCTGAAATATTCACAGACCCGGTCAAATCCTGAGTGGTAAAACCTCAGATTGAAAAAAAATACAAGCCGCACCCTCCAACCTACTTTACATCATGGGTCACGTCTCACCAGACTCCATGGTTTTCACCACCGCCCGGAAAAGAGCAGCAGCCCAAGCCAATGGTGAGGCTCCGCCTCCTGACAAGAAGAGCAAGTATATCAATGCTGTAGGTAGGGGGTAGTGGTGGGTGCGGACACACACTGGCACATCACCAAATCAGTGAGCCTCTTCTCCCGGTATGGATGGAGGGCCTACAGCATCTCCCTGACTAATACTGTAAGAGAGGGGAAGAAATAGGAGAGAAGGGAAAGCCACCTTCAACACATCCATCAAGTGAACCTGGGACTCAGCCGATACGGCAGCTAGAGGGGTAAACATCTCAGTTATCCTTTGCCGACACTCCTGGCTTCGTTTGTATGGCTTCAAAACGGAGGTGCAGCAGCATCTTGCCAATATTCCTTTTGATACACCTCTTCGAATCACAGGTTGATATTATGTTGGAGAAAATTATAAAGGTCACAGAAACGGCCAAGGCTATGGGTGCCCCCCAGGTTCCTTCCGTTCAAAAGCAGCAGGCGAGGGGTGGGTGTAGATTCACATACGCAAACCCTCCTCCCCAGAAGGCAGTGTTTGCTAAAGATATCTTCAACATTCACAAATGTCTTTTCTGCACACATGGACACTACACTATCCTGTTGACTACTCCATGCCTAGTCTCACTCGCTGTGTGAAAAAACAATCTGTCAATGGAGTTTGGGCCCATGCGCATTCACAACAAGAGGAGTCACTGAGTCCTTGTGACTCAAAAAAGTTATTTGAGGGAAAACAAGTACAACAGTCTCAGCCTAATACTAGATGGCAGGAGTATGCAGAGCATGTGAATCTACAGGACTACATGCAGCAAACAGATGCCTACAGGGTAAGTAACATAATTCATATTTATATAGCTATCCCTCTATCTCTCTTTCTGTAGGTATATATATATATATATTTATTTATAAATATTCACTGAAAAAAACAAAGGCTACAGGGACGTTATAGTTAGGAAATACAATTTAAAAAACCTTAGAAATTCACTGAAAAAACCAAAGGTTACTGGGACGTTATAGTTAGGCTCAGATTTCACTCATACAAAACCAGTGAAATTCAGCAGTTATAGTTAGCTGAGTTACCGATAACTTATGGCCCAGCAATGCACTCCTTATGACCTCACATATTACATCACTCATGACATGGTCAGCGACATCACTGATGACATCTCAAATGACATCACTGATTACATCATCCAATGATTGTTTTTTCTAAAAGATTATGAGTGTTAAACATATATATTAAGGTACTACAAAAGTTAAAATAGTATACTTTCTGTACTACTGATGAGTGATACTATTTCTAACATATATTATGTGAGTGGCTGTGCGAGTGAGTGTATCCATGTATGAGTGGGTATCTGAGTGCCTGTATGGGTGTGTGAGTTGCTGTGTGGGTGAATAAGTGGCTGTGTGAGTGACTTTATTGGTGAGTGAGGGAGTCTGTTAGTGGCTGTATGGGTGGGTGAGTGGGTGTGCAAGTTACTGTATGGGTAAGTCAGTGGGTGTCTGAATGGCTGTATGAGTCAGTGACTGGCTGTGTAGGTGCTGAATGAGTGAGTGAGTGGCTGTTTGGTTAAATGAGTTGGTGTGTGAGTGGCTGTATTGTAGAGTAAGTGCCTGTGTGAATAGCTGTTTTGGGTGAATGTGCGGATGTGTGAGTGCTTGTATGGATGCATGAATGGGTATGTCAGTGGTTGTGTGGGTATGTGAGTGCTTGTATGGGTGAGTGAATAGCTGTGATACGAGGCTGTATGGTGAGCGAGTGGGTGTGTGAGTGGCTGTATGGGTAAGTGACTGGTTATGAGTAGGTCTATGGATGAGTGGTTGTGTGAGTACTTGTATGGGTCTGTAAATGGGTATGTGAGTGGTTGTGTGGGTGTATGAGAGGTTGTATAGGGGTGTGAGTGGGTGTGTGAGTGCTCCTGTGGATGATGTCATTAGTGATGTCATTTGAGATGCCATCAGTGGTGTTGTCAGTGATGTCACTGAGCATGTCATGAGTGATGTAATATGTAAAGTCATAAGCAGTGCATTGCAGGGGCATAAGTTATAGTTAGCTCAGCTAACTATAACTGCTGATTTTGCCGGTTTTGTATGAGTGAAATCTGAGCCTAACTATAATGTCCCTGTAACCTTTGTTTTTTTCAGTGTAATTCTAAGGTTTTTAATTCTATTTCCTAACTATAACGTCCCTGTAACATTTGGTTTTTTCAGTGAATTTCTAAGGTTTTTTTAATATTGTTTCCAATTATAACATCCCTTTAACCTATTGTTTTAAGTGAATTTCTATGTTTTTTTAATTCTATTTCCTAAATGTAACCACTAACCTATGACAGTGAGTGAGTGCCTGAGTACTCTCTGTTTTGCCCTTTTTTGCTCTGTTTTGCAGTTTCTGCTTGTTTTTCTGACCTCTGTTTTGCCTTTCCTGCTCATTTTTGTGCCCTCTGTTCTGCCTCTTTCTGCTTGTTGCTGACCTTTATTTTGCCTCTTACTGCTAGTTTCTCACCTCTATTTTGCCTCTTTCTGCTAGTTTCTGAGCTTTATTCTGCCTCTATCTGCTCCTTTCTGACCTTTATTCATCCTCTTTTTGCTCATTGCTGATCTTTATTTTAGCTCTATCTGCTCATTTCTCACCTTCATTTTGCCTCTTGCTGCTGGTTTCTGACCTCTACTTTGCCTCTTCCTGCTGGTTTCTCAACTTTATTTTGCCTTGTGCTGCTCACCTTTATTTTGTCTCTTGCTGCTCGTTTCTCACTCTTATTCTGCCTCTTTCTGCTAGTTTCTCACCTTTACTTTGCCTCTTGCTGTTGGTTTCCGATCTTTATTTTGTCTCTTTCTGCTGGTTTCTAACCTTTATTTTGCCTCTTTCTGCTGGTTTCTCACTTTTATTTCTCCTCTTGCTCATTTATAACCTTTATTCTGACTCTTTCAGCTCGCTTCTCACCTTTATTTTGCCTCTGTATGCTCTTTGCTGACCTTTATTCTGCCTCTTTCTGCTAGTTTCTGACCTTTATTCTGCCTCTTGCTGCTCTTTTCCCTCAAGGCCTCCGCAGTCCCAGCTGGCTTCCAGCCTCCTGTGGAACCCGGGATTGCTACTGCACAGAGGGAGCTGCTGGAAAGGCAGCTCCCTCTATGCAGGAGAAATTGTTTCATCTCTTTCCCTGCCCGCATGTCTGTGGGCAGAGAAAGAGATGAAACCTCTGCTTCCAGTTGACCGGAGCACTTTGACAGCTCCCGTCTGCTGGAACCGGAGTGTTGCTTTAGTGACAGCATCCGCCAAGCAAAAGCAAACAGCTATGTCCTGGGGTGGGCAGCCCGGGACAAAGCAGGAGCCGGCTCTGGGGGTATGGGGGTCCCCAAGGCCATGTATGACTCCAGGAGGCAGGCCATGCAGCCCCCCCCTATTTGCACGGGCCACCTTGGGAAGGTGGTTGTCCCCGGGGCTATAATAAGCCCTAGGAGCGGGGACCCCATGCACTTCCCTTCTTGTTTTTCAAAATAGAAATGCCTCTGGGACCTGGCCCACCCGGGGGCTCTTAACAAAGCAAACGTGGAGCCCGCGCTTGTCTTTTAAAAAATTATTTGCTGCAGACTTGATAGAGTGCAGTGATATTCTGAAAATTGTAGGGGTACATCATATTCATGAATAGTCCGTACCCGCATATATTGTTATGTGTGTTAATCTTAGTTAGAACCTGTGTTGTAATAATCAGTAGTAAATGAAATGTTAGGATGAGTTGTGCCATTCAAGAAACGTAAAATGGCAGTTCGAGGGAATCATGTAACTTTTGATGTTCATTGCAAATGCTTAACGAAGTGGTTCATGTGTAATGTAATGCGTTAGATTTAAACGTGCATTATGTTGAAGTTGCACACGTATAGGTGACTAATTGTGTTTAAATGTGATGAAGTGTAGTGCTTATAGATGTAACATTTGAATGTGTGTTTAATTTGATGTTAGAGGCCTAGATGGAGTATTTGCTCTTTCGTGCTAGGAAAGGCCTGTTCGTTTTCCTTATGTTAGCTAGTTTATGTAGGCCTGAAATGCATTTTCCCCTGGTGAGGCTCTCATTTGGAGGTAGTCAGCGAAATTCATGTGCGTGCAAGGTTGTTCTGTTCTCATATTCATGTTGCAGGTGCAAGGACACCGTTCTCGTTAGTTTAGAATAATGTTTTTGTTTTAGGAGTTAGGTATGGAGGAGACCTGCTACAAAGTATACAGGAATGTCGATAATTGGGAGCTGAGATATTCTTTTGCTGAAGAAGCCTGAGACCCAAGGACACATCAACCGTCGCTGGACCGAATACAAGTTTTGGTGGAAAATTACCTACGAGAGGTGCCTGGCCAGAGGAGGTGTTACATGGGCGTGTTTATCGATTGTGCATTTTGTATTAGGGAAAGTGCCCCGAGGGATGAGGGAGCAGAGTGGGCAGAGAGCCGTTAGAGGGTAGAAGGAAGGGCTCGATCTTTAGAATGAAGACTTAGAACGATTTTGAAATTTGGGCTTCTGACCTTTACAACGTGAGTGTACTTCTTAGGAAGTCTTCACGAGCTGACACCTTTTCTTGATCTTGCTTGAGAAAATGTTAAGTAGGGATGCCATTTTAGGATAGTGTAGGGATAGATTAATGGATTTCTTTTACAGCCACTAATGAAGACTAATATAGATGTTGGTGCAGTTATTGCTTGTTTAATATTTTTAGAGTTGCTTATTCTTTTCATGTTATATCGGATTAGATTGGTTCGTAGGATGGACTTTGTATTAGTGTCTTTGTATTTTTGCAACCTCGTTCTGAGGTGTTTATATGTTCAGTTATTTTTGGTTCTGTAATAAACCCCTAAATTTGGAATTCGGAGTCAGGGATCCTTTCCGAGTGTTATTTAAATTGGCATGCTAGGTTGTTATGAATACATTGTTTCTCCCCTTTACACTTCTCAGCAGGTAATAAAGGTCCAGTCGACCGAGGGTTCCTAGTAAATTTTTATAGTGGAATCCGGCGTTATCAGTTGGTAGCGAGAGGATGGTTACCTCTGTAGTAAGGGGAGACGTAGAGAAGGGTAGTCATTGAGTCCCCATAGAGCCCAAGTGATGGTGATCCAGTGGATTGTGAGCGGAGGACAATGGCGTTTGATGGAAACCGACGGCGAGTGACGGTGCGGCGGAAACAGCAGTTTGTGGTGGAGTGAGTATGAACAGGGTTGTATGTCTGTTAGATTGCGGTGTTGTTTTGATTGTGTGATGTCTTGCGGAGTTGGAATGAGAGTTGAGTGATTGTGGTTTCGGGCCCAATGCGTGCGGTCCATGAGATTTGATTTTTGATATCCCGGGATAAGAGATTGTGGTGTAGAAGACACCCAGAATTTAAATTGCCTGACCAGAGATTGTGGGAGTCATGAGACGTCGTTGACTAACCCACCGGTGATAGGGAAACGTGTGTGTGAGTGTGTGAGTAACCGACGATGTGGAATATTGAGTGATTGGATCCTATCGATTAAGTACATGACTGTCCGGCCGTTCGTGGGCAGAAAGTCTGGGGCAATTGTCTAGTCGTTTCGTGGACAGATGGTTGCCAGAGTTGAGGTCGACAATTACGTGAGACTGTTCGGTCGTTTGGTGGACAAACAGTTATTTCAGTGTATGAGTGAGACGCGTGAGTGTGCGAGAGACGAACTGTAAAGGAGGGGAACTGCTGCATGAGGAGGAAGAGTGACGTCAGAGAGTGCTGCGCTGAGATAGGCCGGTTGGTGTGAAGCTGTGCTGGTATTGGTGGATTGTCATCAGGAAGTCGAGCGAAAACAAGCAAAGAAAAAGCCGATTTCATTATGAAATGTTTTAAAGTTTTACGAGATATGTGTAGAGGAGACAGAAGAGTGGTTACTCGAGGGGGAGAAGAAGCTCCACCCGAGGATACCCCAGCCCATTATATGGCTACGAATGTGGGGTTGCATACTATAATTTGGCTCAAAAATTGGCATAAAATGACTGAAAATGAGGGAGAATTGACTTTTCCGCGTTATGGCACATTCAGGTTGGAAGTGTTGTACCAATTGAAAACAGTGATGTCTTCATTGCGACCCCTACCCAGACCAACACAGTTTGAGGCGCTACATGCATGGATGAGAGCAGCACATGACAGGAAAAGAGACCGAAGTCAGGAAAGGGTGAAAAAGTCGATCAGGGCGTTTCAGGATGCGTGATGGGACGCATTGGAGAAGAGATGGAGGGTGGAAACTATTGAAGGGGATAGGCTATTCCTGTTGATGATAAAAGTTGGGGAGGCCCAGATGAAGTGGGGTGAGGAAGACGATAGTGACACAGATGACAGCTTGCTAGACAGACTGCTATCAGAAAGACCACCTCCATATAATCCAGATTCCGTAGAGGGAAAGACAGTATCAACGGAGGGAACTGGAGAATCGTGCGAGACCTAGTGCGAGAGTAGTCGGAAGAATCTCAGCAAGAACAGAAGGGATGGGAACACAGACACCAACAAGCACCGAAACTAATGGAGTTACAGTTGTTACAAGGCTACCGGATGCTCTTACAGTGCCGGTTATCATCGGCCCCATAGTGTCAGTATATGACCCAGATCAGGTGGGAAAAGGAAGTCTAGCACGATCAGTAGCAGGAGAAGGGACTGGCTCTGGAGGGAATGGCATAGTGAGTGGAATAGGTCACCTTCCGAGACCCATGGAATCTAGTACGCCTTTGCCAGCCACTGCATACTCCTCTGGAGGACAGGGAGACGTGAGAACGGAGAGACCGAGGTCTCTGGCTGATTCAAGATCTGACATAAGGATGTGGGAACCTCCAGTGAGAGGCCCTAATGATAGGATGACAGGAGACTGGGACCGAGGAAATACAGGAAGCTGACCAGTCCTAGGGAATATAGTGGAAGGGAACCGATGTGGGGATCAGAGCAATGAGAATGGAGAGTCGAGTGGTGCATCAAGCCGAGGAACCCTTAGAACTGCTATAAGAGTAAAGATGTTGGATGTGATGAGATTGAAAGCTGAGGTAGATGAGATAATTAGCGGGAACCTGCCTTTGGAAAGAGTGGAGCTTTATGAACCAGACAAGTTGCTGTTTGTAGCAAAAGATGTAACTCGCAAGGCGAGGTCAGCGCATGAGAAACTGACAGACTTGGCAAGAAGATATGAGGTGGATCTGACCAAGACAAGGATGTTGCAGGGAAATCACAGGTTGCAGTATAGTGACCAGGAATTGTAAGAGAAGAGAGTCATAGGGTTGAAAACTCACATTCGAGAATTGATTGTAGGGATACGAGCATGGAGCATGCTTGACAAGTGGGAGGAAAAGTGGTCTAAAAAGAAGAGCACTAAAAAGAGCATAGGAGAAACATCACCTCCAGGAGGGGGGATAATAGGAGTGGGGAATTTCCCTTTGCGAGAGGTACAAAACGGAGGGTATGTGCATGTGCCTTGGAGTAGAGGTGATTTGGCAGCATTTACGAACGAATTCCCTCGGCTGAGGGAGAAGCCTGTCGAGTGGTACAAACAGGTCGACTGGTTTGTTAAAATCTCAAGGGTATTGTGGGTTGACCTGAACACCTTGTTTGATATCGTAGTACCAAGTGATTTGTGGGCAGCTTGTAAAGTTGCAGTTGATTGGCCGACTTCTGAACCAGACAGGGATTCTGTCACCAATGGTCCTTCACCAATTGTTATGAAAAGGTTTGAGCAAGTAATTACATGGCTAAAATCCAAAATCTCACCACAAGACATTGATTGGGTTAAGATAGATCGAACTGTCCAGGAACCAAAAGAGTCCGTACATGAATATTACGAGAGGCTCGTACAAGCCTTTAAGCAGTACAGTGGGCTAGACACGTTAGACCCCAAAGACATGGGGCAGTTGGTTTCCAAGTTCGTCTTGGGTCTGAGACCAGAAATCAGCTTTATGATTCAGCAGCATTTGATCTGCTGGCAGAACAAGTCGGTGGACGATATACTGTGGTACGCCAGGTACTGCAGCGACAAAGTGGACTCGAAACACAGAAAGCTTAAGGATAAGCTAATGCTTGTCCAAATGCAAAACGCTGACAGGGAAGTTCAGGGACAGCCAAGTGGAGGGACACTAGGGAGAAGACAGGGGAACAATCAAGGAGGGACCCAGAATGTGCAGGGTCTAGGAAGGGGGAAACCTATAGACCCCAAGACAGGGATGGATGTGGCCACACTGAAAAAGACCACTGCGTGTCACCTTTGTCACAAGATCGGGCATTGGAAGCGCGAGTGTAGACTGAATCCAGTGAACCAAGTGCAACCAGAGGGAGAGACGGTGCAGGTATCTGAGGTCGTCAATACAGTGACGAGACCCAGGTCCATGCAAGGGGGGACATTGCACCCACAGGTCCAAATTCCGCAACCTCCGAGAATTCCACAGGGAAATCGAACGTACCAGCAGATGCCCCTTTTCGAGGATTGCGATGAGTATAGCTCAGACCCATTGAAATGACGGTGCCTGAGGGGGGAGGAAGACTGCACTCTTGGGGCAGTCTTAGAGGTAGACCAGAGGGGACCGTTTGTAGAAGCGGATGTTGATGGTCATCCCACCACCTTTTTGGTTGATACTGGTGCTACCCGTTCTACTGTGAGATCTGCAGTAGTTCCCAACCTACCCCTCTCGGGACAATCAATCCAAGTAGTAGGAGTGGTGAATAAGAAGATGACTAACCCATTGACCGAGCCGATTCCTGTGAGAATAGGAACTTTCCGAGATCTACACCAGTTTGTGGTGTGCGACTCAAGTCCAGTCTGTTTGCTGGGACGTGATCTTTTGTGTAAACTGAATTGTACCATCTATTGCACCCCCAAGGGAGTGGAATTACAGACAAATGATGATGATGCCACCTTCAAGGTTGTGAATCAGCATTTCTGCATAGAGATGTATCCTATGTTAACAGTGGAAGAGCTTCCACTTGACCTAAGAGTCTCCGTTTCATTGGATGTGCGGGATTTTTCAGGAGAAGAGATTGGGTTGATCAGAGGAGTTGAGCCTGTCAAGATCCAGGTTAAGCAAAATGTTGAGTTCCCGAGAACGCCCCAGTATAATCTGTCGCCTGAGATGATCGCAGGGATTAAACCTGTAATCGGTTCCATGATTCAGCAGGGAATTCTGAAGGAGATAATGGGCAGTCCAAGCAACTCACCCATCATGGGATTACAGAAACCAAGTGGGAAATTCAGAATCGTGCAAGACCTGCGAAAGGTCAATGCGATTGTGGTTCCATGTTGTCCAGTGTTACCGAATCCATCAGTGATACTATTCCAGATCCCATGTGAAGCCGAGTGGTTCACAGTGATTGACTTGTGCCAAGCATTCTTTTCGATACCCTTACAAGAGGAGAGCCAATTTCTGTTTGCTTTCCGGCTCGAAGACCATGTGTTAACGTGGTGTTGTATCCCTCAAGGGTATACAGAGAGTCCCACAGAAAAAGGGGGCCACGGGTCCGGACTGGAAGGAGGTAGTTTAGTTGTCTGAATGTGCTCTGCCGTGCAAAAACAGGGGGTTTCCCTTTTCAGGACGGTTCCCTTCACACACCACAGGTGTCATGCTTCATCATGGGGGTGCCTCCTCACGTGATAGACCTAGTCTTCACGTGGGCTACAACCTCCTCTCTGCGAGGGAGGAGCTCAGGGATGTTTTTATTAAGTCAAGCGGGATGTACTAAACCCTTATGTAAGCCTGGCGTGTGTATAAAAAAGTGCAGTGCTGTGATGTGAAAGTTTAAAACTGGCTACAGGGTTAGCTATATGTAACTTTATTCGGCTACCCGGTGTCAGGATTAAAAACAGTGAGAAGCTGATAACACAAGTGCCGACATTAGAGACAATTGTGTAAATCACTCGACCAACATGTTTCGGCCAAAAAACCTATATAGTGTCACAGCCTTCTTCAGGGTTAGTTGTTCAGCTACTGCAATAAGTGCAAATACATGAAAAAACATGAAAAACACGTGAATAAATCAAGAGTATAATACTGAACCAGTGTAATTGACTGTTCAGTATGTACTGCATACAACCTATAATGGAGACAGAAAGGCATGTTGTCACCGATTGCATATACTATGTACAGATAGCCAGAGTCAAACATACAGTTTGAAAACCTCCTAACTGATAATTTTCTATAACACATGTACATATTAGATCAATGTGTAGTCATGAAGAACGTGTGACTCACCGCTGTCGGTTGTTGAATTCACCCCGTCTGTCCCGGCATATTAGCCATGTGGTACGTGCACCAAAACCTGCCAAAAGGAGGCATATGGTATTAAAAACAAGAGATCCCAAGAGAGGGATTCAAAGACAGAGCATGAGTACGACTAGGATGTCGGATGGCACATGTTAGGACTTTTCGAAGAATATGCATGTTAATTCACTGTCAATGAGAAGTTCTGGTGTGTGCATATAGACACGCGTCCCAACAGGGGACCCCGGACGTTTGCCATCAACGAACATGATTATAATGGTGGCTGTTAGGTAAATGGCGGTGGGACTGGCTAGCAGAACCATTGCGGGAAGAGGGGCATCATGACCGGTAGCGCTGCAGACAATCGCGGCCGAGGCTATCAAGAACGGTGCTGGCTCCGTGGGGGACATCCATGAGCAGGACTGGAACGGCAAGGGGAGCATCCAATGAGGTTAGGTGCTTGACCTCGAAATGCCGTGTGCGGCATGGCTGTGATCAGGCAACAAAAAGGGGGGGGGAGGGAACAGGGGCAACCGCTGTAGTGTGCCGGGGGTGGCATGTGGAGCCCTGGAGGAAGAGTGCACTCAGACGTGTCTGGTGTCCAGTAGGCCATCGCGACTTGCAAAAATGCGTGGGGAGCCGAGCGTGGCCTGGATGTCAGCATGCGTGTCGGACCCTGGAAGCAGGAGGCATGTCTGGTGCCTGTGCTTTGGGACCTTCCAGACTATGTGGAACGCCGGTACCGGGCGTGGCATGGCTGTCTGCCGGAAGACCAAGGGGGCGTGCGCGGAGGCAGCGCGGAAAGGAACGGTGAAACCCTGGGAGATAATGGAGCCTGGTCTATGCTGGGCAAGGATTTTACTGGTAGGGGTTGGGAGCGGAGGCTAGGAGCGAGCTGGAGCGCTCGATAGAAAAGCGTGAAGCTTCGGTTTAGAAAAATGCTGAGGCAGCTCTTACCACAAAGTCGTGGAGTGTTCAGCAGGCAGCACATGTCCAGGGGCAGGAAACACGGATACCGGCGTGGCTCCTGTTTTTATAGAAGGAGGCGTGTGTGGTGAATGCGGATCAGCTGGCTTCCGCGGCGTATGCCCGGAAGGACCAGAGGCTCATGGGAATTGTAGTTTAGGCAGACGCCGATGGTCTAAAACTACCAGTGGCTTAAGTTGCGGCCAGAAAGGGAGACTCATGGTCGCAGTGGGTCTGTAACTGGGAACAGTTACATAAAAGTTTGGGGAACCAGTGTTAATGGTCAGGGTGTGGGAAGGAGAGTGTTGGCAAACGCGTGGGGTCTGCTGGTGGAGTGGAGGACACCAAAGAAGGTGTTCGTACCATTAAGGAGTGCCCCTAATGTGGAAGTGAGGCGCTACAGTGTGCGAAACAAGGCCGTGGGCCTAATGCTCCGGCAAAGCAGGAAGGGAATGGGAGGGTTTGTCCTCATTCACATGGGTACGGCCAATATGAGCTGGGGCAACTAGCGCTGTGCTATGATGCAGGCATGACAAATGGCTCCAAGAGCGCGCAGGCAACCCAGGTAGCTCGGAGAGCACGCCATTGTGCAAACTGAGGGGGAGTGCACTGATCTTAGGTTGTTCCAGAGAGTGCCAACCAAGGAATCTCGTCATTGAGGCCCGTTTCCGAGGTCCCTAACCTGTAGAGCCATCTTTGTTCAAGTCTAAGGAGTTTGGTCGTGAGATTGGGAGTGTTTGCATTCAGGTTAGGTTTATCTAGAACTGTCCAACTCAAAGAGTCTTGTCCGTGTTTCATGTCAAAAAAGTGTTTTGTCATTTTAGTGATATGTTTGGCGCACCTTATCGTACTATTATGTTCTAAAATCCTGATGCGTACTTTCCTGGTGGTCATACCAACATATCTCAAGCCACAAGGGCAAGTGATAAGGTAGACCACCCGCTCACTGTTGCAGTTGGTGTGTTGTTTTAAAACCCAGGGTCTGGAAGTGCCTATATCTATGCTCTTGGTCATTTTGGTTTGAGCGCACGCTGTGCAGGAACCACACGGGTAATGTCCTTGAACAGGTGGTAAGTTCCAGAGCGTATTAGGTCTTGGTTGTTCTGGTGGAGTTGGTCTTGTGTGGATCAGTTTTTCTTTCAAATTGCGTCCTCTTTTGAATGCAAAAAGTGGTTTTTCAAGGGTCAGTTGTCCTTTGTTCAAGATATCCCAATTGTGTAGTATTGATTTTTTGACTACATTGGACATGGAGCTATACGTGTTGACACAGACCAGTTTGGATGATGTAGGTTTGGTAGACCGTTGTTCCAGGAGGGCTTCACGGTTGGCGTTGAGGGCCCTTTTGGCTGATTTCTTTACCAATTTCGCAGGGTAGTGCCTGTCAAGTAAGTTGCTCCTGAGTTTTGCAGCATGTATATTGTAATTCTCAGTTGTAGAGCAGTTACGACGGAGTCGCAAGAACTGTCCGTATGGTAAATTGTCCCGCAATGACTTGGGATGGTAGCTCTCATATTGGAGGAGTGCATTGCGGGCCATGGGCTTTTGATAAAGTTTTGTCTCGAGGACACCCTCTGCTGGATAGATCTGGAGGTCAAGGAAGGCCAGTTTCTCCTTACTATATTCGCAGGTGAAACGGAGATGTGCGTTTCTGCTGTTTAGCCAGTTGTGAAAATGGTTGATGGTGACCTCATCTCCTCGCCAGATGACAAAAATGTCATCTAGATACCTCCTCCATAGAAGTATATGCGCGCGAAATGGATTCTGTCTGTCCAGGACAACACCTTCTTCGAACACATGCATGTAGAGGTTCGCTAGACTAGGTGCGAAGGTGCTGCCCATGGAAGTGCCAGAGATTTGTAAATATAACTGGGACTTGAACTGGAAAAAAAAAAATTTCATGGCCATTCGCGCGCAACTCATTATGAATCAATCAATTAATCACGGCATTTATAGAGCGCGCTACTCACCCGGGAGGGTCTCAAGGCGCTGGGGGAGGGGGTAAGTTACTGCTCGAACAGCCAGGTCTTGAGCTGCTTCCTGAAGGAGAGATGGTCCTGGGTTCGCCGAAGGTGAGTTGGGAGGGAGTTCCAGGTCTTGGCTGCCAGGTAGGAGAAGGATCTTCCTCCGGCGGTGGTTCTGCGGATGCGTGGTACGGTGGCGAGGGCGTGGCTGGTTGATCGTAGCTGGCGGGTGGGCGTGTAGAAGGTCATGCGGTTGTTGAGGTACTTTGGGCCCAGGTCGTGGAGGGCCTTGTGTGCGTGGGTGAGGAGTCTGAACGTGATTCTCTTGCTGACGGGGAGCCAGTGCAGGCCTTTCAGGTGTCCGGTGATGTGGCTGTGTCGGGGGATGTCCAGGATGAGTCGTGCGGAGGCGTTCTGGATGCGCTGGAGTCTTTTTGAAGTTTGGCTGTGGTTCCGGCATAGAGGGTGTTCCCATAGTCCAGTCGGCTGGTGACGAGTGCCTGGGTGACGGTCTTCCTGGTTTCAGTGGGGATCCATTTGAAGATCTTGCGGAGCATGCGCAGGGTGTTGAAGCACGAGGATGAGACGGCGTTGACTTGTCTGGTCATCGACAGGGAGGAGTCCAGGATGAAGCCCAGGTTGCGTGCGTGGTCCGTTGGCTTGGGCGCGGTGCCCAGGGCCGGGGGCCACCAGGAGTCGTCCCAGGCGGAGGGTGATGAGCCCAGGATGAGGACTTCCGTCTTGTCTGAGTTTAGTTTAAGGTGGCTGTTCCTCATCCAGTCGGCGACGTCTCTCATCCCGTCGTGTAGGTTTGCTCTGGCGGTGGTGGGGTCGTTGGTGAGGGAGAGGATCAGCTGGGTGTCGTCGGCGTAGGAGATGATGTTGAGGTTGTGTTGGCGTGCGATGGCTGCGAGGGGGCTCATGTAGACGTTGAAGAGCGTTGGACTGAGTGAAGATCCTTGTGGAACGCCGCAGATGACTTCAGTGGCCTCGGATCTGAACGGGGGGAGGCGGACTCTCTGGGTTCTTCCGGCGAGGAACGAGATGATCCATTCCAGTGCTTTCTCTCGGATTCCGATGTTGCTGAGGCGCTTCACTAGGGTGCGGTGGCAGACGGTGTCGAACGCCGCGGAATGAGATCGGTGTGATTGTGTCGGGTGGATGGTCTAACAGTAGTTGTTCGATTGTCTCAAGAGTTTGGTCCTGAGGTATACAGGTATACAGCGACTCCACGTCGAATGAGACCAGGTAGGCGGTTCGGGGGTTGAAGACCATATTGTCCAGTAGATGGAGTACGTCAGTCCTATCTTTGAGATAGGTTGGCATTTGGCTGACTAAAGGACGGAGGAAAAAGTCCACGAATTGTGACAGTGGCTCAAGGGCGGACCCTATCCCGGAGATAATTGGTCTCCCTGGTGGGGGCCTCTGTGGCTTATGTATTTTCGGTAATACATAGAAATAGGGGGTCGTCGGTGTTTTAGTGCTAAGAAAATCCGCCTCCCTTTGTGTAATCCAGCCGTTGTCGTAAGCTTCATTGGTTGGGATGGAGATGTTTTCCATGATCCTTTCTGTGTGGTTATGATCCAGTCGTCGGTAGGCGGTGTTGTCATTAAGTTGTCTAAGACATTCTGCCCTGTAGATGTCTGTGTCTAGTATGACAGTGGCCCGCCCTTATCCGCAGCTTTGATGGTAATCGTTTTATCTGTGGTCAGGGATCGTAGTGCTGTCAGTTCCTTTTTTGGAATGTTGTTGAAGGTTCTCGGTGGCGTAGATAGTCCGGTGGTCAGGTCTTTCAGGACAGCCTTCTCGAACGTTGCTACCTCTGATGGAACCATGCCAATCGGTGGATTGAATTTAGATTTAGGGCGTAGATTCGTGTTGGTAGTCAGTTGGCTGTCTGTCAGCGGGTCTTTGTCTGCGAAGAAAAAATGTAATCTCACTTTCCTGAAAAATTGATGTATCTCTTGTTGTATTTGAAAGGGGTCACCCTTATTGGTAGGTACAAAACCTAAACCTCGGTTGAGTACTGTCGTTTCTTTGGGTGTGAGTACTCGCTTACTCAAGTTAACAATCAAACTTGGTCCCTGCTCGGGCCTGCTTGTTGGTTGGTCTTCGTCATGCGCCTCGTGTTCCGTTGGGTGTCCGGGGAGCTCCAGTGTACTTGTTGTTGGGAGCGCCGGCAGCCTCTGGACCGGCCTCGGCCTTGCCCTCAAAAAGGCTGGTTATATCCTGCTTGTGGATGTTGTTGGAAGTTCATAAGTGGACCAGGTGGACCCTGTCCAAAGAACGGAAAAGTAGGATAACTCCAAGGGTTCGGGGGCCACCATTGGTTGTTCGGTGTTCCACCTCGGGGCCCACGCCAGGTTCTCTGATTCTGATGCTGAGATCTTTGATTGGTGTTGCCTTGGCTTGTGTCTGAGTCACTAGAGGTGTCTTCTCTGTCGGAAGAAGAATAGTTGGACCCGTATCTTCTACCTGTCCTGTGGAATTCTGGAGGTTGATAGGCGGTGTCAGTGTAGGGGTACACTTTCTCCAATGAGAATTTTGCCAAATCCTTCCTAAATTTCGTGATTTTGCTAGTTAGGAGAGTTTCTTTGTATTCTTTAGTTGTTTTATTAGTATCATCCACGTTCTTTTTGAAGACTGTTGCGCCAATGATGACTTTAATCTCTGCCTCCAATGTCTGGATTTGGACCAAAACCTTCTCCGCTTCCTTCTTGGGCGTGCTGATGATTAAGATGAGCCAATCCCTCGTGCATCACCAGGCGATGAGGGACCAGTCTTTCAAGAAGGAGGGATTGTCTAGGAATATTCTCGGGATGTTGGTTACTATAAGTCCTGTGGGGGCGCAATTGCCCCGGAGGTATTCGGTCATGATGGAACCGTGAGCAGTTGTTCTAATGTAAAGTCGTTTAAGGTTTGTCAATTTCTGCCAATCGTCTGAGGTGGCCATAGTCTGGGTGAGTTGTGTTTCTAAGATACTTGGTGTGGTCAGTATCTCAGTTAGTAGTTCATCATCGTATGTGAGTCCAGTGCGTTCGGCCATAGTTGTGAGTCGCTAGGTAACAGTTTAGGAGAAGAAAAAGAGTAGAGAAATAAGCCCGCAGCTGAGCCGCTGCACTAGACAATAAATACACTTGGGGGCTTGAGGAGTTTTAAGGACCTGCGTGGACCAACTCCCCACCAAATTAATGTCACACAGAAAAAGGGGGCCACGGGTCCGAAATGGAAGGAGGTAGTTTAGCTGTCTGAATGTGCTCTGCCGTGCAAAAACAGGGGGTTTCCCTTTTCAGGACGGTTCCCCTCACACACCAGAGGTGTCATGCTTCATCATGGGGGTGCCTCCTCACGTGATAGACCTAGTCTTCACGTGGGCTAAAACCCCCTCTCTGCGAGGGAGGAGCTCTGGGATGTTTTTATTAAGTCAAGCGGGATGTACTAAACCCCTATGTAAGGCTGGCGTGTGTATAAAAAAGTGCAGTGCTGTGATGTGAAAGTTTAAAACTGGCTACAGGGTTAGCTATATGTAACTTTATTCGGCTACCCAGTGTCAGGATTAAAAACAGTGAGAAGCTGATAACACAAGTGCCGACATTAGAGACAATTGTGTAAATCACTCGACCAACATGTTTCGGCCAAAAAACCTAGATAGTGTCACGGCCTTCTTCAGGGTCAGTTGTTCAGCTACTGCAATAAGTGGAAATACGTGAAAAAACATGAAAAACACGTGAATAAATCAAGAGTATAATACTGAACAAGTGTAATTGACTGTTCAGTATGTACTGCATACAACCTATAATGGAGACAGAAAGGCATGTTGTCACCGATTGCATATACTATGTACAGATAGCCAGAGTCAAACATACAGTTTGAAAACCTCCTTACTGATAATTTTCTATAACACATGTACATATTAGATCAATGTGTAGTCATGAAGAACGTGTGACTCACCGCTGTCGGTTGTTGAATTCACCCCGTCTGTCACGGCATATTAGCCATGTGGTACGTGCACCAAAACCTGCCAAAAGGAGGCATATGGTATTAAAAACAAGAGATCCCAAGAGAGGGATTCAAAGATAGAGCATGAGTACGACTAGGATGTCGGATGGCACATGTTAGGACTTTTCGAAGAATATGCATGTTAATTCACTGTCAATGAGAAGTTCTGGTGTGTGCATATAGACACGCGTCCCAACAGGGGACCCCGGGCGTTTGCCATCAACGAACATGATTCTAATGGTGGCTGTTAGGTAATAGGCGGTGGGACTGGCTAGCAGAACCATTGCGGGAAGAGGGGCATTTGATAATGGCAGCCAGCGTAAAGTGAAACTGTAAGAGGCAGAGCAAAAGTGGCGAGCCACTGTGTGGGAGCTTGAAGGGGCGTGAATGCGCCCGATTGGAGGCCTGCAGGATCGCCGTCTAGCTGGCTGATCATGACCGGTAGCGCTGGAGACAATCACGGCCGAGGCTATCAAGAACGGGGCTTGCTCTGTGGGGGGCATGCATGAGCCGGACTGCAACGGCAAGGGGCGCACCCAATGAGGTTAGGTGCTTGACCTCGAAATGCCATGTGCGGCATGGCTGTGATCAGGCAACACAAAGGGGGGGAGGGAACAGGGGCAGCCGCTGTAGTGTGCTGGGGGCGGCATGTGGAGCCCTGGAGGAAGAGTGCACTCAGACGTGTCTGGTGTCCAGTAGGCCATCGCAACTTGCAACAATGCGTGGGGAGCCGAGCGTGGCCTGGATGTCAGCATGCATGTCGGACCCTGGAAGCAGGAGGCATGTCTGATGGCAAACGCCCAGGGTCCCCTGTTGGGACGCGTCTCTATATGCACACACCAGAACTTCTCATTGACAGTGAATTAACATGCATATTCTTCGAAAAGTCCTAACATGTGCCATCCGACATCCTAGTCGTACTCATGCTCTATCTTTGAATCCCTCTCTTGGGATCTCTTGTTTTTAACACCATATGCCTCCTTTTGGCAGGTTTTGGTGCACGTACCACATGGCTAATATGCCGGGACAGACGGGGTGAATTCAACAACCGACAGCGGTGAGTCACATGTTCTTCATGACTACACATTGATCTAATATGTACATGTGTTATTGAAAATTATCAGTTAGGAGGTTTTCAAACTGTATGTTTGACTCTGGCTATCTGTACATAGTATATACAATCGGTGACAACATGCCTTTCTGTCTCCATTATAGGTTGTATGCAGTACATACTGAACAGTCAATTACACTGGTTCAGTATTATACTCTTGATTTATTCACGTGTTTTTCATGTTTTTTCACGTATTTGCACTTATTGCAGTAGCTGAACAACTGACCCTGAAGAAGGCCGTGACACTATCTAGGTTTTTGGCTGAAACATGTTGGTCGAGTGATTTACACAATTGTCTCTAATGTCGGCACTTGTGTTATCAGCTTCTCACTGTTTTTAATCCTGACACCGGGTAGCCGAATAAAGTTACATATAGCTAACCCTGTAGCCAGTTTTAAACTTTCACATCACAGCACTGCACTTTTTTATACACACGCCAGCCTTACATAGGGGTTTAGTACATCCCGCTTGACTTAATAAAAACATCCCTGAGCTCCTCCCTCACAGAGAGGGGGTTGCAGCCCACGTGAAGACTAGGTCTATCACGTGAGGAGGCACCCCCATGATGAAGCATGACACCTCTGGTGTGTGAGGGGAACCATCCTGAAAAGGGAAACCCCCTGTTTTTGCACGGTAGAGCACATTCAGACAACTAAACTACCTCCTTCCAGTCCGGACCCGTGGCCCCCTTTTTCTGTGGGACATTAATTTGGTGGGGAGTTGGTCCACGCAGGTCCTTAAAACTCCTCAAACCCCCAAGTGTATTGATATACAGAGAGTCCATCAATCTTCAATCAGATCTTGAAAAAGAATCTTGAGAGTCTTGTACTGCCACAGAATTCTGTTCTCATGCAGTACATTGACGATCTCCTCATTGCGTCCGAAACAGAGGATGCTTGCAGAATTGATACGATTGCCTTACTGAATCATTTAGGGGAGAATGGGCACAAGGTGTCCCCAAACAAGCTACAGTACTGTCTGAGTGAGGTTCAGTACTTGGGTCATCGAATTGAGAAAGGCAAAAGAAAGGTGTCACCAGATCGAATTGAGGCGATCATGAACATGACTGTGCCTACCACTCAGAAGGAAGTCAGAATGTTTTTGGGAATGGTTGGTTATTGCCGCCAATGGATTCCCAATTTCTCACTGAAGGCGAAGCCTTTGCAGAGGCTGACGCATAAGGATGTGAGTGATCCGGTACCATGGGACCATGACTGTCTGATCGCGTTCTTGGAGCTGAGAGAGGGCCTATGTCGTGCTCTGGCTCTGGGAATGCCTGACTACAACAAGTCCTTTTCATTGTTCTGTTATGATCGAGAAGGTTGCGCATTGTCAGTCCTGACTCAGAGTCATGGAGGTGTCTGTAGACCAGTTGCCTACTTTTCAGCTACTTTAGATCCAGTAGCTTCAGCGTTGCCCGGATGTCTTAAATCCGTTGCTGCAACAGGTGTCAGCATTGAGAGGTGTGAAAGCATTGTTATGGGTCACCCATTAACTGTGTATGTTCCGCATTCTGTTGAGCTTTTGATGACAAGGACTAAAACATAGCACCTGACAAACAATAGACTCACACGCTACGAGCAAGTCATACTTGCCGCAGAGAATGTGACTCTGAAAAGGTGTTCTGTTTTAAATCCTGCTACATTGATACCCTTGCCAAATGTGGATGATGAAGATTGTGAAGACCATAACTGTCTTGATGTGACTGAACTTTGCACCAAACCAAGACCCGACATTGTTGATGAACCTCTGTCTGACCCTGATGAAATTTTCTTTGTTGATGGTTCATGTTTAAGAGACAATGTGGGTCATTTGAGAGCAGCGTTTGCTGTATATACCATTACTGGAGTGGTCGAAGCTGCTTGCTTAGAAGGAGTATACTCCGCACAAGTGGCCGAGATCATTGCCTTGACTCGTGCCTGTTTGGCAGCTGATCAGATCCGAATCACCATCTACACCGACAGCCAGTATGGGTTCGGTGTGGTTCATGATTTCGGGCAGCTATGGTCACAGAGGGGTTTCCTGACATCATCTGGATCTCCCATCAGAAATGGAGAATATGTGAGACAACTGTTGGAAGCGTTGCAACATCCCAGGGAAATAGCAGTAGTAAAGTGCGCTGCACATGGGAGAGGAACGGATTTTGTTTCCATTGGAAATAAGTACGCCGATGAAATTGCACGCTTTTGCGCTGAACAAGGGTGTATATTTACTGGAGATTACACTGGAGAGAGCCAAGAAAGAACCGAGCTCAGCATGATGTTAGCCATGGCAGACACTTGGGAAGAACTCAAGTGCATGCAGGAAGGAGCTTCAGAGCAGGAAAGGGATGTATGGATCAGGTCGGGATGTGAGAAGGGAGATGTTGGTATTTGGGTTTCAAGTGATGGTCGAGCAGTGTTACCAGATGACCTGTTGAGCCCGATGGCAAGGAAAATTCATGGTGCTGTGCACCTGGGAAGAGATGCGATGGTGCGAGTGTTCAGACAAACGTGGTACAATCCACGGTTTCGTGCGTTTGCTGAAGCAGTGTGTCATAGGTGTGTTACCTGCCAACAAATGAATGCTGGGAAGAAAACTGTGGTTGCACTGAGTTATATTGGGAGGTCGGGAGGACCTTTCAATAGGATACAGCTTGATTTTATTGAAATGCCTAGGTGCAATGGACTGAGGTACATTCTAGTGGTGGTGTGTGTTTTTTCACGGTGGGTGGAAGCTTACCGAACACAAAGGTGTGACACCCTTACAGTAGCGAAGCTGTTATTGAGGGAGTTGATCCCTAGGATCGGTTTTCCAACTTCATTGGAGTCGGATAGAGGAACACACTTCCACAGCGAGATCATGAAACTGCTTTGCGCTGCTTTGAATGTTGATCAGAGACTCCATTGTAGCTATCGACCAGAGGCTTCTGGGATAGTGGAGCAGGTTAATGGAACTTTGAAAGCACGGATGGCAAAAGTGTGTTCGTCTACATCCCTGAAGTGGCCTGATGCGTTGCCTCTGGTGTTGATGAGTGTTCGCAGTGTCCCAGATAGGAGGACCGGTCTTTCCCCACATGAAATCCTTATGGGGAGGGCGATGAGATTGCCAGCAGTACCATACTCAGCCTTGATAAACATCACTGATGACTTAATCCTTGATTACTGCAAAGGACTAGCTGATGTGGTCCATTCTATGTCTCAGCAGGTGGAAGCTGCTGCTGTTCCGGCTTCAAGAGATCTCTGCCACGACTTGTGCCCGGGTGACTTTGTGCTTGTCCGAAAGCACATGACGAAGAGCTGTTTGGATGCTCGGTGGCGAGGCCCCTACCAGGTGATACTGGTAACGAACACAGCGGAGAAGTGTGGAGGGTTGCCGAACTGGATACATGCCTCCCACACCCGCTGAGTTTCAGAACGCTTGGAAGAGACAGCTCCTCTCGAGAATGAAAATCCAGTTGTGGCGGCAGGGCCACGAGAGAGGACAAGCTAAGCTGTGAGGGTTGCTGACGAAGCTGGTTGTTCACCAGACCAGGCTGAGGAGGGTTACACCCAGGTATTGACTCTGAGGAAGAAGGGAACGTTGCGGGTGATATAGAGTCAGACTCAGCCGAAGGAAGTGGTGCACAGAGTGTTCGAGAGGAAAGCAAAAGGGCTGCCCATTCGCTGCCCCTGCCTCCCGCCTCCCAGCTGCTCCTCCCTCCCACCTCCCCATAAATGGCGGCCGCTGCACGGCCGCGCAGCGGACGTGCGCAGCGGGCGCCGCTGGCGCGCCGAAGGCGCGCCTAAGGCAAGCCCGCCTGCGCCCGTCCGCGACTGGACCGCGCCCAGCGCCAGAACCCCTGGATCCCACCGATGCAACACCACTCGACGGACCTACGACGCCGCCACACTCACCGCACTCAATGCCGGCCGGAACCCTGCCTGCTACCGAGCCTCACCGAGACGCACCCACGGACCCTTCACCTGCCAAACCTGCCGATTCACCTGCCCCTGACGTGCACCACCTCCGCCAAGTCGAGCAACAGCAGCAACCACCTGAAATGCATCCTGCTGAACACCCGCTCCGTCCACAGGCACGCCGTGGAACTCTGGGACCTGCTCGACGCAACAGCACCGGACATCGCCTTCCTCACCGAAACCTGGATGAACGCCTCCTCAGCGCCTGACATCGCCATAGCCATCCCGGATGGATACAAGATCACCCGGAAGGACCGCGTCAACCAGACGGGAGGAGGCATCGCCATCGTACACAAGAACACCATCCGCATCTCGACTAACTCCGACGAGACCTTCACCGCCGCCGAACACCTACACTTCCAGATACACACGGACCCCAAGACCACCCTCCGAGGCACCCTCATCTACAGACCCCGGGACCACGCACACTATTCAGCGAAGACATCGCAGACTTCATCAGCCCGCACGCCATGCCCTCCGCCGACTACATCCTCCTAGGGGACCTCAACTTCCACCTGGAGAACAACAACGACAGAAACACCACCGCCCTGCTGGACAACCTCGCCAACCTCGGACTCAAGCAACTGGTGAACACGCCCACCCACTACGCCGGCCACACGCTTGACCCCGTCTTCTCGTCCAGCAAGCACATCTCCTTCAGCCACGCCACCGGACTCCACTGGACCGACCACAGCTGCGTCCACTTCAGCTTCAGAAAGACTGCGACCCACCACCACCCGCAACAGGCTCCCCGCCGGAGCTGGAGCAAGATCACCGCCGAGCAGCTCACCGCCTCCCTCAGCCAGAACACACCCACCGACACAACGGACCCAAACGAAGCAGCCAGCAACCTCGCCAAGTGGCTGACCGCCTGCGCCGACGACCTCGCACCACTAAAAACCCTCCCAGCAGACCCGGAAGCAAGAAAACCCCTTGGTTCACCAACGAACTCAAGGAATCCAAGAAGAACTGCCGCACTCTCGAGAAAACCTGGCGACTCGACCAGACCACAGACAACAGGACCGCCCTCAAGCACGCCACCCGCAAACACCACCAGCTGATCCGTGCCACCAAGAAGTCGGCACTCAAAGAACGACTGGACAACAACGCCCATGACAGCAAGGAACTTTTCAGCATCGTCAAAGAGTTCTCCAACCCCAGCGCCGGAAACAACGACATCACCCCCTCGCAAGACCTCTGCAACTCACTCTCCGCGTTCTTCCACCGCAAGATCACCGACATACACAACAGCTTCAACGCACAAACAACGCACCCTACCGCCGAACCAATGCCCGCCACCACCACCCTCTGCAACTGGACCCCGATCAACACCGAAGACACCACCCGCACGATGAACTCCATCCACTCCGGATCACCAACCGACCCCTGCCCACACCACGTCTTCAACAAAGCCGACGCCACCATCGCACCCCATCTCCGGGACATCATCAACTCCTCCTTCCGCACCGCCACCTTCCCGGAGAGCTGGAAGCACGCCGAGCTTACCGCCCTCCTGAAGAAACCAACGGCGGACCCCACCGACCTCAAGAACTACCGCCCCATCTCGCTCCTTCCGTTTCCGGCCAAAGTCATCGAGAAGACCGTCAACAGACAGCTTGCCGCCTTCCTCGAGACGAATGGATCCCTCGACCCCTCGCAGTCCGGGTTTCGGGCCAACCACAGCACCGAGACCGCCCTTATCGCAGCCACCGACGACATCAGAACCCTAACCGACAACGGGGAAACAGCTGCCCTCATCCTCCTGGACCTCTCCGCGGCGTTCGACACCGTCTGCCACCGCACCCTAGTGAAGCGCCTCAGCAACATCGGAATCCGAGAGAAAGCACTGGAATGGATCATCTCGTTCCTCGCCGGAAGAACCCAGAGAGTCCGCCTCTCCCCGTTCAGATCCGAAGCCACCGAAGTCATCTGCGGCGTTCCACAAGGATCCTCACTCAGCCCGACCCTCTTCAACGTCTACATGAGCCCCCTCGCAGCCATCGCACGCCGACACAACCTCAACATCATCTCCTACGCCGACGACACCCAGCTGATCCTCTCCCCTCACCAACGACCCCACTACCGCCAGAGCCAACCTGCACGACGGGATGAGAGACGTCGCCGACTGGATGAGGAACAGCCGCCTTAAACTGAACTCAGACAAGACGGAAGTCCTCATCCTGGGCTCATCACCCTCCGCCTGGGACGACTCCTGGTGGCCCCCGGCCCTGGGCACCGCACCCAAGCCAACGGACCACGCACGCAACCTGGGCTTCATCCTGGACTCCTCCCTATCAATGACCAAACAAGTCAACGCCGTCTCATCTTCATGCTTCAACACCCTGCGCATGCTCCGCAAGATCTTCAGATGGATCCCCACTGAAACCAGGAAGACCGTCACCCAGGCACTCGTCACCAGCCGACTGGACTATGGGAACACCCTCTACGCCGGAACCACAGCCAAACTTCAAAAGAGACTCCAGCGCATCCAGAACGCCTCCGCACGACTCATCCTGGACATCCCCCGACACAGCCACATCACCGTACACCTGAAAGACCTGCACTGGCTCCCCGTCAGCAAGAGAATCACGTTCAGACTCCTCACCCACGCACACAAGGCCCTCCACGACCTGGGCCCAAAGTACCTCAACGACCGCATGTCCTTCTACACGCCCACACGCCAGCTACGATCAACCAGCCACGCCCTCGCCACCGTACCACGCATCCGCAGAACCACCGCCGGAGGAAGATCCTTCTCCTACCTGGCGGCCAAGACCTGGAACTCCCTCCCCACTCACCTTCGGCGAACCCAGGACCATCTCGCCTTCAGGAAGCAGCTCAAGACCTGGCTGTTCGAGCAGTAACTTACCCCCTCCCCCAGCGCCTTGAGACCCTCCCGGGTGAGTAGCGCGCTCTATAAATGCCGTGATTGATTGATTGATTGACCGAGCAAAAGAATCGTGGCCTGAAAGACAGAGAAGGCTGAATCTAAGATTGGCCCCTGAAAGAGATCTTGCCCCTGTGTCTGAGACATCTGAATCGGAAGTGAGTGAAGAAGAACAAGCCCAAGGAGGCCTGAGAAGATCAAGAAGGACAAGAGTGCCTTGCCAGAGATACGCTGCCCCGGAGTGGACTTACGTAGTAACTGATGCAGGGAGTAGTGAGTTCCGGGAGGCTGGGGTCCGTGCAAGTGGTCAGCAGGAATCCTCTACTGAAAATTGGTGTCGGACTGATAGTTCCAGGACTTGAGGATGAAGGAGTATTGACAATCACGGTCCCAAAACCTCCAGTTTTGAGCAGGGTGCGAATCCTGATCTTGCATAAATTAGTTTTCCCGACGTTTGGATTCGAATCATCACCTCATGAACTGGTAGATGTTCGTCTTGAAATTTTGCAACATGTTTTAGCCGCAATTGGGTCTGAACTTATCGTAGATTGCAAATGACCTGTGAGCTGTAAATAGGTGTTCAAAGAAGATAACCTAGGCCCGAGTGGAAGAAGAATAAATGTAGGACTTTCCAGTAGAAGAAGAAAGAGAGCTAGGGAAGTCTTTCGGACTGTGTAAATAAATCCAGAAGAACTGAGCTTTGAACGAATTTCCAGGATTTCAATGAACTTTGTTTGAATTTTTGAGCAGCAATTTGAGGTGGAAAGAAGAGACTTTTGTGTGTCCTCCTAATTGAACTGCTCTGACAAGAAAAGATGGAGTCTGGAAATCCGAACCGTAGGTCCAAGTGTGTGATAGGTATTTCCATAGTAGGAGTGAAAGTCTTAATAGCCATAGTTATTATAGTGTCAGTTAGTGCACCACATGGGGCAGAAGTCGTAGAGGTGAAAGGGACACCTACACCTAGTACTTCTAGCAAGAAAGAGGATATCATAGGAGCTGAAAAGGCTATGCTAGATCAGAACAGTCGTAGATTGCATGTAGATTTGTCTAGAGGTGATTTTAAGCTTAATGTGTATGCTAAGCTGCTATATGAGTATGTTGAGACGATGGATGTGAGAGATTGTTATGTGTGTATGCAATTGCCTGCATCAGTGGATGAGGGCATTAGATATCATCATCTTCCGTTGACTTATGGGATTTCATGTAGTTTGTTGCTTAGTATGTTTTATGGGAGAGGTCACTATGAATACTTCTTTTCCAATTATGATGCGGTGCTTTCAGAGGTTCCAGGATACAAGCACCTGAACAAGTATGATTATTATAAGCAGGAGGATAGGATTGGGAAGTATTTCATACCGACTACAACATTAGATACAGCTTATGCACATAGACATAATTTGACATGTTCATTAACAGAGGTAGAAAAAAAGTTTGTAGACCAAGTGGAGGATAGATATAGACAACTAACACAAACACGTAACACTGGAGATAGTCCATTAGATTGGACAAAGGAGGAGATGACTCACAGAGCGAAAGGGAGCTATGGCCCGATAGCATTGGATCTAGAGCAGAAGGGGAAGCTGTGTGTGAAACGTGTCCAGACCTATTATGATAAGGTTTATGTGGGACAGAGTGCGTGTGATCATGTTTTCACTATGGAAGAGTCAGCAAAGAACTTTTTGCAGGGTTCGGTACAAGTGGTGCCAACAGTACATTTTGTATGTGGGAAAAACGCTTATGTGAGATTGCCTGCAAATTGGTACGGTACTTGTTACCTGGCAGCTGTTTTCCCCAAGATTTACCATGTGGAGGAGCTAGAACTTCTGGAAGGAGGAATGCATTCTAGAGCAAGAAGAGATGCTAGTGCAGGAGGAGTGATTGGAGATATTTTTGGAGCCGTAATACCAAGTTTGGGAGTGATTTTGAATGATGTGAAAATTAGAAAGCTGGCGACTGTTGTGGACAAATTGTCGACGAATACAGCTAAATCACTATTGCTTGTTGATGGAGAGATGTTGTCGATAAGGACGATGGTGATGCAGAACCGTCTTGCTTTGGATGTCTTATTAGCAAAAGAGGGCAGAGTCTGTAAAATGCTGAAAGTGCAAGAGTGTTGTACTTATATACCAGATAATAGTAAAGATCTGAAGAAGTATATAAGTAACATCACTGAGATCCATCATGAGATCCAGGATCTGTCTGAAGAGGGAGTTTGGGAGAAAGTTGGAAAGGGATTTGGTAGAGTGGGGAGTTGGTTTGCGAGCTTGGGAAAGGGTATTCTTGGTTACATTTTGAGGCCTATCATTATAATCGTGGTCTGTGTGGTTTGCCTGTGGGGTTTTGTTAGGGCTTATCAGTGGTACAGGGTGAATCAAGTCGAAAGATCCCTTAGGGAGTGAGAGGTAAGGATGGCCAGACTGCAGGACAGTCATTATGAGAATATCAAGAATTTAGAAAGGTACCGACAGGGAAGAGTGGCTACAAGTTCTGTTTAGATCGGTTCTTTCTCCGGGGAAATGTGATTTTGTTGATGACACTAGTCATCAGAGGGGGAAACTGATAGAGTGCAGTGATATTCTGAAAATTGTAGGGGTACATCATATTCATGAAGAGTCCGTACCCGCATATATTCTTATGTGTGTTAATCTTAGTTAGAACCCGTGTTGTAATAATCAGTAGTAAATGAAATGTTAGGATGAGTTGTGCCATTCAAGAAACGTAAAATGGCAGTTCGAGGGAATCATGTAACTTTCGATGTTCATTGCAAATGCTTAACGAAGTGGTTTATGTGTAATGTAATGCGTTAGATTTAAACGTGCATTCATTTGTTGAAGTTGCACACGTATAGGTGACTAATTGTGTTTAAATGTGATGAAGTGTAGTGCTTATAGATGTAACATTTGAATGTGTGTTTAATTTGATGTTAGAGGCCTAGATGGAGTATTTGCTCTTTCGTGCTAGGAAAGGCCTGTTCGTTTTCCTTATGTTAGCTGGTTTATGTAGGCCTGAAATGCATTTTCCCCTGGTGAGGCTCTCATTTGGAGGTAGTCAGCGAAATTCATGTGCGTGCAAGGTTGTTCTGTTCTCATATTCATGTTGCAGGTGCAAGGACACCGTTCTCATTAGTTTAGAATAATGTTTTTGTTTTAGGAGTTAGGTATGGAGGAGACCTGCTACAAAGTATACAGGAATGTCGATAATTGGGCGCTGAGATATTCTTTTGCTGAAGAAGCCTGAGACCCAAGGACACATCAACCGTCGCTGGACCGAGTACAAGTTTTGGTGGAAAATTACCTACGAGAGGTGCCTGGCCAGAGGAGGTGTTACATGGGCGTGTTTATCGATTGTGCATTTTGTATTAGGGAAAGTGCCCCGAGGGATGAGGGAGCAGAGTGGGCAGAGAGCCGTTAGAGAGTAGAAGGAAGGGATCGATCCTTAGAATGAAGACTTAGAACGATTTTGAAATTTGGGCATCTGACCTTTACAACGAGCGTGTACTTCTTAGGAAGTCTTCACGAGCTGACACCTTTTCTTGATCTTGCTTGAGAAAATGTTAAGTAGGGATGCCATTTTAGGATAGTGTAGGGATAGATTAATGGATTTCTTTTACAGCCACTAATGAAGACTAATATAGATGTTGGTGCAGTTATTGCTTGTTTAATATTTTTAGAGTTGCTTATTCTTTTCATGTTATATCGGATTAGATTGGTTCGTAGGATGGACTTTGTATTAGTGCCTTTGTATTTTTGCAACCTCGTTCTGAGGTGTTTGTATGTTCAGTTATTTTTGGTTCTATAATAAACCCCTAAATTTGGAATTCGGAGTCAGTGATCCTTTCCGAGTGTTATTTAAATTGGCATGCTAGGTTGTTATGAATATATTGTTTCTCCCCTTTACACTTCTCAGCAGGTAATAAAGGTCCAGTCGACCGAGGGTTCCTAGTACATTTTTATAGTGGAATCCGGCGTTATCATACTCATGGCTTCGTCGCTTTTCCGCAGCAACACTTTTTTTAAAAAGTCGTTTTGGCGCTGTCGGGGTCACAGGGGGAGTCAAGTTAGGGGGTCAGGGTATTCCTACCGTGCTCCCTTTTTTAAAAACTATTTTTGTGGGACTCGGCTGAAGCAGTGTTCCAAGATGGCTGCCAACACTTCCTGGTTGAAGTGTTGGCAGGTACTCATATTTAGCACGGAGACTGTCAGATTCTCGGAGGATCCGGGTCCCTATATATACAAATTTGGATTTCCCTTAATATTTCCAAAACTACTGAACGGATTTACAACGATTTACAAAGAGGTCGCTTTCTGGACCAACAGCTTCCTTGGCAGAGGCCCAAGTTACCTGGCGGAAAAACTTAAGCACTATCTGCCTGGCAGATCACTTCATTCAGGGGAAAAAGCTCTGCTTGTTGTCCCCCACTACAGAAAACTCCAAGCTGGGGGCAAAGCTTTTGCCTATCTTGCTCCAAAATATTGGAACTCATTACCTGTTCAACTACGTAAGTGCACCAATCTCCTCCACTTTAGGAAACTCCTAAAGACAGAACTTTTCTGTAACTGATCGTCTGACCCTGCTTTTCCCGCTCCTCCAGCATGGAGATACCCCTTCGGGGGTGATTCCGGCGCTTTACAAATCCTTCATCACCTTTCTGCCAAATTTGGTGTAATTCCGTTCCGTGGTTTAGCTGTGTCTAAAATCCCTATGGGAAATTGCATGGGGAAAACACGTTTTGGGCCCCCCCTTTTTCTCGTACCCCATTTGAAGAATCACTCAGAAACTTTCAAGACAGCAGCTGAAGTGAGTGTCAAACTAGTTTTGAAAATTTCATGAGGAGTCGTCAAACAATGCTAAAGTTATTAGCAAAAAAAATTAACACTTTTCCAATGGAAACTAGGTCCTAACTATAACTACCTACTGGCGACCCCCAGTAGGTAATATATATACATATATTATCAATGAAGTATCCTGCTCATAAAGGGTGTTGATAGGCTAGCCCCAAGAAGTGGGCAATGTTTAGTATTATGTCAGTGGTGTGTGGCGAGGGCCAGTTTTTAGAGTGGGTGAGTCAAAGATTTAACCGGTTGTAATTAGTCACTGGTGTTGCTCTACTCCCTGTTCTTACCTATAGGTCTGTCAATATCTGCCTTGGATGTGTGGCTTATGTTTACTTTCTTCCAGTGAACGTTTTGGAAGTCCAGTACTTTGCCCTGCTAAATACATCCTTGTGTTTGTGTACGCAGTTTTCTACACTTCCTGTTTAACACTAAATAGAGCATCCGAGATACTGATAACTGTTGCATCTGCGTTTTGGAAACAACTGTCAGCTCAATTTTCATTGTGCAATAATCAAAGCGTCCAACAGTCGTCAATGTTCAGAATTGCCATTGCTGATGCAGCCGCAAAAGCTTTGTGTCTTCGTCCCTGTATTGTGCACCCACCAACTTTATTTACTTTACTTTGTTATTTACTTTTATTGTAATTATTTGGTTTGGCAGCTTCCTATTGGTATGTAGGTTTTCTTTTGTTACCTATAACAACTAGAAAACAAACAACAAGCACTGTTAGAACAACATGTATTTAGTGCTTGTTTTTGAGCTGATCAGTATATTTGACAGGTGAACTCCGATGGCACACATCGCTTCTTTAATAGGCGTTAATTTACATTCTATTTACGTGGAAGTTCGACGTTATTTTTTTGCTGCTGCATGAGAGTACAACCACTGCCTGGGTCTCTGTCCCCACTCACCGCCAAGTTTAATGCTGCAGCTCACACCAAACCATGTCTCAGAGTACCCAGAAACACAAGTCAGTGGTAAGTACTGGCAGTGTGTTGTGCTGTAAACCTATTTTTTGTTTTCTTTTGCAGATTTATATAGGCAAAACCGACCCGAAGGTATTGAACACCAGTTACGTTACACTAGGACACAGTCATTATTTGGTAGGAGCTGGGAGAAGAAGTGATTTGCCCAGAATCACAGGATGTTGAGCCGATGCCGAGGCTCGAACCCGGTTCCCCAGCTCCAAGTTCGGCAGTTCTAGTGGTAAGGCTACATCCTCTAGCAAAGATTTAACAGCACCGCCGCCCGAAACTAGGCTGATAAATTATCTGCGGCACTAACATTCTGCAACCCTACTGAGCACTGGAGTATTACTACGAGGCACAAATATCCTAAACGCAGCACACAAAACCTACACATGGTATGCGAGCAACATGGGGTTTGTGCTCCCAAAAATCTACAGGCCCCAGTGGGCCGCGATCACAATGCATGAGAGTAAGCGAGCAAAGCAGGTCTTTGGTTAATCATACTACCCAGCAGAGGCCTTCCAAATGTACAGATTAATAAATCTTTACAATTAAACGTCTCCCTTGACAGTTTCTGAACTTGTATTTACGTTAAAAAGTCTTCAGCTAGTCTGTTAAACTCTTCTGGGACATCCAAATGTAGGTTGTGTTTGCATCACGTGCAGCTTTGAATCTTTAATTTGCTGGTGAATGAACTCTGGTTGGGAAGACTGGATCACGGGATCCTTCTGGCCATGGAGGATTAACGTCGGGCACTTGATCTCAGGCAGCAGATGACGGCAAATGTTCCCATTGGAATTGCTCGTAAACTGGAACAGTCTTTCCACAAGTGCGTTGTAGCTTTCAACCAAGTACTCTCTGTCATACATTTCCTCCATAGCTTTCGTTGCATTTTCGCTCCAATTAGAAACGTCTAAAGCAGTTTTAAGAAGTTTTAGGTCCTTTTCTGTGACATAGGAAATTGCCCCCCAAACAACCATTTTATGGACAAGTCCCGGGTATTTCGCAGCTGCTATCAAGGCCGACATGCCCCCTCTACTCCACCCCAGCAAAGAAAACCTCTTGAAGGACACGGCCTGCATCAGATCCACTGCATCTCTTGCATCTCTTTCAAAGAAATCTGGTGGGAACTCCCTTTTGGGAGGGATGGAGCGGCCGCAACCTCTGGGATCAAAGGCCACCACTGTGAACATCTCTTTATTCAAAGACTTGAGCTGTGGGCCAAAATCTGTCTCTCCACAGCCCATAGCCCCTGGGAGAAGAAGGATGGCATACTTCCCTTGCCCTGTGAGCTGATAGTGTAGATGGACACCATTTACTTCAACTTTCGCAAAGGTCACGGATGAAGAATAAGAAACAGATGGCTCGGTTGGAATCTGTGTCACAATGTTCATCAGCCGATAAAGGCGGTGTTGAGAGGTCCTTACCCTCCAATGGGCCATGATCCCTCTGGTGAAGTTCAAATACACCTTTTGGGCGCCCAGGGTGCAGGGTGAGGATTCTGATACAGGAGCTCGGAGTATTGGTTCAGGACGACGTTCTTCTGGTGATCTAAACAAAGATGCCTGGAGGAGAAAAGTAAAAGAAAATAATTCTGTGTGGTAGAAAGGTGATAGAGGCAGAGAGACAAGTTGCAGTATCACAATTGTAGAGATTTCTCACAGGATGACTTCAGAGAAGCCTGGTGCATTGGCCAGTTATAGACAGTAACCAGAATAGTCATGTGATGGCAGCATTACTGTCATAGAGGAGCCTCGCTGGCAAATTATCATTTTACTTATTTGCGACAAATGCATGTATTCAGTGTGCTAATACAGCAGATTGCTTCTTCTATGTTAGGCTCAGTGGGTGGTGTTATATCTGCAGTGCTGTAGATCTCTACTCCACAGGTTGTCTCAAAATTTCTGCACGGGGCCAAAATGTTTGGCCTGTCATGTGCTCGAGGGCCACATTGATACCAGGTAAGGGGGGCAAAGGGGGTGTAGTAAGGTGGGCTTGCCTCATAGTTCACTATTTGCATTGTTGCCAGGTTGGAGGGTAAGCATCAATGTTTCTAAATTCACGTTTGCAAAAAAAATATTTCTCAATGCACTGATATAATCTAATGTACTAATGCATGTTAATGAAATACACTTTTTGAATTTTGAAGAGATTTTATCCAATTTGTACACGTTTGTTGCAACATCTTCAACAAGCATTGGCATAGCCAATAGGTCTCGCTTTTGGGACCTTATAAGTGTTTAGCCATGCAACAGTTGATGTTGTTGCACCAAGGATATTGTGCTGCATAACTAAATACTTATATGGTCCCAAAAGCGAGACCTATTGACTTTGCCAATGTGTTTGAGCTGTGCTGTAGAGAAGTGTGGCTGCTGTGCAGCATGCTGAAAAGTTGTAATAAAAAAAGTGCCAGAAGCATTTTTGTTACCTTATATATGACCAAAAAGGCATTATGTCCAACAGAACGACCATATTAAAAAATGTATGTACAATAAAAACTTTCCTCATTTTTCTTTTGTTCTTGCAATGCTGGCAACTTGTTTTTGCCTATTCCAATGGTTGTTTGTTAAAGTTTTTTTTTGAGGGGGCATAAACAATTTCGAGGTTGAAGGTTGTGAACTAGTACCTGTATTATAACACTAGCAGCGGCCAGACGCTAGGGGAGAATCAACAGATGGCAGATTCCGAGAGCAGGCTGAGGTGGTGTTGAGTGATGTTGAGGTGGTAGTGGTGGTGGTGGTGACTGGTGCTGAGACGATGCTGAGGTGATGCTGGATGATGATGATGTGGTGGTGTACTAGTGCAAAGGCGATGCTGAGTGATACTGATGTGGTGTTGTTTGATGTTGTGGTTGTGCTGAGTGATGTTGTGGTGGTGCTGAGTGATGTTGTGGTGGTCCTAAGTGATGCTGTGGTGATCCTGAGTGATGCTGTGGTGGTCCTGAGTGATGCTGTGGTGGTCCTGAGTGATGCTGTGGTAGTCCTGAGTGATGCTGTGGTGGTGCAGAGTGATGCTGTGGTGGCGCTGAGTGATGCTGTGGTGGCGCTGAGTGATGCTGTGGTGGCGCTGAGTGATGCTGTGGTGGCGCTGAGTGATGCTGTGGTGGCGCTGATGGATGTTGTGGTGGCGCTGAGTGATGCTGTGGTGGGGCTGAGTGATGCTGTGGTGGCGCTGAGTGATGCTGTGGTGGTGCTGAGTGATGCTGTGGTGGTGCTGAGTGATGCTGCTGTTGCGCTGAGTGATGCTGTGGTGGCGCTGAGTGATGCTGTGGTGGCGCTGATGGATGCTGTGGTGGCGCTGATGGATGCTGTGGTGGTGCTGATGGATGCTGTGGTGGCGCTGAGTGATGCTGTGGTGGTGCTGAGTGATGCTGTTGCGCTGAGTGATGCTGTGGTGGTGCAGAGTGATGGTGTGGTGGTGCAGAGTGATGCTGTGGTGGTGCAGAGTGATGCTGTGGTGGTGCAGAGTGATGCTGTGGTGGTGCAGAGTGATGCTGTGGTGGTGCAGAGTGATGCTGTGGTGGTGCAGAGTGATGCTGTGGTGGTGCTGAGTGATGCTGCAGTGACACAGTGTCTTTGCTAGTTACAGTGGGTAGAAGAGGGGTAGAAGAGGGGTAGAGGGGTAGTAGAGGGGTAGAGGGGTAGAAGAGGGGTAGAGAGGTAGAAGAGGGGTAGAAGAGAGGTAGAGGGGTAGAAGAGAGGTAGTGTAGAGGGGCAGAAGAGAGGTAGAGGGCTAGAGGGGTAGTAGAGGGGAAGAGGGGTAGAAGAGGGGTAGAGGGGTAGAAGAGGGGTAGAAGAGGGATAGTAGAGGGGCAGTAGAGGGGCAGTAGAGGGGACTCGAAAAGGTTGTTCATGTGGAGGCTACTCTGTGATCAGAAGTGTTTTCAGTACAAGAACAACTAGCAACACAGGGCTGGGGAGTCCACCTTTGTTAGTAAAATAAATGTTACTGGAAGAAAGGAACAAGTACCAGCTCTACCTGGGAACTACACATCCGCATTTACGATGCATAACAAATGCTGCCCTGAGTTAACATTTGCAGATGAAGGAATAAGGCCTTACCTGGCAGCCCCGTTTTTCAATCTCCACTATGCACTTCTCCATTAGTAGAGGAACCATCAAGCCGACATTTTCCATCTCAACAACTTTTCGAGCTTCCACCCCAAACATGACTGGCTCTCGATCCACACCGCTGCTATTGAACGAGGGTGATTTTCACATAGATAAGTCCCATGGGCTCCAGTTTAACAGCCAATTGGTGCATCTTTGTCACTTGGAAAAGGGAGGGTAGGACGACTGTCCCGTGACAACAGACACGGTTTTTACGAGGTGCAGGATCCCAGCTAAATACCACCAACTTCAGATGCTGAGCATTTTCAAGGTCTATGTTGAAAGTGTGGTCCATGTCTAAAAACGCAGTCCTGCAAGTAAGCAAGGCCGTCCTTGCCTTATTCACTGAATCAACCTGAATAGCACAAAACACATCCTTGGTATCGATTCGCGGCGGCTTTAAATCCTCTGCCCCGTAGAAGTGGACACTCATGAGACCCGATATATAGTGTGAACATTTTGGTTGATCAGAAAAATTGTAGTGCCTAAATGCATCAATGTCAGTTTTATTGTTATTGCTCTGAAGGGCTTCTTTTCCTTTATTGGCTCTGTTCTCAGATGCATGCTTACCTGATTTCGTTAATAGCTCAGGGGAGTCTCCATCACTGAGGTAACCGCCTTTACTAGAGGACTTCGAATTTCCTGTTGTTTTGTTTTTGTAGTTGTGCTGAGATGAGACACTAATGTTCAAATGATATCGGCTAATCACGTTGCGGCTTGTAGCTGCAGTGTTCCCAGAAGCTAAAGCAGAGGGGTGTTTTGAGCTCGGGCAATATCCCTTAGGTGAGGAAAAGGAGTTGTCATAATTATTATGGCTTGAACCTCCTTTGACGCTAAGCTTCCTGCTGAGTTCGGGAAGCTTTTTCATCTTCATGGAGAGTTTGCGCACAGTTCGAGGACATTTAATTTTATCTCGAAAAGACCAGTTACATAGCTGCCAAGGTTTCAGATTGCTATGTGTGACATTTTCATAATTTCAATGTAATTATGAGTGACATTTAACAACTATGAGTGACACTTTCTCGCGAGCATAATCAAGCAATGAAGACGAGGGAAACATATAAATATCAGAAATTACACCCATTTGAGAAACGTGAAACACTAAGAAGATCTTAAAACTGCTGCATAGACTCAAAAATGGAAGGGCACTGTGGGACCAGACTGTACCAAACGGGATGTGAGAGGCCATACTGGCTGCAAATGAGCCTCATGTTCCATAACGCCCAGCCCACCCCCAGGCATGCCATATCTGAATGCATATGGGATTTTACTGTATTTTAAATACACAGGAACATGTGTTTTTTAAAGAAGACTCGAGCTTGGAGTTAATACAAATGATCCCTGCTGCATGGATAATGGTGAATGCAGCACGGGAGGGTAATCCTCTGCAGCTGGGAAAAACGTTTCCCGGACTGTGCACACCTGCGTGGGAGCGTTTTTGTCTGTGCATTTGCCATGCTGTAGATCAGCCTGGCACTGTGACCTCGCCACCCTGTTCCCTAGCAGGAGAACCTCCTCTGCAGAAAGGACGCAAGATAAGTAATATCTACCATGGCAGGAGAGGCAGTGAGTGCATGAGAAGCAGCCACGAGGGAAGCAAGAGATCTGTGAAGGTGTACAGTTCTCTGCAACTAAGGAACTTCATCACAAAGCACGGCCTACCTAAGAATCCCAGAGCCTGCTACCCGTCAGCAAAAATGCCATCCCTCGTGCATAACTTAAATTACTTCCAGCACTGGCATTCCAAATAAATGCGTATAGAACACTAAAATCGCAAGGGGCAAAACGATCTCCATATTTTTTTATTTTTTTATTAAAACGAGGATTGATGTTCCTTTCTCCAGGACGGATATGAGGGTGAGCGAATCCATTAAGAACACTATAATTATGAAATCAGTAATTGTCCCAAAATATGTTGAGCATGCCCCCTCGTGTACAATTGCAACGAGCTGTTTACAGGATCCCCACAAGCAACGGTTGTGCAAAGACGATTTCGGAAGGTGTTTTAACCCCAAGCTTTTGGTGAATACTGAGGGGTAGCTCTGTCCTGCAGCGCTAGGTGCAGAGGGTCACAGCAAAGTCTGTAAACTCATCGCCCATGATGTGGCCTCGGATCGAAGAAGATCGGGGTCTTCTAGTGCACAGGCCGGGCCTCCCGCTGAATGAGCAGGATCAACACAGCCCCGCCCACTGCCAAAAGACGTACATTCGCTCAGTGATATAGCAGATAAGCCAATAAACAACATGCAAACTTTCCCTCAGCCAGTTTCCAGCCACAGTAACGTATCCAAACAGCCAATTACAAGCAAGCAGTGAGATGTTCCCGGACAACCCAATGGCAAGGCAACATTCAACCAATCCACGGGGAGCAGATTAGTTTAATAAAGCCTCGCGCCACCACGGACACAATTTATCTTTAATTAAACACATAGCGTAGTTGCTATAGTAATAAGTACACGCCGACAGCGGCCAAGTAAATACATTGATTGGGGCAGCCAGCATAGAAAGCAGCAGAACAGCACGCCTGTGCTGCTTTAATTCTTCAATCCTGCAGCACCTTATATTTACACATTCTCAAAGCACCTGTAATGCGTGGCCGCGATTATAGCAAAAGTAAAGAAATAGATGTTTTTTCTATTTCTTTACTTTTGCAGCAATCACGGCACCAGCGCTTTACTTTTAAAATTAAAGGTAAAGCGCCGGTGCCGCGATTGCTGCAAAAGTAAAGAAATAGAAAAAAACATCTATTTCTTTACTTTTGCTACAATCGCGGCACCCGCGCTTTACTTTTAATTTTAAAAGTAAAGCGCGGGTGCCGCGATTATGCGAAAGTGAAACGAAAAAAAAAAAAAGTGACATGGCCGCGAAAGATAAACAAAACTAGCACGCGAGTGGTGCGCGCGTGCTTGCGAGCAGCAGGCGTGACCACACGCTCGTGCACCATGGCCTTTTGCTTGCGCGTAACCGCAGGGAAAAGGCCATGACGCACGAGCGTGTGGTCAGCTTTTCAAACCCCCTAACATTTAGGGGTCGATTCCGATTCGGGCCGGAAAAAGCACCGACCGACTCGGATCCGGAAATAATACCGACCGACACGTACCTGTGGCGCCCGACACGCCAAGTACTATGCAAGGCGTGCAAAATCCGACCGACACGTACCGAACCCAAGTCGACCGACCGAGCCGCACGGAAAACAGCAATCCGGTCGGAAAAACACGCGAATCCAACCGACCGACACGCACCCGGAACAAATCCGACCGAACCGTACACGCGAACTCCAAACCGCAAAGTACGATGCAAGGCGCGAAAACCACGAGCGAGTCGGACGGAGGCCAAGCCGTACGACCGACACGCATACAAAACCGAGCCGAAGCAACACAAAACACCGCGACCGACGCGTACGCAGCATAGAAAACTGCACATACACAGCGTGAACGAAACGGAGAAGACCGTACGAGACAAATGCAGGGTCCGACTCGGTCACAAGAAAGTTTCCAACATACACAGACAGTACAAAGGAAAAATCACCCAAAAAAAGGCCAAACAAGCAATTACAAAGCCAATAAATACAGGGGGGGGTGGGGACAGAGAACAAAGACACACCCACAACTCCACCCATATAAAGGACACAAATCACAACCATGAGCCTTTGCAAATGCCATTCCACTGCCAGCACCCAAGAGAAAGCAACCACACACCCACAGCTCATCCCTCACACAAGCCACACACCATCAGCACACCAACAAATACCTACCTCACATACACCCAGCAAAACACACACTCACACACCCTCACCTGCACACCAACACACACATCACTCACCATCACCACCCATCACCATGCCCCCCAAGAAGAATCCCAAGTTCCTAGATTGTGAATTGGAAGTCATGGTAGACGAGATCCTCAGGGTAGAGCCACAGCTGTTTGGCACACTGGTCCAACAGACCCCCATCTCCCAGAAAACCAAGATGTGGGAGAGGATCATCAACAGGGTGAACGCACAATCACCATGTCGGCGCACAAAGAGCGACATCCAGAACAGGTGGTATGACGTGCGCAGGAGGGTACGGGACCTGCTCAAAAAAGACTACATCAACAGCCAACACACCGGCAGTGGCCCTCCTGCCAAGCCAATATACCTCAGGCCCTGGGAGGAGAAGGTGCGGGCCATCCTTCCGCCAGTGAGCGTATATGGACTAGAGGACATCCCAGAGCCTGGTGAGTACACAACAAATGTACACAATATACTGCCACAAAACACACACACATCACTGTCAAGGGGAGAGTCAAACCATGCACTCATAGCAATTACACAGCAACCAGAACAGAATCATCCCAAAATGTGTATGTCAGTCAGATAAACACAACACATGCCATCAAAAAAGTCACATCCAACTGTGCCATCACATGTACAAACACAACTACAACTACAGCTAGGCAGTGGCACAAATAGAACTAACAAACACATCCAGACATGTAGCTACCACAACAACACCAACACACAGTGAAGACCACTCAAAGGAAGGAATTCTGTGTATGCTGGCCAAGTCAGTGTAGCCAATAGCATCATGGGAGTCGCAGTCACACATATTGCCCCCCCACAACTGTCCCATCAACACCACCATGAACCATGCGCACATCACAGGGAGTGGAGAAGGACTCACAAGATGGCTGACACTGGCAACTGCTGTGGGGAGCACAAGGCCCTGCTGGCAACTGTGCACCAACAAACAGCAGGACACCACTGACTGACATCCTGAGAGACAACTTACACTCCCTGCAATGCAAGCACGTTCCATGGTGGGATAACTGGCTGGCTGGGTGGGTGGGAAGGAGGACTTGCAGCACTAACCATAGTCACAAGCACCTCCCCTCACACCCCCCAACACAAACTCCACAGAACCCACCTGGTAGAATGCAATGCCCCCCATCCTAACACAAGATCCCACAAAGAACCACCACCCTGGGTTATGTTGTGTGAAGCACAGGGCCACTCTTGGGACTTTTAGCCAAACAACTGCCAGGACAACACTCCCAGCCATCCTGTCAGCACAGCCAGCCCACCCCACAGGGAAGCAGAGTCAAAAGGAAGGAAGCATGGGCATGCTGGGAAGGGGGTGGAGGCAATAGCATGATGGGAGTCATAGTCACTGATATTGGTCACCCCCACAACTGTCCCATCAACACCACCCTGAACCATGCTCACATCACAGGGAGTGGAGAAGGACTCACAAGATGGCTGACACTGGCTACTGCTGTGGGGAGCACAAGGCCCTGCTGGCAACTGTGCACCAACAAACAGCAGGACACCACTGACTGACATCCTGAGAGACAACTTCCACTCCCTGCAATGCAAGCACGTTCCATGGTGGGATAACTGGCTGGCTGGGTGGGTGGGAAGGAGGACTTGCAGCACTAACCATAGTCACAAGCACCTCCCCTCACACCCCCCCAACACAAACTCCACAGAACCCACCTGGTAGAATGCAATGCCCCCATCCTAACACAAGATCCCACAAAGAACCACCACCCTGGGTTATGTTGTGTGAAGCACAGGGCCACTCTTGGGACTTTTAGCTAAACAACTGCCAGGACAACACTCCCAGCCATCCTGTCAGCACAGCCAGCCCACCCCACAGGGAAGCAGAGTCAAAAGGAAGGAAGCATGGGCATGCTGGGAAGGGGGTGGAGGCAATAGCATGATGGGAGTCGTAGTCACTGATATAGGTCACCCCCACAACTGTCCCATCAACACCACCCTGAACTATGCTCACATCACAGGGAGTGGAGAAGGACTCACAAGATGGCTGACACTGGCTACTGCTGTGGGGAGCACAAGGCCCTGCTGGCAACTGTGCACCAACAAACAGCAGGACACCACTGACTGACATCCTGAGAGACAACTTCCACTCCCTGCAATGCAAGCACGTTCCATGGTGGGATAACTGGCTGGCTGGCTGGGTGGGAAGGAGGACTTGCAGCACTAACCATAGTCACAAGCACCTCCCCTCACACACCCCCAACACAAACTCCACAGAACCCACCTGGTAGAATGCAATGCCCCCATCCTAACACAAGATCCCACAAAGAACCACCACCCTGGGTTATGTTGTGTGAAGCACAGGGCCACTCTTGGGACTTTTAGCTAAACAACTGCCAGGACAACACTCCCAGCCATCCTGTCAGCACAGCCAGCCCACCCCACAGGGAAGCAGATTCAAAAGGAAGGAAGCATGGGCATGCTGGGAAGGGGGTGTAGGCAATAGCATGATGGGAGTCGTAGTCACAGCTCTACATCCCCCACCACATGGCCCAGCAAGCTCACACTCACGCATGCACATCCCACAGAGAGTGGAAAGGCCCATCAAAGATGTCTGACACTGTTGCTGTGTCGTGGGGAGCACAAGGGCATGCTGGGTACTGCACACCAACCAACAGCAGGACACCACTGTCAGCCATCTTGCCATTGCTCTCACACCCACACACACTGAACTCCCCACAAAAGCAAGTAAGTATGGGAATGCTGGGAAGTGGGGTAGAGGCAATAGCATGATGGGAGTCGTAGTCACAGACATAGCTCACCCCCACAACTGTCCCATCAACACCACCCTGAACCATGCTCACATCACAGGGAGTGGAGAAGGACTCACAAGATGGCTGACACTGGCTACTGCTGTGGGGAGCACAAGGCCCTGCTGGCAACTGTGCACCAACAAACACCAGGACACCACTGACTGACATCCTGAGAGACAACTTCCACTCCCTGCAATGCAAGCACGTTCCATGGTGGGATAACTGACTGGCTGGGTGGGTGGGAAGGAGGGCCGGCTGTCAACCAAACACAACCAATGCAGACCATGTTCACACCCCAAAAAATACATAGAAATGCCCAAATAATGCAGGACAATGTGCCACACCAATATCAACCCCTGACTGTGACGACTTAGGACAATGCAATGTACAGGCCCGCACCCAGAGGCACAGTCACAACTGTCATGTGTGTCAACCATTGATGCCTGCAGAAACATAACATACATTGTGTGTGTCTCCCAAAAACAGGTGATGATGGGGACACAGCAGCAGACGCTGAGGAGTCCCAGTCCCAGGCTCAAGAGGATGCGGAGCTCACTGGCGTCGTACAGCCTCTGTCCTCCTCGGACGATGAAGACCAACCTGGCACATCCGGTGCAAGTCTACATGCAGCACCAGCAGGACCACCAGCTGCAGCACCAGCAGGACCACCAGCTGCACCCCCTGCACCCACCCCTCCAACGACTGTCACCACAAATACCATCCCTGCCGACATGGACAGAACAAGGAGCAACACCAGCACAGGGACCCTGGACCAACCTGGGGCCATGGACACCACCACCACCACCAACCCCCAAGGTGGACCAGGGTCATCTGTGCGTGCCACTGCACACACTGCACATGTCAGCAGGGGTGGTGGGAGGGGTGGGAGACAGAGGTCGCTGCTTGCAGACGTTGCTGGTGTGCATGATGACCCACAACTGGTACGCATAGCTGATGCGTACCAGTCCAGCACCGGAGACCTCAGGTAGTGGGGCTCCTCAGAGACATGAAACAGCAGCAGGCTGCCCATCATGCCCGCTTGGACTCCCACATGTCCCACGTGGAGTCACACATGTCCCGCGTGGACTCACACATGTCCCGCGTGGAGTCCAAGTGGGATGCACTGCATGAGATGACGGCGGTGCACAGGGACATTTTACAATGCCTCCGCCAGATGAACGGCAACCAGTCCACACCTCCCTGTGTGCCAACAACATCTGGTGCCGAACAAACTGCAACTGCCACAGGGAGGGAGGATGACTCTGGCGGAGAGTCCCCTGCACCGCAGCAGCCTGTACTTGAGGGCCCCCCCCAAGAAGAGGGGTCGTCCGAGGAGGGGCAAGTGAGAGGCCGATGGCCAAGCGCAACTCCCAGGAAGCCTGAACCTGTTCTGGATGTTCACCTTTGTGCACAGACTGTTCACCCTGTTGACGGCAACACTACTCCCACACATTGCATGGGGAGTACAAGTTGGACCAATGTGTCAGACAACTGTGGCCCCGATACTGGGGATTCTGTCTACCAGGACTTTCAATTCACCTAGGAACTTCGGATTGCAAGATTTATGTACAGCACTACCCATCCTATGCACTATTCACACAAATGTATCACAATAAACACACTAATACACCATACTTGCCTCTGTTGTGATTCCAACGTGGGTGCTGTTATGGGGATGATGAACTGCAAAATTACACTGTGTATGTGAACTGCAACAGCAAGGACAACACAGGCATGTGAGTAAAGGCAACGTGACACATATGAGGGAGACACACCACCAGGGCTACACAACACATACACACCTAGGCCATCTGACTCATTGCCTACACTGATGTTGCCAGGGAAGACGGTGCAATGCACAGACACCACACCCATTCCCAGTTGTAGTCAAGTAGCCCACAGGTGCAGTAAGCAAATGGCAGTCAAATGTGTGACCACAGACAACGCACATCACAAAGTGAAGCACAGGTTTATTACACAGTTGCAACATGTCGTAACCACTACAGATGCAAGGTAATCCCACCTGGCAGCGGGCACACAGTCAACAACTGTAGACGGAAGGAAGTCCATGGGTGTGGCGCACATCACCTGTAGGGACACAACAACTACCAGCCTGGAAGTGCAATCACGTCGTCGGTGGACACAGTTGACCAAACGAATCTGAAAGTACCCTGTGAAGGACAGAAATGACACACAGTCAAAAGCAATGGAGTACAGGACAGAACAGCAAAACTCATGCACAATACATGTTACAAGATACCCACCCAGAACCAAGTTAGCATGTCAACACTGTTGGGGAGTACAGCCCACCTGTAAGCACACATCGCAACACACATCCAGTCAAGTAGCCCATGGACACACTCCAACAGCACCAGAGCACCACCTACACATCATGCCAACTCACATCATTGACATGACACCTCAGGATACTCACATTCAGCTAAAGAAGTTGGTGATGAGCTGTGTGCGGACATCACCATCATCATCATCATCATCATCGTCACTGGCATCGTGGTCCAGGCCAGGATCCTCCACAGGTGGCGGATGTTGGTCATTGTCATCCTGGATGAGAGGCAACTCCTTCCGCACTGCCAGGTTGTGGAGCATGCAGCAGACGATGATAATCTTGCACACTTTCGCAGGGGCATATGGGAGGGACCCTCCGGTCTTGTCCAGGCAGCGGAAGCGGCTCTTCAGGAGACCAAATGTCCGCTCAATCACTCTCCTGGTCCCACCATGTGCCTCATTGTAGCGCATCTGGGCTGGTGTCACAGGGTTCCTGAGGGGTGTCAGCAACCACGGCATGTTGGGGTATCCCGAGTCACCTACGGACAGACAAGTGCACATTAGCTGACTTGGAAAAGTGGGCGGAATACTACAGATCAGATCACACACAATGGCACAAAGTCAGTACACACCGACAAGCCAGTCACGCTGGTTCTGCATCTGTGCCATCATCCTGGGGATGCGACTACTCCTCATCACAAAGGCATCGTGTGCTGAACCAGGGAAACGGGCACACACGTGTGTGATGGTCATGTCTGCAAGACACACCACCAGTGCATTGACCGAGTGGTAGTGCTTGCGGTTCCTGTAGGCCTGCTCCTGGGCCTGTGGTGGTACCAAAGCCACATGTGTCCCATCAATGGAGCCAATGACATGCGGCATCCTCCCCAGGGCATAAAAGTCACTCTTCACGTCAGTGAGTCGTCGCAGTCTAGGGAAATAGATGTACTGGTTCAGGAATAGCAACATTGCCGCCAAAACATTGCGGAGCACACGGCTCAACATGGTCTGTGACATCCCACCAGCAGTCACCACAGTATGTTGGAAGGTACCGGTGGCAAAGAAGTGTAGGGCTGCCATCACCTTCACCTTGGGAGTCAGCGCTGTAGGATACGGCCGGCCAGGCTGCAAATGTGGGGACAACTGCACTGCCAAATCCTCAATCAGCTGCCTGGTGAAGCGGTACCGTCGGATGCTGTCCCGTTCCACCATCGTTGCCAGGTCTGGGAATGGTCGATGGACAGCAGGAGCCCTGCAGTGCAGAGGAGAAGTAAGCAAGATTGTCAGTCACCCCACATATGCGGCATTGAACACACTCAATATCCCAACATACATCATTATGAGGCACAACTACATGAAGTGTGCAGTTCCGTAAGGACATGTATGGTACAAACATGGCCAACATCTGTCAACACGGTCCAACAGGTGGCATCAATTAGTCCCAGGTTGGCCCATTGGATATCATGAGGCCGTGTCACAGTTCCCATCTCCTGCTGCCGTGTCACAATCACCCCCCACAGTGACATGTGAGGACAGATGTGCCCCAGGCACCACAGCTCAACGACAGGTACATTCCCAGGGACCCTGTATTGCCACATGGACACTGGCATTACATGGAGTATCATGTATACACCACAGCAAAACAACCATGACCCCCACAGGTAGTGGTCCCACTTGCCACGGCAGGACAGACATGGACGTCTGTGACACACACACGCACAACATCAAAGTCCATGCACACACAACCTGGATGTGGAGACTGTCTCCCATTGTGCACATGAAATCAGAGACATTGTAAACACTACATGCACAAAGACTGTGGAGGACCATCACTATTGTGCCACTGGGACACCCTGGCTCAAACATACCGTCCCACATGGGACTCACGGGGTATGTGACATGACATACACATACACCACCGTGAAATGTGACCATGGCACATGCACAGATATGAACAGTTGCACATCACAGTGGTCATGTACACGTAACACCCAGGATCCTGTCCCCATCAACACGTGCACAGCCTGGGGGTGGCTGCCCACAGGTGACACCCACAGGACAACATGTACACCAACATACACACAATAGGAAATGCAGCCTTACATGCCTTATGATAAAGTTTGGACAGGCTGTCGTGATGTAGGTGTGCCCCTCACTCCCTGGGAGCTGTCTGTGGCTGGCATATGTCCATCTGAGACAGGCATGCTGACATATGCCAGTCACATGTACAGTGATGCGTTGAACAGCTATGGACCGATCGGTGCCCCCGAACGGCCCATTGCATTCAATGTGTGCGGGTACGCGTTGTACCCCTGTACGCGTTGTACCCCTGTACGCGTTGAACTGCAATGGACCGATCGGTGCCCCCGGCCGGCCCATTGCATTCAATGTGTGCGGGTACGCGTTGTACCCCTGTACGCGTTGTACCCCTGTACGCGTTGTACCCCTGTACGCGTTGAACTGCAATGGACCGATCGGTGCCCCCGGCCGGCCCATTGCATTCAATGTGTGCGGGTACGCGTTGTACCCCTGTACGCGTTGAACTGCAATGGACCGATCGGTGCCCCCGGCCGGCCCATTGCATTCAATGTGTGCGGGTACGCGTTGTACCCCTGTACGCGTTGAACTGCAATGGACCGATCGGTGCCCCCGGCCGGCCCATTGCATTCAATGTGTGCGGGTACGCGTTGTACCCCTGTACGCGTTGTACCCCTGTACGCGTTGAACTGCAATGGACCGATCGGTGCCCCGGCCGGCCCATTGCATTCAATGTGCGGGTACGCGTTGTACCCCTGTACGCGTTGTACCCCTGTACGCGTTGAACTGCAATGGACCGATCGGTGCCCCGGCCGGCGCATTGCATTCAATGTGTGCGGGTACGCGTTGTACCCCTGTACGCGTTGAACTGCAATGGACCGATCGGTGCCCCCGGCCGGCCCATTGCATTCAATGTGTGCGGGTACGCGTTGTACCCCTGTATGCGTTGAACTGCAATGGACCGATCGGTGCCCCCGGCCGGCCCATTGCATTCAATGTGTGCAGGTACGCGTTGTACCCCTGTACGCGTTGAACTGCAATGGACCGATCGGTGCCCCCGGCCGGCCCATTGCATTCAATGTGTGCGGGTACGCGTTGTACCCCTGTACGTGTTGTACCGCAATGGACCGATCGGTGCGCACCCATTGACAATGGGCTTGCCTGGCAACGGACGCGTTTTCGAATTTCGAACGAGTCGGTTGCTGGAAAATCAGTTGGTCACCCACAACAATGTTGCAAAATCATGTATGTCATGAAGTTGAAGATTTGAAGGATGCTGTGGGCGTGTTTTGGTGCTGCTATTCCATGGATTGGCCAGATTCAGAAGATGCAAACGACTTGGACCTATCACTTTGGACACAAGGGACAGTATCTGCCTCTCCAGCACATATATATTGCTGGCTGTTCCCCTGAGAGCTCACTTGCCTGCACTACATGCACCAGGATGACATCTGCCACTGCACTGCTGCTGTCTCTGCCCCTCTGGACCCTGCAATGGCACGTACTGTGGAGAGAGCCCCAGCCTTCAGCCTTGAGGAGAACCAGGCCCTGCTGGACAGCCTACTTCCACAGTACAGCAAGCTGTATGGGACACCAGGGGAGCAGGTGAGTGTTCTGTGCACTGCCTTTCTGAATGTGCATATTGTCTGACTAGCAAGGCTGAAAGTCTGCACGCCACTGGCTAGCAGGCTCACTGAGTAGTTGTCACCCCCCATAGTGTGTAGTGACATGCACTGGACAGGTATGGTGCAGTGACAGTGCATTTGAACAAGGTTTTACTTCCCATGCAATGATACCATGTAGTGACGTCTGGCAAACTGTCCATGGGCAGCTTTGCACTGCCTGTGTACATCATGTGCCCCTGTGATTGAGACATGTATATACAACTGTGTCATGCACGGATATGTTGCATGTGTAGTAATGGCCTTTTCACTTTGTCATCCTGACAGGTTAATGCCCATCGGAAGCAGGAGATCTGGAAGGACATCGTCCGGGCCGTCCGGTCCGTGGGGGTCTACAAGCGCCGGATCCGCAACTGCCAGAAGAGGTGGCAGGACCTTCGGGGCTGGACCCGGAGGATTGCACGGGTCCAGCTGAAGCTGTCGCCTCCTCGCAGGAGGGGCGGAACACGGACCCTGACCCCCCACATGCTCCAGATCCTGGCGGTGGTGTTTCCAGACCTGGATGGGCAGCTGAAGGCCAGACAGCAGCAAGGAGGGGTGAGTCAAAGACTGCACTGTGAACTCTGTATTACATGCTTTGTGCCCTCCTCTGGCCTGGTTCAACTGCCACAGTGCAGCAGTCATGTTGTCCAGGAGCCATGTCCCTCTATTGTGCACTGCCCACTGCTCATCTGATACCCAGGTGTGGCCCTTACATTCAGGGAATTGTGTCACTTGGGACTGTGTCCTTGCAGTTTGCTTCACTAAAGGTGGGGGACAGCATCTGTTTCCCTAACTCTGTTGTGGGCATCATGGGTGGGTCCATTGTTCCGACAACGCCTGTGTTCGGACATGTAATCTGCGTGTTGCTTTGATATGCGGTCCACTTGCTGAGCTGAGCCACCACATGTGCCTGGGGTATGTGGCACACGCCCATGCAGCGGGTGGGAACAATGTTTGGGCCCCAGGAGTGTGCAGATTACGTGTGTCACACATACATAGCCAGCTATCCACTGTCCAGGGCTCATCCCTCATTCATGTGGAGCAGGACAGTCATGCCTACTCCAGGCCATGCAATGCACTCTGTACTCCCACTCCCGTGTATCAGCTGACACATTGTGCGCAGTGATTTGACCCCTCAGGTGTCTGCCTCTGTGTCAGTGTGCTGTGGATTACTTGCCAGGACTGCTGGGGTGTTTCTTGGTAGGGGCTCAGCATGCCCCTGGAGATGTGACCATAGGAGACGATACTTGTGTGTCACATAGGTGTTTGATCAGCTGCCCGTGCAGACTGGGGTATGCGAATGTGAAGTTCAGGCAGCTGTTCCCCATTCACAGCAGATTGTGAGGGGCTCAGGTTCAGAGGGTAGTGTCACAGGTCTCCCATATGTCCAAGAGGTATGACCTGGACAGATGAGGGTTAAGATGATGTGTTGTGTGGGGGATGTACATGTGCACTTGTGCAGCTCCAGGACTTGCATTCCCCATGACCTACTATTGTGACACAGTGCATAGTGTTGTTGTCTGGCTGCCAAGTCATACATCACTGAGACAGTGATGTATGACTTAGCAGTCATGCCTCTGCCATGGCATGTGTCAACTTATTGGTGGTCCTGCAGGGGAGTGACATGTGCTACATGCACACCATTGTGGCGATGGCTATCAGGACATGGGTGCATCATGGTGTCTGTCGCTGGTATGCATCACATGCATTTCCTATTTGACTCTGGGCATCCCTTTCATCCGAAAACCTGTACTGACTCAGTGGCAAGAGCTGTGATGTGTGCATGTCCACATGCCGCACCGTGTCCTCTGCACTGTCCAACTACTGTGTACTTGGTGCATGTGTCCACACTGGGGTGTTGCAATCCAACAGACACCAGACAGATGGGTGCAAGGCCATGTGGGATGTGAGTGCCATGCTTGGCATCAGACTGACAATTGGCTTCTCCTGTTCAGTTAGGGCACTTTTAGCAATGTACAACTAATGATGCCAGGGCTTGCTCTGTAATGTGCTGTGCTCACAGTGGTGTGTGCGTTTGGTGCAGGTGACTGATGTCTGTCTGTTTCCCCATTGTTTGCAGATACATCCACGGAAACGGAAGGGGACAGCTCCACGGACCAGGAGGAGCCAGAGAGCCAGACTGGGTCAGCAGCCGAGGAGTGGTCGGAGGGACCCAGTGGCACGGAGGGCGAGGGGAGCCACACCGAGGAGTCCTCAGCACCATCCACCTCAGCTGAGGACCAGAGCAACTCAGAGGATGACTCCCTTATGGAGGCGGGTGTCAGCAGCCACCACACCCCAGCTAGTGTTGCTGTCCCCGCCACCACCAGCACCACCACCGCCCTCCCATCGGCTCCCATTCCCCAGGTCCGTGGAGGCTCCCATATTCGGGAGCGTGTCTCCTTTGGGCCAGGCACCGCACCCCCTGCCCCTGTGTCCCCTGCTGCCCTGAGTGAGGAGTCTGTGTACCTCCTTCGCCAGCTCCACGTAGGGCAGACAGCCATGCTGAGTGTCCTCCATGCGCACACCGCTCTGTTGACTCAGCTGGTGTCGTTCATGGAGGGCATCTCATCGGGCATGTCTGACCTACAGAGGGGCAATAGGTCCATGGACTCCTCCCTGACGACAGCAGTGTCCCTCCTCAGACAGTCCCTCACCCCTCCTGCCTCTGCTCCATCCACACTCCCCAGCACCTTACCCGTCCCAAGCACACACACACCGGCACAGGCACACACCAGCACACACACGTCCAGCACACAGACACACACGCCACAAACAAAACGCACACGCACGCACAGTCAGGGGACTGAAACCACACTCACAGGGGATGGGGCCCTGGTACACACACACGCATCCACAGGCACTGCGCAGTCCTCAGTTGCCTCTCCCTCCAAAGCACCCTCCCTTGCCTCACCTGCAACCCCAAAGACCCAGCGCCTCTTCCTCAGTGACCTCGGCCTCTTCCCCTCCGATCCAGCTGCTCCAGCATCCAGGGGGAAGAGGAAGCCCCCACACGGAGCAGAGTGCCCCTCGCCCCCGGACACCCTCCCCCAGGCACAGACAGACTGAGGCCCCCACCCGCAAGTCCCCCAGAGTGGTAAGAGCAAGACCCCGCCGCCGCCCTGCAGCTCAAGCACCAGGTCTCCTTCCTCCATCCCTCAGGCCCCCACTCCACAGGTGCCCCCACCACACCCTGCCCCAGGTTCCCCCACCCACAGATATACCATCCCCAAGAGGCTCCGGCCTTCTCCCCTGCCACTTGCTCTCCCGGCACCACACCCCCGCTGCGCTTGTCTGTGCCACTGATGTGGTGAGGGTGTCCTCCCCCTCTGTCCAGCCCACCTTGCCGGTTCCCCATTCTCCTCCCCTGGTGGTAGGCACTGCAGTGGAGTCCACTACCACCCTGTCTGACTTGGGCACTGCAGTGGCGGACCTGTCCACTCCATCTGCAGGGTCCACTGCAGTCGTGCCGGCACCCAGAACATCTGAGCCATGCCCCCCAGTTGTGCCGGCACACACCATGTCAGACACCTCCACTGCAGTTGTCAGTGGCTCTCCAGCACCCACCACCCCTTCCCTGCTTCCTCCTGGTGAGCCCTGATCCTGTCCCTGCGGTGCCTGGCCTACCCCCCGGTTGCCCCTCCTAGTGGATTGTCCCTGGTTTTGTGCAGGCATGTGTAGGGTGGCATCTGCCACTGTCACCCACTTGTGACTTTGTTGATGGACTGGCCATTGGCCTTTGTTTATTTTCTACTGGACTTCTACTTTTAATGCCACATATGCTGAATAAAGCAACTTTCTGTTCTCTAGTGCTTTTGCTTCTGATGTACATGATGTTGATGATGCTAACCATGCCCTTGCTGCAGTGATGGTGATATTTGGTCTCATGATAATGAAGTGTTACTGTGCAGGGACCCATGTGGTCCAGGGGAATGTGTCCTATCCTGTGGTGTATCCATGTCATCCATAGCAGCATCTGAGGGTGTCATGTGTTCAGTATTTGGCAATGGGATTTCCTACTTAGATTGCCTATTTCACATCTGTGGCTTCCACCCCTGCACATCTGTTGTGCCTGCCATTGTTCAATTCGTCTACTTCCCTGACCGTGTGGCCATCTCCACTGGACATGCAGGTTTGGGCATCAATGGGGAAGGACTCATCTGTGTTGTCAGTGCAACATTGCTATACAAGTGTGTTGGATCTGTGCTGATGATTCCGTTGGCACTTCCATGACCAGGCTGATGTTACGGGAGCCCTCATTTGGTGCTAATTGTTGTTTGTGTGACCAAGTGCTCAGCTGACATGATGGGGCCCTACTGAGGCAACATATGGCACAGCTTTCCTCACACAGAAGTGGAGTCCCCTCATGGCAGTGTGTACTCCTGTGACATTGCCTGCGCCCAAGGTGTGTGTTGTATGTGCATGTCTGTGTGTTCACTTCCGTTTAGCTGTGCATGCTGTGATCCCTAGTGTTGTACCTGTTTGTGATGCTAGCTGAGTTGACCTATGTTCCCCCAAAGTCTTCGCCCTGGGTTCTCTGTGATGTGGGTGCATGGCACATTACTGGTCATCAGGGTGTCACCCATAGGTGTGTTTGCTGTCAGGGCTGAGTTTGTGTGCAGACGCAGATGGGTCACAGTCAGGTTTCCCCTTGGCACTTGTTGTTTGCCCCTGTCATGTGATTTCCAGTTTGTGTTATCTTTCAGTGATTGTGACACGTTGTGTGTGTGACTGCTGGCACTCCTCAGGGTCCGGGCTGCAATGTTGGTTGTTGTCTATGTGTGTTCTTTGTGGGTGACCTTGGCTTCTTCATTGGTGTGTGACTGTGGCTGGGATCCCATTGGTTGGTGTGGTATTGCCGTCATGTCCATGTACAGCGTAGTGTGCAGTGTGTCAGACATTCAGGAGTCTTGTTGAGTGGCCATGTGTGATGTGTTTCTGCACCTTGGTTCCCACCCACCACCCTGGAATAGTCATGGGTGCATGTGCAATGTCACCAGTGCATGTGTGCTTCACTGCTGCACATTGTTGGAGGTCGAGGGGTGTGGTGTTGAGTGTGTGCAGATGAGAGTTGTTGCCCGGCTAGGCCCCTGCCTCCATGTTGGCCTTGGCTTACTGGCCATGCTGTTTGATTTGTGCTTGTGTAGGTGTGATGGTAGTTAGTTGCTCAGGACACATGACTGTGGTTCACAGTGTGAACCACATTTAGCTTTGTCATCACAGTGGGATTGTAATGCAGCCCAGGGTCACCACATTGTGGGGGCCCTGGGGGTGGTGCTGTGGTGTGTCTGTGTCTTGCTGTGTCAGTTGCTGTCCCTACGTGCCTGTGTGACATGTGTGATTTGTGCTCCCTCTCATCTGACAATGCCTGCTTGCCCACATAGGGGATTTGGATCCATGAGTTACCTTTGTGTGGCACTGTATGCACATCTGTATGATTGGTATTCAGGTCTCCTCATGTGTTGTGTGGTTGCCTGGGGACACTGGCACCCCCCCCACCTGTTGTGTATGATGTGCAGTGTGGGTCTGCCTGTTTGTGTTTGTGCATCTGCACCACTGCATTGGCATATCTTGGGTGTGCCATTGGCTGTATGTAGTTTGGTGGGTTTCCCCTGCTGTCCCTGGGACTCCTAGGTCATCGGTCAGCACAATGATCATGGTTTGTGTGTCCCATTGCTGCCATGGTATGGTATCTGTTCACCTCACATCTGCAGTCTCCACAGGGTATCTGCATGTGTGTGCCCATTGGTGCAAATATGTGGGTCTGCATTCTGATGGTCACTTCTGTTATTGTGTCATTGATGATTGTTGACGGTGTCAGCCCCCATGGGTGTTGTTTGTCTGCACATGGCCAAAGGTATGTCTTATTTGCACTGCAGTATTTGGCTCCCCCAATTTATGTTGCAATGGGACACATACACTACTTTGCCACTGATGTGTTTGTTGTTCTGTGACCAGGAATCATCCATGCAGTTTGGCAGTTGCACCTCTTTCTTTGTTAACACTTACCTTTTGTTCACTGTGATGATGGGGGTTTGGACCCCATTGCCACAATGTTCGAAATGTGCTTCAGCTATGGACCCCACACTTACATTTTGGTCACTGTGATGATGGGGGTTTGGACCCCATTGCCACAATGTTCAAAGTGTGCTTCAGCTATGGACCCCACACTTACATTTTGGTCACTGTGATGATGGGGGTTTGGACCCCATTGCCACAATGTTCAAAGTGTGCTTCAGCTATGGACCCCACACTTACATTTTGGTCACTGTGATGATGGGGGTTTGGACCCCATTGCCACAATGTTCAAAGTGTGCTTCAGCTATGGACCCCACACTTACATTTTGGTCACTGTGATGATGGGGGTTTGGACCCCATTGCCACAATGTTCAAAGTGTGCTTCAGCTATGGACCCCACACTTACATTTTGGTCACTGTGATGATGGGGGTTTGGACCCCATTGCCACAATGTTCAAAGTGTGCTTCAGCTATGGACCCCACACTTACATTTTGGTCACCTTGATGATGGGGGTTTGGACCCCATTGCCACAATGTTCAAAATGTGCTTCAGCTATGGACCCCGCACTTACCTTTTGGTCACTGTGATGATGGGGGTTTAGACCCCATTGCCACAATGTTCAAAATGTGCTTCAGCTATGGACCCCACACTTACATTTTGGTCACTGTGATGATGGGGGTTTGGACCCCATTGCCACAATGGTCATGGCCTGCTTGCATTGTGGGTGCCACACACATATATGTGTGGCACATGTGCTAGGGGGTCACATTGTATGTTCAAAGTCATGTTCGGTGTTGTAGGCATTTGACACAGTCTACACACGCTTGTCATGGTGTTTGGGGGATGTCTTCTTCTTGCATTCCCTAGGTTGTGGTGTGCTGGTTGTGTCATGCATTGTCCATCCTATGAGTGGGGGTGGTAGTAGTGGTAGGCATCCAGCCCCCCCTGGCTAAGGGTGGTAGTAGTGGTAGGCATCCAGCCCCCCTGGCTAAGGGTGGTAGTAGTGGTAGGCATCCAGCCCGCCCTGGCTAAGGGTGGTGGTAGGCATCCAGCCCCCCCTGGGTGAGGGTGGTAGTAGTGGTAGGCATCCAGCCCCCCCTGGCTAAGGGTGGTGGTAGGCATCCAGCCCCCCCTGGTTGAGGGTGGTAGTAGTGGTAGGCATCCAGCCCCCCTGGCTAAGGGTGGTGGTAGGCATCCAGCCCCCCTGGGTGAGGGTGGTAGTAGTGGTAGGCATCCAGCCCCCTGGGTGAGGGTGGTAGTAGTGGTAGGCATCCAGCCCCCCTGGGTGAGGGTGGTAGTAGTGGTAGGCATCCAGGCCCCCTGGGTGAGGGTGGTAGTAGTGGTAGGCATCCAGCCCCCCTGGGTGAGGGTGGTAGTGGTGGTAGGCATCCAGCCCCCCTGGGTGAGGGTGGTAGTAGTGGTAGGCATCCAGCCCCCCTGGCTAAGGGTGGTAGTAGTGGTAGGCATCCAGCCCCCCTGGCTAAGGGTGGTAGTAGTGGTAGGCATCCAGCCCCCTGGGTGAGGGTGGTAGTAGTGGTAGGCATCCAGCCCCCCTGGCTAAGGGTGGTAGTAGTGGGAGGCATCCTGCCCCCCTGGGTAGGGGTGGTGGTGCGCATTCAGGCCCCTGTGTGCATATGTGGCATTGGTGATGGGCATCCCGCCCCTATGGTGCTGCTGTTGCTGGTGTAAGTATATTCTGCATCCCTCTGTGTGTGTGTGATGTGTCGTGTACGTGTTGTATGTGTTTTGTGGTTGGTGTCTGGCTTACCTTCTGCGCCGTACGCGTCCGTGCCTGTTCCGGTAGTAAATGTAGAATATTGGTATGATCGGGACGAAGGGATTCATGGTTGGTTCGTGTCGTTCGTCCTTCTCGTTGCTTCGCGTCGTCCTCGTCGCTTCGCCTCGTCCTCGTCGCTGGCGTGTTCGTCTCGGAGCCGTGGATCGTGTTGTGGCGCGAGTGGAGCTTATGTGCGCCTCTCCCGGATGCTTTGACGAGCCGTCCGTAGCGACGGGGTTCGGCGCGTACGGAAAGCGCATCGTACTCGTTCGGCCGGACGGAGCTGCATTTTTCCTTCCGTGCGACTCGATTCGGCGTTTCCGGATTCGCCTCGGTCGGGGAACAGGACCTGGTTTGGGTGAGTACGGCTCGGCCGGATTCTTTGCTGTTGTGCGCATCGTACTTACTCGTTCGGTGTGCTGTACGGATCGGTCGGGAAACAGGCTTTCGCATGGCTTTTTTCCCGACCGAATGGTATTGGGTGCGCCTCCGACCGAGATCGGAATCGGCCCCAAAGTCTTGCCAGAGCAGCGCTTGCGCGCTACTCGAGGCTCGACCTAAAAGTGAAGGTGTTCCTAAATTAAAGTGATGCACGACAGCCTGAATTACTCCCTTTAATTTCAGTTAAGCTGTAAATATATGATTGCCCCTTTATTTAACATATTTCTCTACGTTAGTGCTGAGTCGAGAAACATCAGCCCAGGGCTCCGCATGTAAAGGTCGCATGGACCGCATGTGACCCCCGGGCCTTACTTTAAGTATCAATGAACAAGAGACTGCCCCTCCCCTTTTTTAATTTTATTCTTATTAGTGGCTCTGCAGCTGAATGTAATTGGAGGAGGGGGTGGAGAGATCCCTGTCCTAACTGATTACTATGGAAGAAAAACCTACATGTCTCTTAAATGTAACAGTAAGACAGTAAGACATAGCCTCCACTCTATTTTGGTTTAACACTTTGTTGCAACAAGAGTTATGAACAGAAATCATAACCACATTGCTTTCTCCATGCTGTTAATGAGCAATACGATCCCAAACTTCTATTAGGTGTATTGCATTATTTCTGTTTGAGAGCAAAACTATTTACAGATTTATTAAAACACATGCATAAGTGAATTCATATAATCTCTGTGCAAAGAGACTTCTTCAGTTTGTGCCACCTTTCCAGTTTGTCACACATGAGAACTCAGTTGTGATGTGAGTGCAAATATAACTTTCATGACCACATTATGGTCTGCAACAGGCAATTCCATCTATCGATGCACTCTTATGAAAATGCCAATATATTATATCACCACAGTACTTTGACAAAACTGGAAGGGTATTGATGAATGACAAAACATTTCGTTCCAGAGATATGCAATGAGCCTGTGTCCAAAATCAAAATCCTCGTCTGTGAGAAACAACATCTTTAGTGATTTCAATAACTATTTATTAATGAATAGCTTCTTGCCTTTGTACAAGTCTGTAATAATTCACATTCTTCCTCTTTGTATCATCAAGAGAGGTAGATGTGGAGTTAAGAATAGTACATCTATGGGGCGTGGTTTCGGCGCCGCACAAGATGGCCGCCTGAGCTGGAGGCTCCGCCGCACCGGAACGAATAAAGAGCCGCGGGTGCGTTATTTCGCATCCCTCACAAGCGGACTCCAACATTTTATAAATCGGAAGATGCGGTGAACCTGATGAGGGGTTTTTAAATACGGAGCGCATTACGCTCCTTGTCGTTTTGCCATCGTTGCGATTCCCTCAGCGAGCCTGTCTTCTGGAAAGCTGTGCTGTCACCCTCTAGCGGAGCGCACCTTGCCATGCGACCCCTCATGGAAATGACGGCGGAACATCTTCAGAACATGGTGAGCCGCTTTTCGTTTTGATGTGTGGCACTTTACCAACTTTCTCGCCGAAATTCAGTGTACCTCAGAACGGCCGCCATCTTGTTTTTCATTTTGCTTCCTGAGGCCTTCTACTTTCTCCTCACGGCAGATACTGAGCATGCACTCCTCAACTGATTGCTGAGCTTCATTGTTCCTTCTGATCCTGGAGATGGTTCTCAGGTTTTATTTCTTCACAAAATTAACAATATGCTAACAATTTTTTTTTTACGCTGACATATTTCCTATGGTGATTTTTTCAGGCAACCTATGTGTCAACTTTAATATCTAAGCTACTACCTCATACCTTTGGACTATTTTTACGGGGAGCTCTGCTTCTTGATTTCAGTCATTCGTCCGCTTAAAATTGCATAATTCTCTTGGTGGTCTCGAGGATATTTTTCTCATCTCGTCATCTTTGTAGGAACACTACTCCCACAGCTACCACTTAACATTGTTTTATCGGATTAATATTGGTGTATGGGTAGAATACGCAAACCTCAATTTATCTTTGTCTCTAAAACTTCCTCCACTGCGTCATCTAAGCCTCCCGTGTCATTCAGACCTAGTTCTTCTTCACTCGCTACAGACATGGCTGGAGTGACTTCTGCTCGTAATCAGTCTTCACAATCAATCCCACATAAATCTTCTCCACCCACGTCTACACCTAAGAGATTGAAGCAGGACTCTCCACCTCCAGATAAGACATCTTCTCCCATCTCCTTGGAGTTGTTGTTAGAGGAAATACGCGCCTTACGTCCGTTTGTGGAGGAGACGAATAATAAAATGCAATTTCTGGAAGAAAAGTGGTCTTCAATGGAGGGTAGGGTCTCTACAATGGAGCAACAACTTTCGACCGTCCAAGCTGACTCTCAAAGACTTTCCTCTCTGGAGAAAGAGGTTCGCAAACTCCAGCAGCATACAGAAGATTTGGAAAATCGCAATCGGAGGAACAACTTACGAATTTATGGTCTTCCTGAAGCTTTGGAAGGTGATGATCCTGTCGCCTTTTTCACTTCCTTCTTGCCAAAATTGCTGGATATGCCTACTTCCTCCACTCTTAATATTCAAAGAGCCCACAGACTTGGGCCTCGTCCTTCGCTGTCTTCAACTTCGGTTAGGCCCCGAGGAGTCATTATCCTCTTTCTGAAATTTACTGATTTGCTTTCAGTTCTTTCTGCAGCCAGAGCAAAGCGGCAACTTTCTTGGCTTGGTCAGAGAGTTTTTTTGTCTCAAGATGTCTCCAATGTTACAGCAAGCAGACGCAAAGAATTCCTTAGTCTTCGACCTCCACTCCGCTCATTGGGAGCCCGCTATGGCCTCTTTCATCCTTGCATTTTTAAGGTGACTTTCCAAAATCATACCCAGTCTTTTGAAGATCCTGCGGAACTCAGGAAGTTCATACACTCTCACTCTTCAACTAGTATGGATACTGCTGGCCCTTCTAGTGGTTGATATGTTATATTCACTCATGTATTTTGCCTAGAGCTTTCATGCTATTAATGTATGATTTGAATATGTTTAGGAAAGATTGCCTACGCTTTCTCTTAGTTACGATATAGTTCTCATTAACATTTCTTATGGTTAATTCTTCTCTATCTCCCTCTTTCTGTCTTCAATTATATACTATTCCTCCAATACGTATCTGTTTGTGCCTTTCTATTTTGTCAAAGATATGTCCTCTATTGTTTCTTATTTCCTCTCCTTTAGTCGGACTGTCTGCATACTTTTGTTTATTATGGTGTGGTCCGGGGTCCCTGGTTTGGGTGGTTCGTCTTCCACGCGTCACCACTCCCCCAGTCTTATTTTATCCTTGTCCCCCTCAGGTACGTTTCCTCAGTCGTCCCCTTGGATATGTACTGTCTCTTCTTGTATTCTTCCTTCTCCTTGTATCTTTCCCCTTTCCTTTCTTACCTCTTCCTTCTTCTTTCCCATTGGTACCTCTTTTTATGTTTCTATCAATGCATATTTTGCTTGTTTAAAACTTTAATGTTTATACATTCAGAGTTATCTCCTGGAATGTAAAAGGTTTTATTAACCCTATTAAAAGACAGAGAGTCCTGTCCCACCTTGCCTCTTATAACCCCGATCTGGTTTTTTACAAGAGACCCATCTTACAGAAATCGAGGCATTAAAATTAAAAAGGAGCTGGGTGGGTGCGGTTTTATTCTCCCCATCTGTTAATAAAAAAAATGGTGTCATAATTTTGTGTCATAAGAAATTGAACTGTAAAGTCATATCACAAGAAATTGACACAGAAGGTAGATGGATACTAGCTAAGTTGTTAATTAATACTGTTCCTTTAACTGTTTTTAATGTTTACGGGCCTACGCACCCTGACTGTTCTTTTTGGCCTCTGATTACACAAAAGTGTATCCAATTTCAGGATGATTTCTTTATACTAGGAGGTGATTGCAATCAAGTTGTAGATCCATTTCTGGACCGTCAATCCGAGGTTCGCTTTATCCCACACAAGACCCATAGACACTTTCTTGATACTATCTCTCAGACACATCTCATTGACTCTTGGAGACTTTCTCACCCTGATACTCTGGACTTCTCCTTTTTCTCTCCTCCTCATGCTTCTCTTTCTCGCTTAGACTATATCTTTCTTTCTCAATCCTTATCTCAAACTTTACTGTCCTCCTCTATTGAACCTATTGTCATTTCGGATCATGCCCCTATTGTAACAGATCTGGAGCTGCTCCCTCCGCATCCCAGATCTTCTCGTTGGCGTTTCAATAATTCTCTTCTTTTAGACCCTCTTTTCGCTTCCTCCTTTTGTACCTTTGCTAATGAATTCTTTGATCTTAACGGTGATCCCAATCTCTCCCCCACATCCTTTGGGATTCCTTTAAGGCCACTGCAAGAGGTTTTATCATAGACTTCGTCTCACAAAAAAAGAAGCGTTTTTTGCAACAACGAAAAGCTACTTTAGCACATATTAAGCTTCTAGAACATGAATTTTACACGTCTTCGAAAGACTCCATCTCACCAGAGTTGATAAAAGCCAAACTCGCTTTTAACAAATCCACCACCGACAATGCGTCCTCTGTACTTCTTCGTAGTAGTGCCCGTTTCTATGGAGGCCGTAATAAATCAGGGAAACTTTTAGCAAATTATCTCAAAACACGCAAAGAACGTACCCGCATAGACTCTATTTATTCCTCTAATAATTCCCTCTTGCATAAAGATCAAGAAATACTTAATGAATTCAAACTTTTTTATCAAAATCTTTATATTCCAGAGTCCCCTCCCTCCTCCTCTCTTATTAAGGCCTACTTTGATAAAATCCCTGCCCCTTCTAACACCCATCTTAATCTTCTTGATCTCGAAACTGACCTATCCCTTAATGAACTCTCTACTGCTTTAAATGCTCTTACTAAAGGGAAAACTCCTGGCCCAGATGGATTTTCAGTTGAATTTTATTCACACTTTTCTGAGTTATTACTCCCGAAACTCTTAACACTTTTTCACTCTTTTTATTTAATTGGTAAGACCGAGGGTTCCTTTCAGGAAGCCACAATCTGCCTCATTCCTAAAGAAGGTCGAGATCCAAAATTTTGTAAGAATTATCGTCCGATTTCCCTGGTTAATGTTGATTATAAATTATTTGCCAAATCGCTCGCTTTACGTTTAGATCCCCTTATGCCTCACCTTATAGGTAAGGAGCAGTGCGGTTTTGTCAAGGGGAGACTTACCTCGGATAATTCCCGTCTTTTCCTTAATGTTTTAAATAAAGCCCCCTCCCTCTCCACTTCTCTGGCGGCTATCTCTGTTGACGCAGAGAAGGCCTTTGATAGAGTAGATTGGTCCTTTTTATTTGCCTCACTGCAATGGCACGGTTTTGGTCCTAAACTGATTTCACTCATCTCTTTACTTTACTCTGCTCCCAAAGCTTCGGTATTAGTCAATGGTCGAATCTCATCTTATTTTCCTCTTCATCGTGGCGTTCGTCAAGGTTGCCCTTTATCTCCTCTTCTTTTTATCCTTGCTCTTGAACCCTTTTTATCCTCTATTCGTAATAACGATTCCATCTCAGGATTTTCTTATGGTGACCATCAATTGAAACTTTCTGCTTATGCAGACGATATTCTTCTGTTTATTTCTGCTCCGGAAACCTCTATTCCCCCTTTATTATTTGAATTTGATTCTTTTTCCCAGGTCTCGGGCTATAAAATTAACTCAGATAAGACCGAGATTCTCCCCCTTACAAAATTCTGTCTTCCCCATTCCTTTGCCTCCACGGGATTTGCCTGGAATAGTACAAAAATTAAATATCTAGGCATATGGTTTTCTAACTCCATTACTTCTTCAATTAAATTAAATATGTCTGCAGTTTTATCCCGAGTCGAGACCTTACTCTCCTCCTGGAACCCTCTTTTCCTTTCTTGGTGGGGCCGATTAGACTCAATTAAAATGATGATCGCTCCAATTTTAATTTATATTCTTTCCATGCTCCCCATTCATATCCCCGCTCTTTATTTTAAACGGATCGATTCATGCCTCTCTAAATTTCTCTGGAAAAATAAAAAAGCCAGAATCGCTTTGTCTTCTCTTCGTAAGACCAAATCTAATGGTGGGGTGAATTTCCCGGATTTTCGTCTCTATCACAAATCCTTTTCCCTTCGTCAGGCTGCGAGATGGCTCATATCTGATTCCTCCCCCTTTACACCACTTTGGCTCTCCATTGAACACATTTTACTATTACCTTTTTCTTTCAAAGAAATTATAACTTTTTCTGCCAAAACCTCGCTTACCTCCCTTCCCTTATTTAGACGCACCTGTTCACTTTTGAAACCCCTGGTCCAACCCACTCCTATCTCTCGCGAATCCTTCTTAGACTCCTCTATTTGGTACAACTCTCTTATTATCCTTAACAACAGACCCGTTTTTGGAAAACGTGGAGACTCAAAGGAATTATCTGGGTTAAGCATCTTTTCAATGGACTTTCACCATGTTCTTTCCCTCAATTTCAGGCTTTATTCCATTGTCCTCGTTCCTTTTTACAGAAGTTTACCACTCTTATGGCAATTATTCTTGACGTTTACTATTCCCTTCCCTCTTCAACCCTAACTGGCGTCCAAAATCCTCTTCTTAAAATACTCCTCTCCCTACCCAAAGCCTCCCTTGTATACAAATATTTCTTAGCCCCCAATCCAGACAGAGCCAAATCTAAAGTGGAACTTTCTTGGGAGTCGGATCTGGGTTGCGAATGGACTATTGCCTTTTGGGATAGGTTTTGGACTAGATCTCTCAAAATCTCTCGTTCTGCCTCTCTTACCCAATCTATGTTCTTTCTTTATCACAGGCTTTTTCTTACCCCTGCCTCTATAGCCCATTTCTCCTCATCTACTGATTCTAACTGTTGGACTTGTGGTTCCCCTAATGCTAATCTCATTCATCTTCTTTTTCTCTGTCCCTCTGTTTGTGACTTTTGGGGGAAGGTCTGGTCATATATCTCCCGACTATTTAAGATCCTCATTCCTCACTCTATCCCCCTCCTCTTTTGTGGCAGTCGCTCTGACTCCTTGGATCTCCCCTCACACAGTCATGGTCTCTTTGATCTCATGCTTGCTTTAGCCTTCCAACATATCTTTTTTAATTGGAAAAACCTCACAAAATTATCCATACAACACTGGTGGAATAGCCTTTGTTCCTTTCATAGACTTGATGTTGCTTTCGCCTCCTCCTGTAAACCAATGATCAATAGAGAATTTTTCTGGTTACCCCTTACCACCTACTTAGATCATATTGTTTTAAAAAGATTGTGCCTCTAGCCTCTGAAAACTTCAAACCCCCTTGAATGATATTATCTCTGTTCTCTACTTCTTATCCTCGTAGACTTGATATATGATTCTAATTAATTAATAATTCATTACTTTTTATTCCATATATAATATGCATTGTGATATATGATTTCCTTTTATTCTAGAGTGTTAGAAATGATTTCTTCCCCCCCCCTCCTCCTCCTCCCTTCCTTCCTTCCCTCCCCTACCTGATATAAAAATTCCCAAAATGGCTTCTATTCTTCTCTTCAATGTACTAGCCATAGCCTTTGTAATATTATTCTATCTTTGTAATGCTGGTATGTTATTTTCTTCTTCTGTTTATTGGTTGTTAAATAAAGCTTTTCAAACATAAAAAAAAAAAAGAATAGTACATCTATACTTCCTTTTATATGCTTACCTTGACAATATGGTGGTAGTTGATAATCTGGAGCTGATATAGATCGATATAGCTGATCTAGATATTTTGACACTCACTCCTTTGTGTCATTTATTCTGTAATTGCTTTTTACTTTCCACCTGCAGATAGCATAAATGCGCAAGCTCACCAGTGAAATGATATACTATGAACTTTAGACATGTTCAATTTAAAAATCTCTCTTGCTAAATATCAAAAACAAATCAATATAATTAAGGAAATAAATCCATGTTAAATTAACATAACAATGGGAATCCTATCATCGCTCGTTATCAAGCATCTGGCTACGAAATTTCCTCTGTAAACAAGTTATCCTTCTCCCGTGTAAGACTCTAGTAAGTGATACTCCAATCATCTCTCTCCTACCTGCTGTAAGTAACTCAGACTAAATTGCTGGTCAAACCACAACCAGTCATTGGTTTTGATTCTGAGGTATATGGATAGTGGTGACATCTATTACTGGGGAGTATGATCTCTTATGAGATGTCTGAAGAGTACGCTTCAAACCTGTGAATACATTGTACGCAGACAGTGGAAAGTAAAGAAGTGTTAGGATAGGTATGTAAGCACCAAATGCAAACCAGTAAGAGGTGTAACCTCAGAGGCACTAGAGAAAAGCCAAGACTTGATGGCTTTTCTGAATAGCATGATTGGTGACAAATCTGATTTAAGCATAAGACAAAGAGGTACAATATGCCCTTTCTCTTTAATCTGTTCTTGGCAGTAGCAATAATTGGAGACAACAAAATAAAGGCAGAATAACATAACTGGCATTATAAAACAGTGGGCATAACAACAATCACCCTCTTTTATTTAACTTTTTATTCTGTTTTCCTTTATATTCATCATCATCATAAGCTTTATTTCGGCTAAAAGCCATAATAGAACAAATGAACATACATACAGAATAAAAACACATAAAACTTAAATCGGGCAATTGGCCTCGAAGGGCCAATTGCCCACAGTGCTAAGTAGTTCAATACAAACAATACTATCATAGATCAATTAATTACCACCAATAAAGGTTTTGATAAAAATCAGTGCAGCTATCCAGCGGGTTACTAGCAACAACCATTCATACACTGAATACTCACCTGGGCCCATACATTCATACTACGCTAGCAATTTCCGCTGGTGGGTCAGTTGTACTCTTTATCAAATCCCTGCTACCAATTACCTTTCTGATTGAAGAGTAATGACTTACCAATGGACCCTTTGCTAATTGGGAAGTTTAAAATGAGTGACATTCATTACAATTCATAATCCTGAAATAATCACTGAGTCAGGAAGTTTTAAAATGTTTATCTAAAGATTTAGCAGAGTAAAATACAGAACCACATGATACTTAATCGCATATTAAGGATGAAGCATAATAATCAATTATCGATCAATGGCGGTCCCTCAGAAAAGAGAAGATAGAGACAGCAGCACAGCTAAAGGTGCATTTATATTTACCTAAATGTGCGAGAAACCAAACCCCTTGGTCAAGGAGTTGGAAAGATAGGTCTCAGGAAGGATGATGAGCAATGACCTCCGGACCAAATTCAGGACGGGATAGGTGACCTCTCTATCCACGACGCCTGCGTCGTTCCCCTCTCTGGTACTTCGCTTCTCCTCGATTTCTCCCGTGTCTTCCTTCTAAGGTACTCCGCCGCCCCCCACCTCAGGACCTCTCTGGACAGCGGTTCAGTCTGCAATCGATCAGCTTGTATGACTGGAGCTTATGCCTGCTTCTCTGAGCTCCTCTGCTCTCCTCTCTCTGCTAATTAACTAATTCTATATCTATTATACCCTTCTACGCCCATGTACCTCCCCTTAATGTTGCAGAATTATGGGCCCACTACTTCTGATTGGACGGGGACAGGGGGTTGATCCTCACATCATATTGATTTAATCCAATTTCTTTAAGCCCATTGTTTAAAATACCGCCCATCACAATTAATACATTTGCTTTATTTCCCACCCGTCTCACGACAAAGTTTATTACAATGTTTATATAAATTGTTTCTTTCGGTAGGGACATCGTGGGTACAAATTATGTTGGCCATCAGGTCGTGGCCTTGGACGACGTCCAGGTTGACTTCATCCTCTCTTCTGGGCAGCCTCGCAGGGCGCATGCGCAGAACCATTGTCTCTCGAGTTTTCAGTTCAACCAACCCCAGGCCCATTTACGAACTAATAAAAAGTCAAAGAAGAAAGTATTAAAAACACAAATAAATTGTTTCACTGTATACCCACTCTTTCTACTCTATTCCCTTTTAATTATAAATTCTATCCCGCATTAATAGCGTTAGAATACCACAGTTTAATTGCAACATATGAGCAAGCTGTAGCACGTGAAAACATTAAGCAACCATTTTAATACACACTGCGCAGAAGCAAGGATTTCCCTCCAAGCAAAGAAAGACGTCACACCACGTGATATGGTTGACTCATGCGCAATAGGTTTCCCGCGTTTTAGCGGCCATTTTAGATTAGACAAGCGTTATTTGTTAGTTTAAACACATAGGCAAGCTTCCTTCTTCTTGTATTCGTGAGTGCATTTGTTAGTACGAACATTACAAAGTTTAATAAATTAATACTGTGAGGAGATTGCTTTCGAGCAAGTCTCATTGTGAGTCCTTGCTCCATCAATCCCCTCTCTGATGGCGTTTCTGAGCCATCAAAATACTACCCACAACCAGATGCCAACTTTTAGCATAAAATTGTCTCAGCTTCATTTTTACACTTTCTATTTTTCACATCTCCTTTTAGTTTCTTGTATAATTCGCTTCTTAGATCTTCTAGTTCAATTTCATCAAACTTTCTTTTCTTTCCTTTTCCCGTCACTCTATACATTTCATTCTTTCTACAACATTTGCACCATATTATTATTGACAGTACTATTATTGCTATCCCTGCTAAGGGTACTAATATTTGACCTATAAGTCCTTTCCCTACATTCAATCAATCAATCAATCATGTCACTTATAAAGCGCACTACATACCCGCGAGGGTCTCAAGGCGCTGGGGGAAGAGGGGGTGGTGCTGCTACTGATCGAAGAGCCAGGTCTTGAGGAGTCTTCTGAAGGCCAGTAGGTCTTGGGTCTGTCGGAGGTTGGTGGGGAGGGTGTTCCAGGTCTTGGCGGCGAGGTGGGAGAAGGATCTGCCGCCGGCGGTCGTTTTCCGGATGCGGGGGACTGTGGCGAGGGCGAGGCTGGTCGGCGGAGCTGGCGGGTGGGGGTGTAGAAGCTGAGTCGTCTGTTGAGGTAGGCTGGTCCGGAGTTGTGGAGTGCTTTGTGTGCGTGGGTGAGGAGCTTGAAGGTTATCCTCTTGTTGACAGGGAGCCAGTGCAGGTCTCTCAGGTGGGGTGTGATGTGGCTGCGTCGGGGGATGTCGAGGATAAGACGTGCAGAGGCGTTCTGGATGCGTTGCAGCCGTCTCAGGAGCTTAGCCATCGTTCCTGCGTAGAGGGCGTTTCCGTAGTCCAGCCTGCTGGTGACGAGGGCCTGGGTGACTGTTTTTCTTGTTTCGGTGGGGATCCACTTGAAGATCCTGCGGAGCATTCGGAGGATTTTGAAGCAGGATGAGGAAACGGCGTTGACCTGCTTAGTCATGGAGAGGGTGGGGTCGAGGATGACCCCTAGGTTGCGTACGTGGTCGGTGGGTGGCGGGGCTGTTCCCAGTGATGTTGCATTAGCAAACCAGGTACCAATTGACGTAATACTATTTGTCAATTTTTCCCATACACTATCAACTTCCAGTGGTTTTAGTTCATTCTCAAGTTTTGTTATATTCTGTATATATATGTTCCAATTTCTGCACTTTTATCAGGTGTATAAGTGCAACAGTGCTTCGTCTTCAATAATTTACAGACTCCGCCCTCTTTTGCTAATATTATATAAAGAGCAAGTCGATTTTGCATAACCATAGATCTAATCGCAACCATCTCCGCATTAATCATTAGGAATCCTCCAGCAGAAAAATCATTAGTTTACTTTGCACAGATCGTATTGGACCCCCGAAAAGTTGTCAAAAATGAACACCAAGATGATTAAGAAATGTCCAAAATGTGGCGAGAGGGAAGCAAATGATACCCACATGTTTCACTCATGTCACTACCTTGACACATTTTAGAGTGAAATTGGTAAGATTATTGATGAAAGCTTAAACACGACTATTAAGGTAAGAACCTTTAATGTTATTTTTGGCATATTGGATATCGATGAATCCAACACTACGTTAACAAAGAAACAGAAATATCTTTTGTTTACATTTATGCTAATTGCTAGACGCGAGATCTGCATAAATTGGATTCTTCCCTCCCCTCCTAAGGTTGAGGATTGGGTTCGATCTGTAGACAAATTTAGGAACCTGGATAGAGTCAGAGGGGAATGCAAGCGCACAAAGCACTGGGATTTTTGGGATACATATAGACGGTAGGTTAGGAAGGGATGTCCAATGATTTAAACTAACACGATTATGATCCTCATGAGTTTTATTGGGGTTGGTACAGTGACACATTAACTCATGTAAAATGGCAATGTTGGTATCAAGGCATGGCTCCCACCTCATCCTTGAGGGCGTCTAGTGAGAGGTGTCCCTGTTGCTTTTACAACAAGATCGCATAAAAGAGGACAAAAAAAAAAAAAAAGAATCCTCCAGCAGTGTCAGTTGATAAACGATCAACTACTGTAGATAATTTACATATTTTCCTTGAGTTCAGAATTATTCCCACTGAAGGTATCAATGCACCAAATATATGACCTACAATTTCAGAAAAACTAGCTCTTTTACTACGTGTTAATTCACTACTATTTTCATTGCTCCCAGTGTTTCTTTTTACGTGGTATATCTTTGGAAATACTATTCCAAAATAACAACTTCCATACCACCGTGCAGGAAGCCTAAAGTAAGCCTTATTCCCACACACATAATAGACTCCAGGAAAAACTGAATCTGTTCCTCCTTTTAGTCCCCAACCTCCAAGAATTAAGAAATTATGTTCACATTCACTGGTACCGATGCAAACATTGTTATAATCAGTCTTTAACCTATGTAGACAAATTTTCCCTGTCTTTACAAAATCCAGAGCCATAGCAGCTTGAGCCTTGCCAGGTGTGTAACTACCCTCTTTCTCAGCCCAAGGTGGCAGATGAGCCTTATGCTCCGATGCTTTCTTTTGGAAATCTTGTCTCCTATTTTCTACTAAATTCAAAAATATCTTTTCTTCTTCATGTAACGAACATGTTAGATTGCTTCTATGTGCATGTGTTATGTCTATTGATTAGAAAAATTCTCCCATAAACTGTGCATCTTTACTACTAAGCACTGGATTCATATTCTTTCGAATCGGAACCTCAGAAAATATCACATCTATATTTGAATAGTAATACTGAAGTCTCCCTGTTTTATAGAATAAACTAGCCAATACACTACATGATATGCCATAAGTTAATGGCAAATGATGATATGTTAACCCTTCTGCTACTGATTCTGGTAACTTCATACAAACATAACAATTACTAACTTCCATGGTATCTACATATTGAAACAATAATTTTGTGAAAACATTCAAACTAGTGTCGTTATCTGTTACTTCATGATGAAACTCTGGTTCATCTTCTGCCTTTAGTTCTACTCTATTACTTTTCAAGTTATCTGTCCTTGCCTTCGTTTCGTTGTTAATCTTTTTATCCATTATCAGAAGGTAAGGAATTGCTACGATCGCGACTAACCATACTATAAGCACCACTACCAGACTACATATGCATATAGCACAGCATCTTTTACAACATTTCTGTTTTGGTCTCCCAGAAACTCTATCGTCAGGCATTCTTGACAAGGAAGATTTCTCTTCTTATCTTTTCTTTTTCAAGACTTTAACGTTATCAAGGTGGTTTTAATTCTTTTTCATGAGTCAGTTCCGCACTTGTTCCTTCGTCACCACTTTCACTTGACTCTGAACTCTCGTAGTCTTCAAGGATTATATAGGTCCAATCAGGACCTTTAAATTTATTGTTCACAAGTTTCAGTCTTTTGCTTTTTCGTTTTTCAGTTCCACTTGTTTGTCCGGTTAGGCTTGTTACTTCATTTACTTGTTCTGGATCTTCACTTCTGGTTCTTATCTGGTATTTCACTCTTTTAATGACACTAGGCCAATGATCACCTTTTCTGACCTTCTTTGTTTGCCCTGTCTCTTTACTTTTTATTTCTTCTTCAGAAATTCTTTTATTTTCAGGTTGTGCCACAGTTTTGTTCTCTTCAATTTCAGTTTCTTCTATTTGTTCTTTTTCAGGTCTTATTGGTTTCTTTTCCGCTGCTCCACTGGTTTGTTGTTGATTTGAGCCCAATTTCCTCTCCCTATCTGATTCTGCTCAGGTTCTCTTATTGTTTCTTCTTCTTCTTCCTGAGCTGCTTCTTCTTCACCTATCTGATCTTCTTCAATTTCTTCTACATTTGCTTGACTTCTGGTTCTGTTGTAGATTTCAGGTATTTCCACCACCGGTATCCAGTCCTGACTTGTGCTCGGTTGTTCTTCTTCAGCTTCCCTCGAATCTCGGACCTGAGATTCTTCAGCTGGGCAACCTTCAGTTTCCTCAGTTATCGATGCTGTCTGAGGATTTTCTTCTTCAGGGTCTGGTACCCTTTTGGTGTGGCTTACATGAATCCAATTAGGAAATCCTGCACATTTCACTGCTGTGTTCGTAACTAGTATGACCTGACAAGGTTCGCCCCACCTGGGTGATAGACACGTTTCTCTGGTGTGATGCTTCACAACCACCCAGTCACCGGGATTCAGATCATGCTCTTGTTCAGGCTGCCTGGAAACTGCGTCTTCCCCAACCTGATGAGAGACAGAACGCACTAGGTCAGCCAATCCTTTGCAATAATCCAGAACCATATCATCAGTTATATTCAGCAGTTTATTTGTAAGAACATGTGCTTGTCTCATTGCTCTTCCCATGATTATTTCGTGCGGACTCAATCCGGTATTTAGGAATGCTTCTGAGTCCCATCAAAACAAGTGGCAATGCATCCGGCCAATCTAACGATGTTGATGCACACATTTTTGCCAGTCTGGATTTTATTGTGCCATTCATTTGTTCAACCACTCCAGAAGCCTCTGGACGATATGCACAGTGCAATTTTTGCTCAATTTGGAATGCTTCACAGATTATTCTAATCACATCATTGTTGAAGTGCCCTCCTCTATCTGATTCCAAAGTTACTGGGAAACCAAATCTAGGAATGAGTTCTCGTAGCAACAACTTTGCGACTGTAATACTGTCATTCCTCCTGGTAGGGTAAGCCTACACCCACTTTGAAAACAGACACACTATGACAAGTACATATTTCAGTCCTCTACATGGTGGTAACTGAATGAAATCAAGCTGCAATCTCACAAATGGACCCTCTGCCTTTCCTATTTTCCCAAAACCAATTATTGTTTTTCTTCCTGGATTATGCATTTGGCAGGTTAGACATCTCTGGCAAAGACTTTCTGCTACAGCCCTAAACCTTGGATTGTACCAATTTTGTCGAAAGAGCCTAATCATTGCATCTCTCCCTACATGTGTGTCTCCATGATACATTCTGGCCATTTGTGAAATCAGACAGTCGGGCATGACTGGTCTGCCATCAGCATAAATGCATACATCGTCGTCTGCCCTTTGAGAACATCCCATTTTAATCCATGCATTTCTTTCATTCTCATCAGCATCATCTTGTAGTCTTTTCACATCATTCCATGTTTCAGGAGGTGCATACATCATAAGTTGGCAGCTGATTCCCATTCTTTCAACCCTTTTATTAACTGACAACCTGTTTTTGGCACAGTGTTGAGCCACCAAATCTGCATATCTGTTACCGACTACCACCCAGTCATCTCCTGACTGGTGTGCGGCACATTTCACCACAGCCAATTCTTTTGGTGATTGTATTGCTTCCAATAGTTCTTTTACGAACTGTCCATTTTTAATGGGGGATCCTGAAGAAGTCATGAAATCCCTCTGCATCCATAATTGGCCAAAATCATGCACAACCCCGTAACCATATTGGCTATCTGTAAATATAGTTACTTTCTGGTTCTTCCCAATTTTGCAGGCTTTTATCAAAGAAATTAATTCAGCTACTTGTGCAGATTTTACTCCTGGTAAATAGGATGCTTCGACTATTCCAGTTAATTCACATACTGCATATGCTGCAGTTAGTTTACCATCTTCATGCCTTTGGCATGAACCATCAACAAACAGCTCCCTGTCTGGCTCCCTGAGGGGTAGTTCCTGTATGTCAGGACGTGGTTTTGTGCACAATGCTGTGACTTGTAAACAATCATCCTCATCATCTTTAACTTCCTCATGATATGGGTCTGGTAGTAAGGTAGCAGGATTTACTATTGTGCATCTTACAATAGTCACATTTTCAGCACTGTGAGAAGTTGGCCTGGTATATGCTGTTCACTAATTAAAGTGGACACCTTGCACCAGGGCAAATCGACTCTTATGGTAGATAGGTTTAAGACAACCTTTTAAAGAAAGCTATCCTAGTGGTAGCTGTGGAGAGCAGCCTTCAGGCTAAGTCTCGGAGGAATGTAAAGCAGCTTGTTTTACCATATAATCTCTTGAATCACCAAATGAAAAGACACCACACAGGTATATATATCAAATATATATGTATTTATTTCTAAATAGCTCTCTACTAATCTCTTTATGAGATTAGAAGACAAACATATGCACAAATCAACGTTTCACAATAAGTTAAGCACAAAATATGGCTGGGGCCCTAGGGGCGTACCAGACCATATACTAAGTAAGAGACTTAGAAACAACGACTTGCAGGGAGACAAGGCCTAGGGCCTTCAGAAGTGCTGGGGCCTCACAAAACCACCCAAGGCAGGTAAGTAAAGGACCCACGGGGGACGCGTGCAGTGTGGATACACAGGCGCGGATCGCCGTTAACTTCAATGGGGCAAGTCGCGGTTGGAAATAAAGAGTTTTAGGATACTTCTGTAGAACCTACAAGCAAGTCACTTACAGGGTAAGTCGTTCTAGGGCCCACACCCACAGGAGCACCGTAGTGCTGGAGTTACCTCACCCAGGGAAGCCGGGTGCACAGGTGTCCTTTGGTGTCGGGTCGCGGCGTCGTTTTCAATGGCGAACAAAGAAGACTTGCTGCTTGCGGGAGCTGAAGAAGTGTCCGGTGGAATCCAAGCCTGGATTCTGAAGAAGGATGACCTGAAAGCAGAGGGGACAGTGTTCAAAGTCACTTGGCAGTGACCCGGGGCAAGGAAGATGGATGCCCACCGTCGTCGGTTGATTCAGGTCGGTTGCGGGTGCCTTGACTCTTCAGCCACGTGGTCCAGGAGGCGTCGACGACAACCAGGAGCTGGATTCGGTGTGTCCCTTGACGTCTGCAGCTGACTGCGGTGTCGGCAACTCGATAGGAGCCAACAAGCCTTGGCAGCAGCAAGTCTCGGGGAGATGAAGAAAAGTCGATGGCGCAGACCAGCAAGGTCTGAGGGACTCACCCAGCGAGGGTAAGTCAGGGCAGGCCTGGAGCAACCAGGGAGCCCTTTGGTTTCTTTAAGAAGTCTTCTGGGGACCCACAAGCCAGCGGGCAAGGGATCGCGAAGACACCTCGGGCGGAATCACTCAACAGGGGCCCACGGTCATTCGGGACGGTGTAGGCCTCTGATCTTCGGAGGGATTCCTGCTGGAGGTCGGGACCACACGTGGTCCAAAGCACAAGTTCGTAGAACGTTGTGAAGGGGTTGCACTTGACAATAGTGCACGGTACCCAGGGGTCGCGGTTCCTCGTTACTCGTGGGGTCCACTTGCCTCAGCTTCGCTGGGGACTCACGATGGCCTGGGAGAGGTCAGGAAATCCACTTCTTGGGCTGCAGGGACTTCGGACTCCGGCGGGAGCGGCGTAGTTTGTAACCGTCGTTGTCGTTTTTGGTGCCTGCCAAGCAGGGGAGTCACTCCTTGACTCCAAGGAGATTCTTCTGTCTTCCAAAGGTAGTGGAACGTCGAAGGGCCAGGATTCTTCTGTAGAGCATCGTCCAGGGGTTATCTGCTTTGCAATGGCAAGGTTCCCCCTCTTATACTAAAAAGAGGGGATGGACTAGCTCTATGACCCCACCTATGGGAGGGTCAAGGGAGGGGGTGGCTACACCCACTTCCCTTTGTCCAGTTTCGCGCCAGAGCAGGGGCAGGTAGCCCCTGAGCTGGTTTGAACTGGCATATGCACAGAGGAGCCTTCTGCTCCCCCAGTGCAGGACTTCAAAGCACTCTAAGAGTGCACCCACCCAGCCCCAATACACTAAACCCTGTCTGGGAGGTGGTCACACCTCCCTGTGACAGGATGCCTATTGTTGGGCTTCCTCCACTGTGAGTGTCAGTCATCAGCAGGAGGGCAGCCCAGTGTCTGTGACTGGTGGCATCCATTTTATGATGCCAGGGCTCTGCAGGATTCTACCGCGTTTCCACAGCAGGTACATGTCTTATCCCTCTAGAAGGGTGGAATGCTACCCCCGCTGCCAGGATTGGCGGGGGGGTAGTATTCCAAGATGTTTGACACCAAACACGACATGTTTTGATGCAGCCATTCCAAAGTTAGCATTCTACCGCGAGGATATAATGCACTTAAGAGTATATGGTTTAACCGCATCCACAAACAGCACCAGAGAATGGACTCTGAGAACTGCAGAGGGGCCCTGCTCATGCAGAGGCACCCCCTCACATAGAAGCCAAGCACCCTGCCCTCAGGATTGATAGGGCCTGCCATAGGGGTGACTGATAGGGTTATATGTGTGTGCAGGAGAGATATAGGAAACCTATATCTCAGTGAGGGGTGCTAGCACCACCTCACCCAGGCTGCAGTAGCAGGCCTGTGGTGTCAGATTTAGTCTGCTTCCCAGGGGTGGCATAATACATGCTGCAGCCCCTGGTAGGCCTGTGAAGTACCTATGCCCTTGGCACCTAAGGTACCATATACTAGGGACTCATAAGGCACCACAGTAACCAATCACTAGTGCACCTAGAGTGCACTCCATGTCATTTAGAGAGAGCAGATAGACTGGGGCCCTGAATAGCAGGATCCCAGTCCAACTAAGTCATAAACCAGCAAAACACCATAAAAAAGTGGGGGCAACCATATAGTCAGATTCCACCTTCCTACATAACCCCCCCAAACGAAAGGAGATAAGGCTAACCTTGGCCAGTTGAGCCTTTATTGACTAAGTGGCCATATAAGGAAGCACCTGCACTAGCATGGTTGCCCCCTGTCTGATGGTCCACTAAGCAATCCCTCACCCTAAGGGTGTGAGAGGGTCTCCACCATGGGGAATCACTACCTCTGGTGTGCTCTGGTAAAGTACAAGGCTGGTGAGGTGTCTGAGTAGGGAAGTGAGGCCCTAGGAAGGTTGGCCTCAGCTTCCTCAGATCACTGGTCACCATGTATGCCTGTCTTTCCATGACTGAGTTGCATTTTGCTCTAAGGGTCAACCTTTGGCTGCCTACAGCTGGGGGTTGGGTCCCTTTGAATGGACTACTGGAGGGACATGGCAGGTTTGGAACCTTTTGGTCCCAGGTTTGCCCTTGCCTAACAGAGTCCTTCTGGGGGAGGTCCCTACATAAAGGTATGGGGGATCCCTCAGTGGGTTGAGGAATTTTCACCTGGCTAGGGCTACTAGACTGGGTGCCCCTTATCTGCTGATGGGGGTTCCTCTGGACAGGGGGCCCTGGGGGTCCACTGACCTCCCTGACCTCTGCAGCCCTGGGCTGACTGAGGCAGGGTAGAGAGGGGCAGTTTACCTGCTCCAGACTGGGTACCACCTTGGAAGGGTCCTCTGCCATCAGGGGTGTGGCCAGGCCAGGCCTGACTACCTCTGGGGCAGTTCCTTCACTAGGGGTAGGGTCAGTTCCCTGAGGAGGCTGACCCTTACCTACTGTCTGGGGGAAGAAGACTTTTCTTCAACCCTTGTGCTCTCTTTTGGGGGAGAGTGGGCCATTCTTCCAGGCTCCATCTCTCCATAATCTTGGGCTGGGGCTGAGGCCATCACAGCCCCCCTAACCTTTACAGGGACACCCAACATCTTCAGATGGGTTTGGTGTTCAATTTCAGCCCAGGCTGAAATTTCCAGATCATTGCCCATCAGGCAATCTACAGGTAAGGTTGGGGACACTGCCACTCTCTTTGGGCCTGTGACCCCCTCCCAGCTGAGATTGACTATGGCCATGGGGTGATCTGTTCTGACACCATCAATGTTGGTCACCTGGTATTTAAACTCAGGTAAAAGCTGGTGAGGGGGGACTAGTTTCCCTGCCACCATGGTGACACTAGCCCCTGTGTCCCTAAATGCCACAGCTTTCTGACCATTAATTATTGGCTCCAGTCTGTACCTGCCCAATGCTATGGGACCCATGGTAAAGGTGGCATATCCTACACCACCATCAGAATCTGAGGAGTCTGTTGAGGGGTCCTGTCTAAACTAGGGCCCACCTCTGTTCCTCTTGCAAAAGCACCTAACTTTTTGGGTGCACTACTCCCAACTGGAGGATTACTACTGGTAGTACCAGGAGGGGTGGTAGTAGTTGTTGGAGGAACATTTTCTTTATTGCCATTCCTGGGACAACTGGGATCAGATTTCCAGTGCCCAGGCTTTTTACAGACATGGCAATAGGGTTTCTTTTCAGGAGAGGAAGGAGTTTGGGACCCACCCCCAGAAGAGGAATTTTGGGGCCCTGTAGTGGACTTATCCTTGGATTTATCCCCACCTTTCTCTTGGGACTTGGTAGAATCTTTCTTGTGGTCACCACCCTGATTCTTAGGCCTTACCCTGGTTCTGACCCATTTGTCTGCCTTCTTTCCCAATTCTTGGGGAGAGGTCAGATCAGAGTCCACCAGGTACTGGTGTAAAAGCTGGTTTTGACAATTATTAAGGATCTGTTCTCTCATCATTAGATTATAAAATCCTTTGAAATCAGTAACCCTACTGCCAACCAGCCAACCCTCCAGAGCCTTGGATGCACAATCTACAAAGTCAGTCCAGTCCTGAGTCTGTGCCTTCTGGGTATCTCTGAACTTCAACCTGTACTGCTCAGTGGTTAAGCCAAACCCATCTATCAGTGCACTCTTCAGGACCTCATAATCATCAGCATCCTCTTCTCTAACAGTGAGGAGCTTGTCTCTACCTTTATCTGAAAAGGAGAGCCACAAGATTGCTGCCCACTGCTTTTGGGGGACCTGCTGTACTCTACAGGCCCTCTCCATAGCAGTTATCCACTTGTGGATATCATCCCCACTCTGGTAGGGAGGAACAACCTTGCTCAGGTTCCTATGGTCAGGGACATATTCTCTGCCTCTAGGGACACTGTTGCTGCCACCAGGGGGTTCTAAACCCTCCCTTCTGGAAGCTCTCTGGATCTCCAGGGCTTCTCTATCCAGTGCCAACTGCTTGGTTCTGAGGGCCACTTTGGCTTCCTCATACTGGAGCAGTTTGCACCTTCTCTCAGAGGAGGTCTCTCTTAAGTTAAAGTATGAGCTCCTCTCCTGGACAAATTCTCTGCCAGAGTGATAAGAGTGCTCAGATTCCCTGGAAGGGGATCTGTGCCTCTCATCCACTCTGCCAGTTCTCTTAGGGAGAACTCCTCTGTCCTGTTCAGGCTCCTTGAAGCCTGGCCCTTCAATCACAGAGTCTTGGTCATTCGGATTGTTCATCATCTGACCCAGATACTATGATTGACCCACCCACTGATTCAGACCCCTTAGCTCCTAGAGCCAATCTAAGGTCATCTGCTGTCAGCAGATCTATCAGGTGTAGTGTTGAGGGACTCTGTCCTAGTCCTCAGGTGTCTGTCAACACACATGGCTCTCAAGTCAGAGAAAGCCATGTCCTTATACTGAGGCTGAGTGGATCCACTGGGTCCACCCTTTAAGGACATTCTAGTGTTGTGCAGTGTTGTACTACCTACACTAGTTTGTGGCCTACTGATCCTAGCTTGAGCTGTGGAAAGGGTGTGCTATCCCTTGGCACACAGCTCTAAGTTCAGTAGAACTTATTGATACTAAGCTTGACTTTATATGTACCTTGAGTACCTATAATGGTTTTCAGTTAGTAATTCAAATAGAGATTTTCTGGTAAAACAATGGCAAGCTGGAATCCCACACGCTGCCCACCAATGTGAGAAGTTGGCCTGGTATATGCTGTTCACTAATTAAAGTGGACACCTTGCACCAGGGCAAATCGACTCTTATGGTAGATAGGTTTAAGACAACCTTTTAAAGAAAGCTATCCTAGTGGTAGCTGTGGAGAGCAGCCTTCAGGCTAAGTCTCGGAGGAATGTAAAGCAGCTTGTTTTACCATATAATCTCTTGAATCACCAAATGAAAAGACACCACACAGGTATATATATCAAATATATATGTATTTATTTCTAAATAACTCTCTACTAATCTCTTTATGAGATTAGAAGACAAACATATGCACAAATCAACGTTTCACAATAAGTTAAGCACAAAATATGGCTGGGGCCCTAGGGGCGTACCAGACCATATACTAAGTAAGAGACTTAGAAACAACGACTTGCAGGGAGACAAGGCCTAGGGCCTTCAGAAGTGCTGGGGCCTCACAAAACCACCCAAGGCAGGTAAGTAAAGGACCCACGGGGGACGCGTGCAGTGTGGATACACAGGCGCGGATCGCCGTTAACTTCAATGGGGCAAGTCGCGGTTGGAAATAAAGAGTTTTAGGATACTTCTGTAGAACCTACAAGCAAGTCACTTACAGGGTAAGTCGTTCTAGGGCCCACACCCACAGGAGCACCGTAGTGCTGGAGTTACCTCACCCAGGGAAGCCGGGTGCACAGGTGTCCTTTGGTGTCGGGTCGCGGCGTCGTTTTCAATGGCGAACAAAGAAGACTTGCTGCTTGCGGGAGCTGAAGAAGTGTCCGGTGGAATCCAAGCCTGGATTCTGAAGAAGGATGACCTGAAAGCAGAGGGGACAGTGTTCAAAGTCACTTGGCAGTGACCCGGGGCAAGGAAGATGGATGCCCACCGTCGTCGGTTGATTCAGGTCGGTTGCGGGTGCCTTGACTCTTCAGCCACGTGGTCCAGGAGGCGTCGACGACGACCAGGAGCTGGATTCGGTGTGTCCCTCGACGTCTGCAGCTGACTGCGGTGTCGGCAACTCGATAGGAGCCAACAAGCCTTGGCAGCAGCAAGTCTCGGGGAGATGAAGAAAAGTCGATGGCGCAGACCAGCAAGGTCTGAGGGACTCACCCAGCGAGGGTAAGTCAGGGCAGGCCTGGAGCAACCAGGGGAGCCCTTTGGTTTCTTTAAGAAGTCTTCTGGGGACCCACAAGCCAGCGGGCAAGGGATCGCGAAGACACCTCGGGCGGAATCACTCAACAGGGGCCCACGGTCACTCGGGACGGTGTAGGCCTCTGATCTTCGGAGGGATTCCTGCTGGAGGTCGGGACCACACGTGGTCCAAAGCACAAGTTCGTAGAACGTTGTGAAGGGGTTGCACTTGACAATAGTGCACGGTACCCAGGGGTCGCGGTTCCTCGTTACTCGTGGGGTCCACTTGCCTCAGCTTCGCTGGGGACTCACGATGGCCTGGGAGAGGTCAGGAAATCCACTTCTTGGGCTGCAGGGACTTCGGACTCCGGCGGGAGCGGCGTAGTTTGCGACCGTCGTTGTCGTTTTTGGTGCCTGCCAAGCAGGGGAGTCACTCCTTGACTCCAAGGGAGATTCTTCTGTCTTCCAAAGGTAGTGGAACGTCGAAGGGCCAGGATTCTTCTGTAGAGCGTCGTCCAGGGGTTATCTGCTTTGCAATGGCAAGGTTCCCCCTCTTATACTAAAAAGAGGGGATGGACTAGCTCTATGACCCCACCTATGGGAGGGTCAAGGGAGGGGGTGGCTACACCCACTTCCCTTTGTCCAGTTTCGCGCCAGAGCAGGGGCAGGTAGCCCCTGAGCTGGTTTGAACTGGCATATGCACAGAGGAGCCTTCTGCTCCCCCAGTGCAGGACTTCAAAGCACTCTAAGAGTGCACCCACCCAGCCCCAATACACTAAACCCTGTCTGGGAGGTGGTCACACCTCCCTGTGACAGGATGCCTATTGTTGGGCTTCCTCCACTGTGAGTGTCAGTCATCAGCAGGAGGGCAGCCCAGTGTCTGTGACTGGTGGCATCCATTTTGTGATGCCAGGGCTCTGCAGGATTCTACCGCGTTTCCACAGCAGGTACATGTCTTATCCCTCTAGAAGGGTGGAATGCTACCCCCGCTGCCAGGATTGGTGGGGGGGTAGTATTCCAAGATGTTTGACACCAAACACGACATGTTTTGATGCAGCCATTCCAAAGTTAGCATTCTACCGCGAGGATATAATGCACTTAAGAGTATATGGTTTAACCGCATCCACAAACAGCACCAGAGAATGGACTCTGAGAACTGCAGAGGGGCCCTGCTCATGCAGAGGCACCCCCTCACATAGAAGCCAAGCACCCTGCCCTCAGGATTGATAGGGCCTGCCATAGGGGTGACTGATAGGGTTATATGTGTGTGCAGGAGAGATATAGGAAACCTATATCTCAGTGAGGGGTGCTAGCACCACCTCACCCAGGCTGCAGTAGCAGGCCTGTGGTGTCAGATTTAGTCTGCTTCCCAGGGGTGGCATAATACATGCTGCAGCCCCTGGTAGGCCTGTGAAGTACCTATGCCCTTGGCACCTAAGGTACCATATACTAGGGACTCATAAGGCACCACAGTAACCAATCACTAGTGCACCTAGAGTGCACTCCATGTCATTTAGAGAGAGCAGATAGACTGGGGCCCTGAATAGCAGGATCCCAGTCCAACTAAGTCATAAACCAGCAAAACACCATAAAAAAAGTGGGGGCAACCATATAGTCAGATTCCACCTTCCTACA